>CM067376.1:158827216-159209716 GCA_034510155.1 Eucriotettix oculatus | reverse complement strand
GTTGTGGTGTGTGTGTTGTGTGTGGTGTGTTGTGTGGTGTGTGGTGTGTGTGGTGTGTGTGTGGTGTGTGTGTTGGTGTTGTGGTGTGTTGTGTGTGGTGTGGTGTGTGTGTGGTGTGTGTGGTGTGTGTTGTGTGTGGTGGTGTGTGTGTGGTGTGTGGTGTGTGTGTGGTGTGTGTGTGTGTGTGTGTTGTAGCTGGTTGCGTGGTCCGTGCGTTTGTAGGGGTCTGGTAGTGTGTTCGTGTGTGTGTTTGTGGGTGTCTATGGTTGTTAGTACTGTGTGGGTGTCGTTGTGTGTTGGTGTGTGTGGAGGGTGTTGTTGTAGTGTGTGTGGTGAATGTGTGGTCAGTAGTTGTGTGTGTGTGTGGTAGCTCGGTGTGGTTGTACGTGTGGCGATGTGTGGGTAAGGTGTGTCAGGTGTAAGTGGTGTAGTGTGTGTGTTAGGGGTGTGTGGTGCGGTAGTGTCGTTCAGTGTGTGCCTCGTGTGTAGTGATGGTGTGCTGTCGTGTGTGTGGGGGTGGTCGCTGCGTGTGGTGTGTGTGGTGTAGAGGTCGTGCTGATGCATGTGGTTCGTGGTGCAGGTGGGTGTGTGTGTGTGTGTGTCGTTGGGTTGTCGGTTTACTGAGTTGTGTGTATAGGTGTGGGTTGTGTGGGTTTCTGTCGTGTTGTGTTAAATTGCTGAAGTGTGTTCGGTGGCTGTGGTGTCGTTATTAGTTTAGATAGTGTTACTGAGTTGTTAGGTTTAGTGGTGTGGGGTCGTGTGGCGGTCGTGGTTTGGTGGTGATGGTCTTGTGATGGTGGGGGGTCGGTGGGGGGTTTGGAATTGTTGGAAGTACGAGTCTTGTAGTGTCTATGTTGTATAAGGAGCTGGTAAGAGTATTGTTGTGTTGTATGTGTGCGTGTGTTGTTTGTGAGTAGAGAGGTACTAAGTTGTGGTAGAGGGGGTGTTTAGACAGTTGTTGTTCTTTTTGATGTAGTGTGCTATTGTGTGGTGTATTGTGGTCCTAGTGTTGGTTGTGGTTGTTTGGTTCGGTTGGGAGTAGTGCTTGGGTGTGGGTGTGTTGTGGTGAGTTTATGTAAGGTCGGCCGCTACGTGTGGTTGTTGTTGTTTTTTTGTTGATTTCGGTGCGATATGGGTGGTGGGTGTAGTCGGTGGTGATTGTATTGTAGTGTGTGTGAGAATCTAGGGGTTGTGGACGTGTAGGGTGTCTGTGCTGGGTGGTTGTGTGTGTTTGGTGGTTGTCAGTGTCGTGGTGGGTGAGAGTTGTGGGCGTGTAGTTGTGGAGGGTGTTTGGGGTCCGTGTTGGTGGAAAGTTGTGGTTGGTTTGTGTTGTTGGTGTGGTTTGTTATAGGGGGGAGTGGTGGGGGTGTGTGTGTGGGGGTGTTCATATGGGTGGCGGGTTTGTAGTTAGTTTGTGTCGCCATAGTGTCTTTTGTTATGGTGTTTTGGTAGGGCTTTGGTTGGTTGGGTGGGGTGCTATGTTGTGTTCGGTGTTAGGTTGTGTTTGGCTGTGGGCGGGTGGTGTGTGGGTAGTTGGTGGGTTCCGCCGGTAGTTTGTGTCTGGGTTGTGTGGGTAGTAAAAGTACGCGTTTCTGTTGTGTGGGGTATGGGGTCGGGATTCTCCGTTGTGTAGGTGTTGGGTGGTGGGTGAGTGGTTGGCGGCTTAGGTGTATAGGTCGTGTATTGTTTAGGTTTAGCGGCTATAAGGGTTTGGGGTGGGTTGTTGTTGTGGTGTGGTTTGTGAGGGGTGATTATGGTGTACTTGGTGTTGGATGTAAGTTGGGGTGATCGTAGTGTTTGTCTATGGTTTGCAAAGTTGTAGTTGTTGTGTGGGTCGGTATGTTGTGGAGGCGTGTTGACAGGGTTGTGATAGTGCTGTGGATGCATGGGGTGGTGTGTCGAGTGTGGGTTGGTGGTTGTGGGATGTCTGGTAGGGTGTTTTATTGGGTAGTTAAGGTCCCCGTCCGTGTGGTGAGATAGGTGTTGTTGTTGTGGTGTTTGGTGAGGTTTTGGTATGGGTGATCTCGCATAGGGGGTGGTGGTGAGGCTTTCATGGGGTATAGTCTTGGGTGTTGATGTTGTCTTTGCGGGTGTTGTTTGTGGTTTTTTGTGTTGTTTGTTGGTTGGTCTTGTGTGGTCGGTGGGTGGTGGGTGTGGTGGTGTTTCAGGTGGTGGTGTTTCTTTGGTGGGAGGTGGTGGTTTTGTCGTGTCGTAGTTTTGGTGGTTTTGGGGGGGTGTGTTGCTTGTTGTGTGTTGCTTCGTGGTAGGTGTCGGTTTTCAAGATTTACTGTGTGTTCGTGGTGCTTTGACGCGGAGGTTTAATGATCGGAGTGGTTGGGGGAGTGTTTGGTATATGTGGTGGGGTGGTTGTGTATGGGGTGGGTGCTTGGGGGTTTTGGTTGGTGTTTCGTGTGTTCGTTGTTTTGTTTTTGGGTAGGTGTTGTGGTGGTCGGTGTTTGTGCGTAGTTAGTGTTGGGTTATTGTGGTTGTGTGATTTAGGTGTTGTCGGTGTTGGTGGTGTGGGGTTAGTGTGGGAGTAGGTGTGGGTTTGTGTGCTGTTAAGGTATTGGGTGTGAAGTGTTTTTGTAGGTCACGGTGGGTGCTGTGGGTTTGTCCAGTTAGTCGTGTGTTAATTTGTGGTCGTTTCAGCAGGTGAGTGTGAGTTGTTTTGTTTGAGGTGTTGGGGGGTGTGTGGTGGGTTGTGGGAGTGGTTGAGTAGGTGGGTCATGTATGTGCGTGGTGTGGTCAGTTGGCGTATGTGTTGGTGGTGTGGTGGGGGGTGAGGGTGGGAGTGGTTGTGTGGTGCCTTGTCTGGGGGTGTGCGTTGTGTCGATTGAGTGGGTGTTAGTGTGTTTGGAGGTGTGGTTGTTAGGTCGTGTGACACAAGTGGGGAGTGTGGTGGTGGGTGTTGAATTGTTGGATCGGTGTGTGTGAGGAGGTGGTTGTTGGGGTGGTTTTGGTGTGGGTGGGAATGACACGCTTGAGCGCGTAGGTCGTTGTTGGTTAGGTAGTTTGGGTCGATCGGGTGTTTGTGTGGTGATGTCGTGGTTGTTGTGAGACTGGGGGGTGTGGTGATTAGTGTTGGTGCGATAGGTGCTGTTGTGTGGTGTTGTTTGTGGTCGTTGGATACTTGTATCGGTGTTGGTTGTTGTGTGGTTGTGGGTGGGTGGCGGGTTTGGGTTTGTAGTTGGTTGTGAGGGGTATGGTGTGGTGTTTGGTTGTTTAGGCGTGGTGGAGTTATTTGGTTTTTGTAGACTGTAATGCTAGTTGTAGGTAGGTCAGTGTGTGTGTGGTGGTTTGGTTTTTAGGTTATAGTGGATTGGTTAGGTTGAGGTGTTGTTAGTGAAGATGTTTGGGTTCGTGTGTGGGTGCAGGCTTCGTATGTGTTGTGGGTTGGAGTTGGTGTATGTGGTGTGGTGTGCTGGGGCTTCGTGATGTATTTCCGAGTGTGGTGTGATGGAGGGTTTTACGATGTATTGTGTTAGGTGGTTTGTGGTGTAGGTGGTGGAGGTAGTGATGGGTGTTTGGTTTAGGTCGTAGGGTTGTGTTGGTTGTCAGGTGGTGTGGAGGGTGGCAGGGGTATGACTTCGTCTGTCGGAGTGTGTTGTTGAAGGTGTCCAGCTTTTTTTTTGTTTGCTTGGGGTGGGGGTGTTGTGAGTGTGTTAGTGTCTCGAGTGTGTGATATGTTGTGTGGATAGTTGCGTGGGGGGTTGTGGTTAAGGTTGGTTGTGCGTGGTTGTGTAGGGTCGTTGTAACTGTTGTGGGTTTTTGGAGTCATGTCTGTGTTTTCTCGTCGTTGGTTTGGGTGGAGTGTGGTGCTGAGTGTTGAAAGTGGTGTTTTAAGTGTGCTAGTTAGTGTAGGTGTTGTGGTGGGTGTGTATTTTTAGTCCGTGTGGTTGTTGTTTGATTGTTGCGGTTGTGGAAGTAAAGTTGGTGTTGGTGGTGGGTGGTGTTGTAGTGTGGTGTAGGTCCGTGGTGGTAATAGTGTGTGTGTAGGTTTGTGTTTGGTGGGTGGCGGTTTTTTTGTGTGTTGTTTGGGTTTTCGTGCCGTGCGTGTGATGTGGTGGTGTGGGTAGGTGGTGTTGGGTGTGTGGCTCGGCTTGTTGGTGAGTAGGGTGCTTTGGTTATGTATGTTGTGTGGTGTTTTGGTGGGGATGTTAGTGTGGATTTGTTGTTTTAGGTGGTTGTGTGGTCGTGTGTGTGGATAGGTGTGGTTGGTTGTGGTAGGGTTTTGTTCGATGGTGCCGGTCAGTGTAGGTTGGTGGTTGGTAGTGTAGGGGTTGGGTCGTGTGTAGACTAGTTTTTAGTTTGTTGGACGGTGGTGTGTGTTTGTGGTGTGGGTGTCTTGTACGTGTGTGGTAGTGGGCGTGTGTGTGTTGTGCGTGTTGTGTGTGTGGATGTGTGTGTAGTTGTGTGTGTGTGTGTGTGGTGTGTGTGTGTGGTGTGTGTAGTGTGTGTGTTTAGTCTGGTGTGTGGTGTGTGTGTTGTGTAGTGGTGTGTGTGTGTGTGCAGTGTGGGTTAGGTTATGTGTGTTGTGTGGCTGTGTTGTGTGTGTGTGTCGTGTTGTGGTGTGGTGCGTGTGTGATGGGTGTCGTGGGTGTGTGTGATGATGTGTGTGTAGTGTGTGTTTGGTGTGGGTGGTGTTGCTGGTGGGTGTGGTGCTGTGTGTGTGTGTGTGTATTGTAGGGGGTGTGTGTTTGTGGTAGGGTCGTGTGTCGTGTTTGCGGTCCAGGCTTGTGTGTTGTTGTCGCCCGTGTGTGTGTGCTGCTTGTGGTGTTTGTGTCTGTTGTTGTGTGTGGGTGTGTGGTTGGTTGTATATGTGGTAGGTGGTAGGCGTGTTGTGTGGTGTAGTTTGTTATCGGTGGCTGTGGGTGTGTGTTTGTGTGTGTGATAGTGTGTGTGTAGTGGGTGTTTGGATGTAATGTGTTGGGTGAGTGTGTGTGTGTGTGTGTTGTTGTAAGGTTGTGTGCGTGTGTGTGTGTTTGTGTAGATGTGGTGTCGTGTGGTGTGTTGTGTGTGTGCTTGTCGTGTGTGTGCAGGTGTGTTGAGTGTGTGTGTGTGATTAGGTAGTGTGTTGTGGTGTCGTGGAGTGATGTGGGTGTGGTGTGGCTCGGTGTGGGTCTTCCTGGTGTTTTGTGTACTCGTAGTGGTGTGTGGTTGGTGTGGTGGTGATTAGGGGGATGGTGTGGGTGGGTGATGGCGTTAGTGTGTAGTGGGTTGTTGTGTAATGTAAGTTTTGGGTGGTGTGTTTACGTGCATATGGAGTTGCTCGGTAGTGTGATGTACTTTGGATAGTGCTGTGGTTTGTTGTTTGTCGTTGTTGGTGGTTAGTGTGTGTGGGGATGGGTGGTGTGGGGTAGTGTGAGTGTTGTGGTGGTGGGTGTTGTTGGGCGGCCGGGTGGTGGGGGTTTGGTTGGGTTGGTTGGTTCTGTGGTGTGTGGGGTGGGTATGGGGTGGTTGGGTTTGGGTGCGTGTTGAGTGTGTGTGGGTGTGGTAGGTGGTGGGTGGTGTCGGGGGCTGGTGGAGTGGTTGGGTGTCTGGGTGTGGAGGGGTGTTGTGGATGGTGTGGGTTGTGGGGCTTGTGGGTGTAGGTTCAGTGTGCGTTGGTTGGTGCGGTGGTGTGTTGGGTGTTGGTTGAGGGAGGTGGGTGTTGGGTCGGTGGTGGAGTTTCGGGGTGTGGTGTGGTTCGGTGGTGTGAGTGTGTGCTGAGTGTTGTGTGGTGTGGTGGTGGGTGTAGGCTTAGGAGTAGTGAGGGTCAGTGGGAAGTGGTGGAGGTGGTGGTGGTGGTTGTGGGTGGTGGCGTCTGTGGTGGTCGTTCCCGTGGGTGTGTGGTGGTGTTGTGGGATGAGTAGGAGCTTGAGTGGTCGTAGGGGTCGGTGTGTGGGTGGTGGTTGAGTGCGACGTGGCGTGGTGGGCGTCGCGTTGGCGCTGTGTGGGGGGTTAGTCGGTGGGTGTAGTGGGTGGGTGGGTGTGGTGGTGGTTGTGTGGTGTGGGTGGTGGGTGTTGGTGGGTGTGGGTGTGTGTGAGTGTTGGTGAGTGGTGTGGGGTGGTGTTGTTGGGTTCGGTGGTGTGTGTGGGTGGTTGGTGTTTGGTTTGGTGGGTTGTTTGGTGTGTGGTTGGCAGGGGCGTTGGGCTGGTGGTGGGTGTTGGTGGTGAGGTTGAGGGTGGTGGTGGGCGTGGTGGTGGGTGTGTGGGTGGTCTGTTGGGTAGTGGTTGGTGTGGTGTGTGGTTGTTTGTGGGTGGGTGTGGTGTGTGTTGGGTGTGGTTGGTGGTGTGTAGTTTGGTGGTGTGTGTGTTGGTGGTGTTGTGGGTGGGGTGTGTGTTGGTGGTGTAGTGTGGGGTGGGTGGGCTGGTGGTGGTGTTTTGGTGTGAGTTGGGTGTGGTGGGTTGGTTGTGTGGTGTGTGGGGGTTGTGTGGTGGTGTTGTTGGGATTTTGTTGGTTGGGGTGGGTGGTTTTGGTGTTGTGGTGGTTGGTGTGGTGGGTGGTGTGGTGGTGTGTGGGTGTGTGGGTTGGGGGGGGTCTAGCGGTCGTGGGGTGGTCTTAGGTGGTGTGGTGGTGGTGTAGTGGGCTGGGTGTTGTGGTTGTGTGAGTTGTGGTGGTGGTGGGTGTGTGTGGTGTGTGTGTGTGGTGTGTGGGTGGGTGGGGTTGGAGGTGTGGTGTGTGTTGTGGTGGGGTTGGGTGGTGGTGGTTGGTGGTGAGGGTGTGGGGGTTGGTGTGGTGTGTTGGGGTGTTGTAGTTGGTGTGTGTGTGAGTGTTGTGGGTGTTGTTGTGTTTCGTGGTGTGTGGTGTGGGTGTGTGGTGGTGTTGGTTGGGTGTGGGTGGGGTGTGTGGTGGTGGTGGGTGGGTGGTGTGGGTGGTTGGGGTGTGGTGTGTGTGGTGATGTTGTGGGTGGGTGTTGTAGTGTGTGGGTGGTGTGGTTGGAGGTGGTGTGGTGTGTGGTGGGTTGTGGTGTTGGTGGGGTGGTAGGTGTGGTGGTGTGGTTCTGGTGTGTGGGTGTGTGTGTGTGTGGTGGGTTTGGTTGGGGTGTTGTTGTGGTGTGTGTGGTGTGTGTGGTGTGGGTGGTGGTGGTGTGTGGTGTTGGGTGGTGGGGGGTGAGTTGGTGGTGGTGTGGGTGGTGTGGGTTGGTGTGTTGGGGTGGTGTTTGCGTGGTGGGTTCGGATGTTGGTGTTTGTGTGGTGTGTGGTGGGTGTTGGGTTGATGTGGTGTGGGTGGGTGGTTGGTGGTGTGTGGTGTGGTGAGTGTGTGTGAGTGGTGGGTGGTGGCTAGTGGTGTAGGTGTAAGTGCGTGTAGGTGGGTCGTGTTGTGGGGTTGGTGTTTCGTGTTGTAGGTGGTGGTGGGGTGTTGTGGTGTGGGGGGTGGTGTGTGTGTGTGGTGTGTGGGTGTTTGTGTGGGGTTGGTGGGGTTGGTGTGGGGTGAGGTTGTGGGTAGGTGGTGTTGTTGGTGGTGTTGGTTGTTGGTGTGTAGTTGTGAGTGTGTGTGGGTGTGTGGTGTGTGGTGGGTGGGTGGTTGGGTGGTAGGTGTGGTTGGGTGTTGTGTGGGTGGTGGGTGGTGGGTGGTTGTTGTTGTGTGTGGTGTGTGTGTATGGGTGGGTGTAGTGGGGGTTGGGTAGTTGTTGGAGTGGTGTGGTGGTGGGGTGTGTGGGTGTTGTGTTGGTTTTGGTGTGTGTGTTTGGGGGTGTGGTGTGTGGTGGTGGTGGGTGGGTTGGTTGTGGGTTGGTTGGTTGGGGTGTGGTGGTTGTGTTGGGGTGTTGTGGTGTTGTAGGTAGGTGTGGTGTGGGTGGTGTGGTGTGTGTTGGTTGTGTGTGGTGTGTGTTGTGTGGTCGCTGGGTTTGTGGTGCGTGTTGGTGAGGGTGGTGTAGGTGGTGGTGTGTAGTGTTGGTGGTGTGGATGTGGTGTGGTTGGGGGTGGGTGTGGTTGAGGTGGTGTTTGGTGGTGTGTTGTGTGGTGTTGGTGGTGGTGTTGGTGTGGTGTTGTGTGAGTTGTGGGTTGGAGGGTGTCGTGGGGTGTGGTGGTGGGTGGAGTGGTTGGGTGTGTGGTGATTGTGGTGTGTGGTGGTTTGGTGTGTGGTTTGTGGATTGTGTGGGTGGTGGTGTGGGTGTTGGTGTGTGGATGTGGTGTGTGTGTGGGTGGGGTGGTGTGTGTTGGTGGTGTGGTGTGGGGTGTTGTGCGTAGTGTGGTGGTGGTGTGTGGGGGTGGTGGTGTGTGTTGTTGGTTGTGGTGGTGGTGGTGGGTGGTGTGTTGGTGGTGTGTGTGCGCGGGGTGGTGTGTGTTGGTGGGGGTGTGTGTGTGGTGGTCGTGTTAGGTGGTGTGTGTGGGGTGTGGGGTGGTGTGTGTGTGGGGGTTGTGTGGGTGTGTGGTTGTGGGTGTTGTGTGGGGGTGTGTGTGGGGTGGTGGTTGTGTGTGGTGGTGGTTGTGGTGGTTAGTGGTGTGGTTGTTGGTGGGGGTGGTGGTGGTGTGGTGGGGTGGGGGTGTGGTGGGTGTGGTGTGGGTGTGAGGGGTTTGGGTGTGGTGTGTGTGGGGTTGTGTTGGTAGGTTGGTGGTGTGGGTGGTGTGGGGGTGTGTGTTGGTGTGGTGTGGTGTGGGGTGTGGTGGTTGTGTGGGTGGTGGTGTGGTGTGTTGTGGTGTGTTGTTGGGTGGTGGGTTGTTGGTGGTGGTTTGTGGTTGGTGGTTGTTGGTTGTTGGTGTGTGGGTGGGTGGTTGTGGGTGTGGTGTTGGTTGGTGTGGTGTAGTGTGTGGTTGTGGGTGTTGGGTGTGGTGGTGAGTGGTGTGGTGGGTGGGGTGTGTGGTGTGGTGGGGTAGGGTGTAGTGTTGTTGGGTGTGGGGTTTGGTGTGGTTGGTGGTGTTGGGTTGTTGTGGTGTGTGTGGTGGTGGGTGGTGGTGTGTGGGTGGGTTGGTGTGGGGGTGTTTTGGTTTGGTGTGGGGGGTTGTGTGGTGGTGGTGTGGGTTGGGTGTGGGGTGGTGGTGGTGGTGTGGTGGTGTGTTGTGTGGTGTGTGTGGTGGTTGGGTTGTGTGGTGGGTGTGGTGGTTGTGGGGTGTGGTGGTGGGGGTGTGTGTGGGGTGGGTGGTTGGGGTGGTTGTGTTGGTGTGGTGTGGTGGGTGTGTGGTTGTGGTGTGTGGGTTGTGTGTGTGGTGTGGTGTGGTGGTGTTGTGGTGGGTGTGGGTGTGGTGGGTGGGGGTTGTGGTGTTGGGGGTGTGTGTGGGGTGGTGGGTGGTTGGTGGTGGGGTGGGTGTGGTGGTGGTGGGGGTGGTGGGGGTGGGTGTGTTTGGGTGGTGGTGGGTGGTGTTGTGGGGTGGGTGTGGTGTGGTGGGGGTGGTGGTGGTTGGTGTGGTTGGGTGGGTGGGGTGTGGTGTGTGTGGGGTGTTGGGGGTGGTGTGGGGTGGGTGGTTGGGTGTGGTGGGTGGGTGTGGTGGTGGGTTGGTGTGGGTTGTTGGGTGGTGTGGTGTGGGTTGGTGTGGTGGGGGTGGTGGGTGTTGTGGGTGTGTTGGTGGGGTGGTGTTGGTGGTGTGGGTGGTGGGTGTGGGGTGGGTTGTGGTGTGGGTGGTTGGGTGGTGGTGGGTGTGGGGTGGTGGTTGTGGGTGTTGTGGGTGGGGTGGTTTGGGTGGGGTGGGTGGTTGGGGTGGGGTGTGGGGTGGTGTGGGTGTGGTGGGGTGGGGGTGTTGGTGTGGGTGTGGGTGGGTGGTGGTGGGGGTTGGGGGTGGTGGTGTGTGGGTGGGTGTGGGGTGTGGGGGGTGGGTGGGGGTGGGGGTGGTGTGGGGTGGTGTGGGTGTTTGTGTGGGGGTGGTGGTGTGTGGGTGGGGGTGGGGTGGTGTGTGTGGTGGGGGTGTGTGGGTGGTGTTGTTGGTGGGGTTGTGTTGTGGTTGTGTGTGGGGTTAGTGGTGTGTGTTTGGGTGTGGTGTGTGGGTGTTGTGTATGTGTGGTGTGGTAGGTGGTGGTGTGTTGGTGTGGGTGTTGGGGTGCGTTGTTTGTGTGGGTGTGGGTGGTGGGGGTGGTGTGGGTGGTGTAGTGGTTTGTGTGTGGTGGGTGGTGTGGTTAGATGTTGGGGGTGTGGGGTGGTGGTATGTGGGTGTGTGGTGGTGTTGTGGTGGTGTTGTGTGGGTGTGTTGTGGTGGTGGGTGGTGGGTGTTGTGTGGGTGGGGTAGAGTGGGTGGTGGTTGTGGTGTTTGGGTGGTTGGTGTTGGGTGGTGGTGTTGTGTGGGTGGGTGGGGTGGTGTGGTGTGGGTGTTTAGGTGGTTGTGTGGTTGTGGTGTGGTGTTGTGGTGGGTGGTGTTTGGTGGGTGGGGGTGTGTGAGTGGGTATGTGTGTGGTTGTGGTGGTTGGTGGGGTGGGTGGTGTTGTGGTGAGTTGTGTTGTGGTGTGGGGTGGTGTGTGGGTTTGTTGGTGTGTTGTGGGTGTGGTGTTGGTGGTGTGTGTGGTGAGAGGTGGTGTGGTTGGTGTGTGGTAGTGGTGGTGTGTGGTGTGTGGGTGTGTGGGTGTGGTTTGTGTGGGTTGTGTGTGGTGGTTGTGTGTGGTGTTGGGGTGGGTGGTGTGGTGGTGGGTGTGTGTGGGTGGTTGTAGTGGTGTGTGTGTGGTGTGGGTGTGTGTGTTGTTGGGTGTGTGGGGTTTGGGTGGTTGTGGTGTGTGGTGTGGGTGTTGGGTGTGGGTGGTGGTGTGTGTGGTGGTGGTGTGGGGTGGTGTGTGGTGGTTGTGGGGTTGTGGTGTGTGTGGTGGTGTGGTGTTGGGGTGGTGTGGGTGGTGTGGTGTGGTGTTGTTAGGTGTGGTTTGTGTGGGGTGTGTGTGTGGTGTGTGTGTTGGTGTTGTGTGTGTGGTGGTGTGTGTTTGTGTGTGTGTGTGTGTGTGTGGGGTGGTGTGTGTGGTTGTGTGTGTGTGGTGTTGTGGTGTTGTGTGTGTGGTGTGTGTGGTTTTGGGTGTGTGTGGTGGTGGGTGTGTGGTGTGTGTGGTTGTGTGTGTTGGTGTGTGATGGTGTGGTGGTGTGTGTGTGGGTGTGGTGTGTGTGTGGTGTGGTGTGTGTGTGGGTGTGTGGTGTGTTGTTGGTGGTGTGTGTGGTGTGTGGTTGGTGTTGGTGTGTGTGTGGTGTGGTGTGTGTGTGTTGTGTGTGGGTGTGGGGTTGTGTGTGTTGTGTGTGTGGGTGGTGTGTTGTTTGTGGTGGTGTGGTGTGGTGTGTGTTGTGTGGTGTGGTGTGGTGTGTTGTGTGTGGTGTGTTTGAGTGTGTGGGTGGTGTGTGTGGTGTGTGTGTGTGTGTGTGGTGTGTGGTGGTGTGGTGGTGTGTGTGTGTTGTGTGGTGGTGTGTGTTGGGTGTGTTGTGGTGGGTGGTGGGTGGTTTGTGGTGTTTGTGTGGTGTGTGTGGTGGTTGTGTGTGTGTGTGGGGGTGTGTGTTGTGTGGGTGTGGTGTGGTGTGTTGTGGTGGTGGTTGGTGGTGTGTGGTGTGTGTGTGGTGTGTGTGTGTGTGGTGTGGTGTGTGTGGTGTGTGTGTGTGTGAGTGGTGTGTTGTTGTGTGTGTGTGTGTGTGTGTGTTGTTGTGTGTGGTGTGTGGTGTGTGTGTGGGTGGTGTGTGTGTGTGTGGTGTGTGTGTGGTGTGTGTGTTGTGTGTGTTGTGTTGGTGTGGGTGTTTGTGGTGGTGTTGTGTGGGTTGTGTGTGTGGGTGTGAGTGTGTGTTGTTTGTGGTGTGGTGTGTTGTGTGTGGTGTGTGGTTGTGGTGTGGTGGGGGGGGTGGGGGTGGTGTGTGGGTGGTGGGGTGGTGGTTGGGGTGTGTGGTGGTGTGGGTGGGGTGGGGTGGTGGTGTTGGGGTGGGGTGGTGTGGGTGGGGTGTGGTGTGGGTTGGTGTGGGTGGTGTGTGGGTGTGGGGGGTGGGTGGTTGTGGGGGGTGGGGTGGTGTGGTGGTGGTTGGTGGGTGGTGGGGTGTGGTGGGGGTGTTGGTGTGGGTGTGGGTGTGGGGGTTGGTGTGGGTGGGGGTGGGGTGGTGTTGGTGGGTGTGTGGGTGGGGGTGGTGTGGGGTGGTGTGGGTGTGGGTGGGGGTGTGTGGTGTTGGGTGGTGGGTTGGTGGTGGGTGGGGTGTGGGGTGTGGTGGGTGGGTGTGGGTGTGGTGGGTGTGGTGTGGGGGTGGGGGTGGTGTGGGGTGGGGGTGGTGTGTGGGGTGGTGGGTGGTGGTGGGTGGTGGGGGGTGGGGTGGTGTGGTGGTTGGGTGTGGTGGTGGTGGTGGGTGGTGGGGTGGTGGTGGGGATGGTGTGGTGGTGTGGTGTGTGTGGTGGTGGTGTGTTGTGTGGGTGTGTGTGTGGTTGTGTGGTGTGTGTGTGGTGTGTGGTGTGTGGTGTGGTGTGTGTTGTGGTGTGTGTGGTGGTGGTGGTGGTGTGTGTGTGGTGTGTGTGGGTGTGTGTGTGGTGTGTGTGGTGGTGTGTGTGGTGTGTGTGGTGTGTGGTGGTGTTGTGTGTGGTGTGTGGTGTGTGTGTGTGTGTGGTGGTGTGTGTGTGTGTGTTGTGTGTGTGTGTGTGTTGTGTGTGTGTGTGTGGTGTGTGGGTGTGTGTGGTGTGTGTGTGTGTGGTGTGTGTGTGTGTGGTGTGTGTGTGTGTGGCGTGTGTGTGTGTGTGTGTGGTGTTGTGTTGTGTGGTGTGTGTGTGTGTGTGTGTTGGTGTGTTGTGTGTGGTGTGTGTGTGTTGTGTGTGTGTGTGTGGTGTTGTGTGTGGTGTGTGTGTTGGTGTGTGTGTTGTGTGTGTGTGGTGTGTGGTTGTGTGTGTGTGTGGTGTGTTGTGTTGTGGTGTGGTGTGTGTGGTGTGGTGTTGTGTTGTGGGTGTGGTGTGTGTGTGTGGTGTGTGTGGTGTGTGGTGTGTGTGTGTGTGTGTGGTGGTGTGTGGTTGTGTGGTTGTGTGTGTGTGGTGTGGTGTGTTGTGTGGTGTGTGTGGTGTGTGTGGTTGTGTGTGTGTGGTGTGTTGTGGTTGGGTGTGTTGTGGTGTGTGGTGTGTGTGTGGGTGTGTGGTTGTGTTGGTGTGTTGTGTGTGGTGTGTGTTGGTGGTGTGTGTTGTGTGGTGTGTGTGTGTGGTGTTGTGTGTTGTGGTGTTGTGTGTGTGGTGTGTTGTGGTGTGTGTGTGGTTGTGTGTGTTGTGTGTGTGTGTGGTGTGTTGTGTGTGTGTGTGTTGTGTGTGTGTGTTGTGTGTGGTGTGTGTGGTTGTGTGTGTGTGTGTGTGTGGTGTTGTGTGTGTGGTGTTGTGGTGTGGTGTGTGTTGTGTGGTGTGTGTGTGGTGTGTGTGTGTGTGTGTGTGTGGTTGTGTGTGTGGTGTGTGTGTGGTTGTGTGTGTGTGTGTGTTGTGTGTGTGTTGTGTGGTGTTGTGTGTGTGTGTGTGGTGTGTGTGTGTGTGTGTGTGTGTGTTTGTGTGTGTGTGTGTGGTGTGTGTGTGTGTTTGTGTGTGTGTGTGTGTGTTTGTGTGTGTTTGTGTGTGTGTGTGTGTGTGGTGTGTGTGTGTGTGTGTGTGTGGTTGTTGGTGTGGTGTGTCTACTGGTCGTGATTGGTGTCGGGTGGTAGTTGTGTGGTGTGTGGAGTGTGTTGGGTTCGATGGGTGGTGTGGTGGGGGTTTGTGGGTGGTTTTGGTGAGGTGGGTGGGGGTGTAGTGTGTCTTGTGCTGGTTGGAGTCCGTGTTTTAAATTGCAATATTCTCTTATATATTTATATTATTATTATTTGGACTAAATTATACATAATTATATTTAATATAATAATTACACTTATTATTAATATTTGTATGTATTTTTTTTTTGTGATTATTTTTTTTTATTGTTTAAACTATTAATATTAATAATATTTTATTTCATATAATTTTTATTATTATTTTATATTTAATATTATAATTTATATTTATTAATCTTTATTTTTATTTATTTATGTTATTTTTTTTATTTTATTTTTAATTATATTACATTTTAATTTATATTTATTATTTTTATTTATTTTTTTTAATTATTTTTATTATATTTTTTTATTAGTATTAATTATCTTATATTATTTATATTTTATTTATTATTTTAATCTTTTATTTTATTAATTATATTATATATTTTTTTAATTATATATTTTATATTATTTTTATTACTTATATAATTTTTATTAATTATATATTATTATTTCATAATTATATTATATTATTTTAATTATATTACTATTAATTATTTTAAATTTATTTTAATTCCTTGTGTTATATTATTATTTTATTATTTATATATATAAATGTCACTGTGGTCTTTATGACCAAAAATTCAATGCGACCTATATAAATAAATTTTGAAAGAAAAGTCAACATCCTTCCTCAAACGCAGTAGGGAAAGTAGCTTAGAGGGGATTGTAATTTGAAATTTGTAGAAAAAATGTATCAAAAGTAATATAGCCCAAAGTACATTGATATTGCTCAAGGAAACGTAAGTTTTATACATTTAATAAGCTCAGAACTGTGTCTATGAAAAACTAATTATGAAAAGCAGTTCTATACTGAAGTAAAATTTAAGAAATTAAAAAAAATTAACTACAAAATATTAAATACACAGACTAAATAAAGTAAAGGTGACCAATTTTACATTCACTGAAGAAAGTAAACCAACCTGACAACATTTCCTCAATCAATACGTAATGTATCAAGTGACAAAATAAACTAAATCTAAAGGACGAGAACAAGTAAATATAAATCAAGCAAATAGTAAATAAATTAGCGTCTGTTTTGCACAAAAGTTAATACCAATATATTTACGACAAATAACATAACAATTTACGTCTGTAATTTGGTCGTACATTTATTCTATTTAAATCGAACAGAGCCAAGGATAAGAAGTAAGAGAATTCAGGTGCCAATAAGGAGCTTATAAGTTTTATGTAGCGAGTCAGTCTCACGTTGCAGCTTAAGAGTGTAATCGTTATTAATTTTAATGTTAGTCATTTCAGAAATGAGTCTAGATCAGGGGTGCTCAAACTTGAACTGCTGGATATCTACCTCAATATTGTTAGACTCCGATCGATCGGCTCTGCAAGTATATGTGATGCAGGGTTGTCGTCTAGGTAGGAAGGGTTATCGTGGCGCAGGTTTAAGTATATTATACATAGGGACTTTTCAGAATTTCATGGCCATGAAGTCATGTAGAATTAGTAGAAACGACAGAAATTAGGTTTCCGGAATATACCATTTTTTAGCCAAGGTAGGCTCTAACTAAAAATTTAATGAAAAAACTCGTACTTATTCAAAATTGCGAGTTTATTGGTTCATACGAAACAAACAAGTTCTAGTTTCTAAACTTAACTAGAGAATGACTTTAGATGATGAAGCGTGGCACTGCATGTATTTAGCATACTTTTCATAAGATGGTATGTAATTACCGAGTGATAATATCAAGCATGATGACATACTTTCGTCAGTTAGTCGATTGCGATATTTTGACTTAATTTTCATTTCAGAAAATGCAGACTCGCACAAGTAAGTTGACCCAAACATTGCCGTCAACTGAAGGGCGATTGGGATATTTATCTTCAGATATAAAAGATCAAATGCTGTGGCTTTGAGATGTATATCTGATATAATCTGCACTACCTCATTTACAATAGAAGATGAGTCCATTTTAAACTGACTTGCTATTTCAGTAACACATTCCTTAATGTTTTACCCAAAAAAGGATAACTCATATAAGATGCGATATTTGCCAATTTACTGAAATCATAAAAACGTCTTTCGAATTCGCCCGAAATATTTAACTCCTGCATCTTGGTGAAATTCACTTTCTGCTGACGATAATGTATACTAACATTTTAACGCAGTTCTGATTGCGTTATGAAACAATAAAATGATCTAGTTCTTTTAATTTTGTGAATCATCCAGATATTAAACGTCCCGCACCCGCTAAAGTGTGACATCATAAAATGTCATTGACTCACTAAGTAAAATCTATGATCTCGTTCTTAAGACTTGTCATTTCTGAGTTTTTATCTTTAGACCTTGGTGATTTATATTTTCCTGTTCTCGCTGTCCTAGATATAATTTTTGTTGTACTTGTATATTTTCGTTAATGTCTATAAAATTACAAATATGTTCAATAACAGCGAAATTTTAAAGATTATATTTATGAAATGCTTGTTAAATCAATAAAATTCTAGAAAAAATTCATTTGATTCTTTTCTGATCTTCCCCCTTATATGATGCTTTGAAAAATTTACCCGATAAAAATAATTTTCCAGTAGATTAAGTTAATAATATCACAATTTTTTCGTATTGAAATAAGTCATTAAGCCAAAATCACGTTCCACATTTTCAAAATCAAATAGATTCAATCGTACTGATAGACTAGTAAGTCTTTTGTAAATTCGATTTATTGTCCAAGAAACGCATTGCACAAAGAATATATTATTGCATATCAGAAGGTTGAGTCATGTTAACTGTCAATACGGAATTTTCGGTAAAGTTATCAAGTCTCCATAACTAGTGAGTATGCTACTTTGGCAGCCTAGTTGGCGCAGTGCTCGGGCATCGTTGGCTAAAATACGATGTGCTGATGCAGGAACATTTTCTTCACTCTCCACGTTTCAACAGAAAATTTTCCCTCGCTTCTCTCGAATATGTTTCATATCTAATTGTTTTTTTATTTTGTAAGCTTCCTAAATCACCGTCATGTAGCCTGATACCCAAAAAAGGTAGTGATGTCTGTGGGAACTTCTCTCGCAGGTATTTCTCCCGAAAGTGATTATTGGACGCACCTTCAAGGATCCCTAGTTACCTCTGATTTAAAGGTTCTCACTTGTTAAAGGACCTCTGGCTGTGAGTATTTGGGTCGCAGACCTAGGGCATACCATAAGAGTTGTCCGCTGCTTCCATTGGATCAGTCAACCGGTTGCCTCCTAAAAGTGGTGGAGGCGCAGTGGATGCTGTGATCCCACAGAAAACTCCTCTCCCGTCATTTGTAAGGGTTTGAGCCAATTAGCCAATAGCCCGACTTACCTGATTAAGGTTTTCTAGTGTTTTACCTGCATCTCTTTTATGTGAAAAACAGAATAGGATCCTTAAAGAATATCCTGGGAGCCCTAGTCAATCCTTGGCTACTTTACTCAATCTTCCACATCCCCTCCTTTTCAATTCCCTTCCTATGCTGCTTTCCTCATCCTTCTGCATCCCACTTTTCAAATACCATGCCTATACTATTAAAAGGGAAGTTTCCTCATGCACCCTGTCACCATAAAAATATTCTACCAATACATATATACAAAAATTCAACAACTAAATAATTTTTTTCAAGCTCTACTCAACGATGAGACTGATTTAAAGGATCAGTATATAGAAACCTCGACCGGACCCAGGCCAATACCTCCACGCCTAGTGTGAGATTCACCGTCCGGTCGATATTTTTCCATCCTTTTCCATTAATACAGTTACAATATTAGTAGTTTAGTATCATAAACAACTAACTTTAAAGGATTCATGGGTCAATAATCAGTCAATATAAAATATCGTAATATTTTATTTCCATTAATAGATTAATGTGTTGATGCAATCCTTATAAACGTAATGAATCACTGTGTATGATCCCTAATCTATAACTCCGGGGCCATAGTTAATCCTTGACTATCTTCCTCTCTCTTCCACATCCCCTCTTTTTGATTCCCTTCCTATGCTTTTAAAGGGGAGTTGCCAGTTTCAGGATCACCATCATCTAGCCTGTTACCCGAAAATATAAAACAAAAAATTATTTTCATTGTTAACATGTTAATATATACTGCATTTACACATTGATTTCTGAATTTAAGAAGCGTTTTTTAGTAATTACTGAGTTTCATGTTTTAATCATATGATCAATATGGTTCAATGGGTACTAACAGACGGAAAATTATGATTTCTGAAATAGCATTTTATAATGGAGTGTTCTATATTTCTTTTGTCAAATTATTATCAGCCAATACTTATTTGTAAAATATGTATGTCATTAAAAAAAGTTTAAATTGCGAAAAGCCTAAGAAATGTATCTACATATCCACTTAAAAATAAAATTGTTTTCATTAATTCAAGTTATAGTTATAGCTGAAGTTGATTTATCGATTTAAAAAAAATTATTTGTTTCGCTCACAAATTTCTCATTTCTCTTATTGATGAAGATTCGCTTCTAATGCGCTTGGCAACCTCGCACATTTTTTCTGTTGTATTCCGTAACTGTGTTCACAGATCAAACCTGAGAGAATTTAGTCAAATTTAATTATTTTTAATAAGGTTTGAAATATGTTAGAAAGAAATGTATTACTTTACAATCCGTTATGATTTATCTAGCCATCTATTATATTATAAATGGTCACTCGACGATTAAACAGAACGGGCTGTGCCTCTAGACAGCCGGGAGTTTAAATTAGTGCAATGATCCTTGTTGAAATATTTGGAACGCGTACGAGCAGGAAAACTCGCGATTGATGTCGTTCATCAAATGAAAGAGAAGATAATTACGTCAACATGAATTATATTTTGCAATTACGAGTAATAGGTAGAGCCAGAATGCATGGTTCATTTCTCTATTTAGTACGCCACTATGCATCCGAGAAATGTGTATTTTATTAGTTCTTCGGAGAGGTACAATGGAGTTCAGAGAACCGCGAAACGCCATATTCACAATTTTCAGCATTATGTCTAATTATTTGTTAATCATATGTACATCTGAATACATAGTACTGACACTAATAATCGTTAATAAGTGTGCATGTTTGCTACCTTTGTAGACAGAAATAGAACTCATTTCAATTTAGTAATATACCATTAGGTCGTCCCGTTACATAGTATTGTAGGCATTTGATGAGGTTTCAGTGCGTCCCTTGTGCAGATTCCGGCCGCAAGATCTGGAAGTGGTTCATTTCCTTTTGTGCACAGCTCAGAAGCTTCCTTCACGTTAAAGCTGACAGAGTAAGCGGCTTGTTGCGGCTCCCTCAGAGAACCTCACGAAGTTCCCTAGAGTTTCCCAAAACGCTTCAAGACTATACGTCCTACATTGTGCCGCTAGGTGTAAAGCGTCGGCATCCGGCGGATACGCGTAAAATCTTACTCCAAAGGTTGGGTCCAGATTAAGACGTTAGCCATCTGCAGAAACTTTGTTCATTTAACATTTCTGGAATTAAGGAAGTAATTGTTAATTTCAAATGGGTTCCCTAATTTTATGATTTACATTACTTTTCAAATACACTTCGAAGTGTATTTGACACCAAATATGTGATTTAGATTAAAGTGTCAAAATATTTTGTTGTGTAAATGATAACTATAAATATCTAACGCAACATGAAGTGATGAAACCAGGAAAAATATGTATCAGTTTTTACCTTTTTTGTGACCATTGTGTCGCTTTAAATGATAAAGTTAATATATATTAAAAATTTATTTTAAGATTTTTAACTATTTTTTTCCTTTCCTACCTGAAAATCAAACACACATGATCTAATTCATTCTTCAGATAAAACAGAAGTGATAAATAGAACCCTACTTATTGATCGATACCTTTCTTACTAAATGGTAATTTTTACAGTTATAATACTTGTCATAATTTGAATACATATATAACATCAGAGAAGTAATTCTAATCTCTGTAATTTATACCAAATGTTTTTAGTTGTTATAGACACATTCCTACTAGTCTACATAAAAAACAATCTTTAAAGAAGGATTTTCCCTTTTTGGTGAATCACTGGATAGAATCGTTCAACTATAACTCGGGGACCCTAGTCAACCTTTGGCTACCTTGCACATCCCTCCATTCAATTCCCATCCTATGCTATCCTGTTTCAGGATCACCCTAATGTAGTCTGTTACCCTAAAAAAAAGTCAATTTCATGAATATATGCTGAACTGATATCTATAAAATGCAAAAGATGTTTTTTTTAAGTTAGGTCACGTCATCTATGAAGTTTGTGGAACCCAACAGAAATTACATTAACACATACCAAAACAAAATATTATTGCAATAAATATATTATACAAGGTTAAAAATATATTTAGTTACATTTTTCAAAAATATTGATAACTTTTAAATATTCTAAAGTTCGTTTAATAAGGATATCTGTGATATATTTTGGTTCATAATATCGAATAATTTCTCTCCTCTGTTTGTAGTACTTGGGGAAGTGGAAGCTGATGTGGTCCATGGTTATGTGCGCCATGCAAGAGTTGCATTGTGGTGGAGGTTCGAAAAAAGAAAGCAATCAGAAAAGTTGGCGTGGTTGGCCCTTTCCCTGGAAATTACTGTTTGCTCCTTTCTTGTTAGATGCTTGGGAAAGAGTAGATCTTGATGAGTGGAAAGGTCCAGGAATTTAGTGATATAAATCTTCCGCATGTCATCTGCGGAGCATGTATTGTTGGATATTACATCATGATTGGAGTTTGCTGTAAGTTTAGCTTGATGATCAGAAAACTCGTTTCCTAAGATTTTACAGTGGACAATAATCCAGCATACGGTGATATGGTGTTGGCTGTTATTCTAAATCCAAATGATGTCTGTGATATTGTTTAGGGTTTTTATCGCTTTTACGATTAATGTATTTCGGGCAGGATTTTCCAAGCAATAATTTGTTGACATCAATAGCGCGTAAATCTCAATCGTAAGGGGCGAAGCGTCTTTGTGGATTGCTTGACTTTTTAATGATACCTTAATAAGTATGGAACATTTAGCTCCATTTGAAGATTTTGACCCGTCTTGAGCGATTGTAACGTTCAGATCATAATTACTTAAATCCAATCGATATTGCTCTTTTGATTGTTGGTATAACTGGTGAGGGATGTCTGTATCTCCAGGAAGGAATAGATTATGAGTTAAAATCAGGTAGAAGTGGTGAAAGATTTATGAAGAAGAATTTAGTGGAAGAAATTTGGTCTACTGTGTTGGTAAATCTTCGTTGTGGGGTTGGTGTCTCTTACTTCGACGTTCGACGAAGTTTTAACTCTTATAACATCTATAACTGCTGCCTTCTCCGTCGACTGAAAATTGAAGATTGAATTTTATCTTTCCTCTTTTGTCATTCAATTCTTAGTTGTAAAATTTTGTATATTTCTTGTAATATTATATTTGACGTATCCTATTTCCTCAACCGAGGACTAATGGATTGAATAATAATAAATCTAAAATCTATTGCAACTCTGTACTGCAGGGGTAGTTCTACAGTTTCAGTTACCAGCCCAATAATCGGAGTGGACCTGAAACATCCAGTAATACTTCGTAGCGTGTTCTTAAACGTGGTATCTAGTTTATTCAATAGTGATTTGTTTGCCTTGGTATATTTGTGGACCATAATCAATTTTATTTATGATTAAAGCTTTAAATTTGAAAAGGATTACGTATATATCTGCTTATAAAACTTAAAACGATTGTAATGATGTGGAAAACCTCACAATTATTCAGTTCTTTGTTTGTACTTAGGTTTTCAAAAATCTGATTAACCTCTTATCTATTATTCTTTATATGTTATAATGAATCATTCCATCTGATTTATTATCTCTGGTGAATTAGTCGAAATTCAAAAAAGTTTACTAAATTTTCAACTGATTTCATTCAAAATTAAGAATGTTAATGAGCCATAACAATTCTCTTTATAAAATACTTTTTAATTAACGATTTTAGGATAGTAATTTTCTCAATTCATAATTACTCATCCCTAAAATCTATGAATGAAAAAATTTTTAATTCAGTTTTAGACGTTCGTGAAGAAAATATTCATTAATTTAAATTATCGCGAACAGGTTCAGTGTAACATTGAATGAACAGGAGGCTTGTTGTGAAATTAAAAATGTAAACGTTTTGACTGAGGTAGGTTTCATAAATCCCACAAGAGCGCCGAGACGCCGAAAGTAATTTCATAAATTAAAAGTAAAGTGTGAGAAGAGGAGACGCTGAAAATGAAACTCCCAAGAATTAACCAAATTAAATAAAGCAAGACAGTTGAAGGAACGGTTTTTTTTGCGTGGAACGGAATAGATTTCAAAATTATGCGAAGCAACAGGAGATGGTAAAGATAAGTCCTCCTTGTTATAAAGAGAAAAGGTTTTCGCATGGGAATAGCAGGAACGATGACAGTTAAATCAGACTCTGAATGTTCTCCATTCTGTTAATTATCACAAGGCACAGCCTTTGTTCTATGACGGAATATTCAATTTAGGTAAGTAATATTAAATTAAAATCGCGAAAAAAATAGCGCTCATGCTCTAAAATGAAATACTTTCCCAAACGAATTGAATTTAATTTCGCAATATGAAGCGTCATGCTGGTTGTTGCTTTTTTTGTGATGAAATGATGGAATATTTTGAAGTTAAAGGTAACACAATTCAGTGATATAAACTCTTTCATATCCAATGCAAACGTTAATTTGATACCAGCATAAATATTATAAAAATCACCAAACTATCTGTTAATTCAAAACATGATTTAGATAATCATTACATAGCATTGACTTTGACTGTAGTTTAAATTATATATATATATATATATATATATGAATATTTTTTCTCATCGCAATTCGAAAGAACCGGAGCAGCTTCCCGTGAAAGTGAAGCACTTACGCATGTATAGTGATACAGTCATTCCTGAGAGGAGTATTTAGACTCCTTACTAAATTATTTCATGTTGATGGCAAATAATTAAATCCATAGAATTATAAGAATACCACATTCAAACAAAGTAATATAAGAAATCAGTACTTAGAGAATACGCTTGACTATAGTGCAATTAGGTCTATTAACCAGTACAGGTAAAAGTTGAAAATAGGACACATCCTCCGTGACGGTTGAATCACGTATTGTTTTTGTTTTTTCACTAGTATTTAAATTTTCGATCACATGTTGGGGCTAATTAAAATACCTTACTTTACAACCTTTTACAATCTGCAACCTTTCAAAGCTCACTAACATATTAACAGAAACCTTATTGTAATGTCTTAGCTAAAGTCTGCGTTTTTACACAATGAAGAATCATGAGACCAAATAATAGAATATTTTTAAATGTGGTGCTATATAATAATTCTGAAAATCAGTTGGGTGGATAGAGTAACAACCCGGAAGTTCCAAGTAGAATAAGAGTAGAGAGAACAATATGGAGGACTTTGACCAAATAAGGGACAGATTAATAGACCACGTTTTGAGACGCAAGGGTAGTATTAGAGGGAAGTGTGTGAGGTAAGAAGAGAAGAATGGAATACGCTAAGCATATTAGGGAGGCTGTGGGACGTGGTAGTTATGTAGAAATGTAAAGACTTGCGCAAAATAGGTCAGCATGGAGGGTTGCATGAGGTCAGTCTAAGAACTGAATACCACAACACCATCATTCAAATCTAGTTACCCTTACAAGTAAGATAAGATCCACTACCATTAGAGGCCTCAACTAAATTGGAGAATAATAAGTAACGTCCAATAAGTTGTTATACCAATAAATACGAATTTCCTAAAATTTTACAAATTTATTGCACTGTAATTTATTTTTCTTTTCAAAAATGTTTCAATATATATTTTTTGTGTTCTCATAAACGTAATAAATTGTTATAACAATCATCTTTAATTATTCGTGTAACAAACTACTATATATTTAAATATAACTTCAAATAAAAGTAAAGTAAAATCAATTTAAATAAATTTATTTAGTAATAAAGAAATATAATAAAAATAGTATTAATTAGAAGTAATATTCATATTAGTAGATCTATTTTAAATAAATTTATAACATTACAAATAAATACAATAAAAAAATAACACTGTAACAACTCAAAATACTGCATTTGTAGTTTGTATGCGTCTTGCTAAATATGGTTAAAATATAGTTTCATACGGAATGTGTACTCTTCAAAATATGAAAATTTTTCAGTATAATCTATTGAATAATCCAAGATATCTACAGATTCATTTTCATATTTCAACTCGTTCAGCATTTTTTCAAGGTGTGGGAAGTGTTCTGCAGATATATCCGAACGAGAGATCATAGTTTTGGAAAATGTGAATTGTTTATAACGTTTGGACCTTTAGCTACATTATATATACATGACTATGCTTCGTTTTACGTTTCTGTTAAATATATATTTTTTTGCTTTTGTCATTATATCTGATAAAAATGTAAAGTTTTGCAAAATTCTTCATTTCATAGATCTCATAGTTTTTTTGTTCTAGATAACTGTTTATGATTTTTGATGTAAATTTTAAACATTTATCAAAATCTGAACTGTTAACGCCAGCGAACCTTACACTGTAGGTCAACAAAGTACTTTTCCGCGACAGAAGTTAGCATCTGCTGAAACTCAATGATCCCCTGAATATGGTTGACAATCCCAGTAGTACTATACATAGAGTCTTGTTAAATAGTGATTATGTGCAAAGATTTTTCTGATCGAAAATGAAATGATATATCAATTTTGTCATGTTTTAGTTTCCTTTTTTTAATAAAGTAACGAATGCTATTCTTATCTCTCATGGAAGGTACGGCATAGGTGAAGACACAGACTAAATTGCTGGCATTTAACTATAGTCAGTGACAACTCTGCCAGTTCTTCCGAAGTACCCAGGGCATTAACTCACACATTATCGACGAAAACCGAGGTTCCGGTGTTCTAGGTTTTATGAAGACCGCTCAAGATACTCTCTGAGGCCGCACGTTCCCCGCCTGCGTCCTAAACGTTAAAGTAGTCGCTAATGACTTTATCTGTTGACGTGAATTTAAAAAAATACAAAGAGTTGTTTGTGCTGTTTCTGCTTGCAAGTAAATTTGTAATGGATGACTGAAATAATTATAGTATTTCCAAATTTCTATAAATCATTGAAATTAGTGTAATAGGCGCGTTTAAAGCGTAATGAATATTTCGTCGTGCAGACGTTGATCAATAATTTATAATAAAAACTATAATTTTGAAGTCTGTAGGACTCATAAGCCAATTTTTGTCTCTATAAATTCAAAGAAAAGTTACCTTTAAACTAGTTGTATTATAAATATGATTAGGCAATATCTATTATGTATTTACTATTGCTGGTAGAGAAGTATGCACTTTATGCTTATAGTTTCGGAGATGAGTATATTTTATGAAATGAATACTACATTCTCAGAAAAGTTATATGCTAATACAATCTTAAAAATGCCAATCTTGTTTTGATAGTTACAATTAATATCTCTTGAATTATAAATAACCTTTCAAATATAACAAATTATATTTATTTATACAGGTTTTAAAGTTGTTCGCAGAAAAATATCATTTCTCAGCTATGAATGTTCATAAAACACATTTTAATGTACCTAAGGCGATCGGGATCTAAGGTAGATCTTTTGGCGCAGAACGCCTAGAAGCCAGCCCTCTTCTGGGAAGTCATATTTCACTTTCCGCTCCATTTAATCAGCAGACCCTCTATTTTGGTCGAATTGACGAACTCATCAGCAAGTTGGAGACCCTCGAGACAGACGTACCTCGAATTGGACGCTGTATCCCCCTTCCGCAGCCATTCATCACTGGAAGACATCATTGTCTTTATTCACCTGCTGCCTCCAGTGCAGTATTGTTATTTGTGGGGGTTTGGCAGCAGCCCAATACGGTGTCACGTCTGGGTCTCAAGGCGACTTTTATCTCTAAAACGAAATGGAAATGTATTGTTCCTCGGTTGGAACAGGCGACGCTGCTCATTGTGCCTCTGTTACCTAGGCTACGAAGACGATGAACCGAGAAAGTCTCATTCTCAACAATGAAAGTTCTAAGTCCGAAATACTAATGATCTAATTTAGTTTTTCTTCCGAGCTGTGTACAAATTATTTATATTTTCTGAGACTGGACACAAAAATTAACGCATAAAACCCTGTAAGTTTCGAACTGAAAAAAATATAGTTCTGCGAATCGATCGCTGATAAATGAATCCGTTATGTCAGAGCATGTCATTTCACAGGTAAACAGTGCTTTTGTGTTGTGTTCATTTCTCTGTAATATCTTTGACGCAGTAATTATTAGATTGTGTTACATATATATTCACACACACTAATTAATTAGGATGTTTTTATTGTGGTTCATACTTTAACGATATGTAATATGTTATTTATTATGTATGTAATTGCTTATGTAAAAAATTCTGACGAATACTTTTTCTTCGTAAGAGGGTTAAAAGAGAATAAATGAACCTGTTACAAAAATTCTCATTTCTACCTCTAGAGCAAAATATTCGTTTTTCGGTAATAGCCTAAATTAATATGAGTATTAAAGCCACTAACTGTTAAAATATTTTTTCTCTGACGGCCGTAAGTGGTAGGTATGGTAGGTGACTGCCTAGGACGAAAAATTTTAGGAGCTGCAAAACCGCCTGAGCTTGAGTGAAAAAAATCTGGAAAACCTTTTAACTGCCAGTGTTTCATTAGATCTTAACGTTTTGAAAGCGAATGACAAAATGGGCCTAGAAAAGAAGAAAGATGTTACTGTTGACGTTCTAATTTAAAGTAGGCGAAAAAATCCCTCCTAATTTAAAAGTAATAAATGATAGCTTAATTATAATGTCTACTCAAAATCATTTTAATGATGTAGGCACGTTGGCTACTAAATTAAGTGATAAATTAACTCTGAAAGACATTATTCCCAATTTTTTTCATAAAATAAATTTCCAGAGGATTTATGTTAATTTGGGTATTGACTATGTATATTATTTAACTAGTTTTAAATTAATATTTTAAATATCTCTAAAAATAGAGAGTTATGGTTTAAATTTGTAAGCTCAGTGTATTAGAGCATTAAAGCTCAAAAAATTCACTAAATCAATTAAATCTCTTTTTTTGGTTAACATAGTTCTTCTGTTTCGTTTAATATAAATTTTCGAATTGTTTTAACCGTATGGGTGGAATTTGCCTACGACGGCAAAAACGCAATAGGCGGTCCTATTCACTACAAATATTGGTTAAAAATGAAATAATTTTCTTAGAGGGTAAAAAAAATCAAGCTAATGCCGCAGGCCAAGTTTGAATCGATAAAATGGGGCTATAAAATACATCTACTTTTGTAATAATTTAAATTTTATTCTCAAATGAATGTGTTCGTCATTTTTAAAAGTAATAAAATACATTTTAAATAATAACATTATTTTAAACACAAGTATTGAATATTAATAATTGAAAGTTATGTTTTTGTTGTGGTTTTCAGTGCTAAGACTGGTCTGATGCAACCCTCCATACTAGCCTATCTTGCCCAAGCCTCTTTATTTCCTTATACCCAGCAAAACCCACATCCTCCCTAATCTACTTATCGTATTTCATCCTTTTCTTTCCTCTTGTGTTCTTACCCCACACACTTTCCTCTAATTATAATTTTACAAACCGTCATGTCTAAAAACATGGCCTATTAATCTATCCCTTCTCTTGGTCAACGTCCTCCATATTGTTCGCTCTTCTGTTGTTCTGCTTAGAACTGCATCGTTAGTGGTTCTATCCACCCATCTGATTTTCAGCATTCTCTTATAGCACCACATTACAAGGGCTTTTATTCTTTTCCTTTCTGCATCTCCTAACGTCCATATTTCGAACTCATATAACGCCACACTCCAAACGAACATTTCTAACATTTATTTACTAATATTCTCACTTATATTACCTCTTTTTGGTGAAAGCCTGTGCTATCCTACTCTTTACGTCTGCTATCCTTCTACCATTCCTAGTTATTTTGCTGCCCAAGTAGCAGAATTCCTTAACTTCCTTCAAAATATCCCTTCCTAATCTAACACACTCTGTTATTCAACTGTTTCCCATTACCTCGATTTTCTCTGTATAAATACTCATATTGAACTCTTTCTCCAGGACCACGTTCATGCCATTTATTATTGCTTCCAAGTCTTCTTCTGATTCTCCTAATACTACAATATCATTGGCAATGCGTAGAGTTTTTATTTACTCCGTTGCAGTATAATTCCTTTTCCATTTTCCGTTTTACCTTTCTTCATCGACTGTTCTATATATAAGTTAACCAGCATGGGCGACAGACTGCAGCCTTGTCTTACACCTTCCCTGATTTCTGCTTCCATTTCTTGATCTTCAATTCCAATTACTGATGACTGCCTGCTGTAGACGTTATAGAGAAGACTTCGTTCTCTATATGTTATTCTTGTGCTCTTCAATACCCTTAATAGTGTGTTCCAGTTCACATTATCGAAGCTTTTTTCTAAATCTACATATATCATGAACGTAGGCCTGCTTGTTCTTATCCTGTCTTATAAAATTAGATGCATAGCCAATATTGCTTCTCTTTTCCTTACATTCTTCGTAAAACGAAACAAATCCCCTCACTCGCAATCTATTTGAAGTCCCATCCTTCCACATATTATTTTTTTAGTATTTTGCTTGAATGAGATTCTAAACTAATTGTCCTGTGCTGTTCGCATCTATCGGCCCCAGTCTACTTCGGTATAGGTATCATTATGTTTTTACTAAAACTTCCTGTTTCGTAGATTTTGCAAACTATCCTGAACAGTCATGATACTGATTCTTCGCCCGATGAACTTATCAACTCAGCTGGAATGTTAACATTTCAATATGTTTTAAAGCGTGTATTAATTACATATTGTTGGACTCCGTAAAAATAACCATTAGAGTAACGAGCTTCCCATTGCCGACAATATTTTTGATTAGTAATTAGAGAAGATATGATTGTAAGCATTTGTATAAACTGATTTGTAAACAATTGAAGTCGGCTGTTTGACCCCGAGGAGGATGGATCTGTACAATGATGTGACAAATGTTAATGTTTGTTTATAAGTCACAGGCTACGAGTTAACGTCGATCTTCACACAGGTGTCTCAGAGCTGAGCGAAATTCGGGGAAGAGCAAGCGATTTTGAATCTTCCTGTGTCTACTTGACACTATATATGATGCGACGTTGCCGATCAGCTGAGTTGCGCGAGCGATCATGAATTTTTCTGTGTTAACTGCGCTATTCTGACCACGTGTCACTCCAAACTCGGAATGTGTCATGCAAGATGACAGTCCGCAGTCGACTCGGTAGGCCTAGGCCCTCAATGAGCTGTAGAGCCATGGAGAAAAAAAACTGCGCTATTACCGCAGACTAGAGAAGAACAAAATAGAACAGTCATCCCAAAAGCATGTATGCAAAGTTTCTCTCTAGTATCTACATATTATGTATATGCACACTTGCACGTAATATCTCTAACTTTAATAATAACTACAAGAAACCCTTCATCGCCAGCGTTCTTTCAAAATATGAAACTGGAGACAATATGTTAAACAATTTAATTTCTTCGTCAGAAAAGTTGTATATTAACTTCTAAATAGGTTCGTTGTAGCTAAATTCACAATTGTTTTGTTAATAATGAAAGTTGGGAACAGTATAGAACGATGACTGTACATCTGGAAGTTCCACAGGCCGATACAAAACGTTATGTGGTTTATATTTGCTGAGTTTTTTCATTGTAAATGTAATTTTTTAAATATATGGTGGTAGTTTTCGTGAATTTTATTTTTTCAGCCAATTAATAAACTAAAAATTCATTGTCTACAAAATTTTATATGCCTAATATGAATAATTTATCTCAGGGTTGTTTTTATAAATAAACAAATGAACAAATCAATTAAATTTCACTTCGTATAGATGCAATGAATAATTACGAGTTTGATTTCTTTGGTCAGCACCTTTGGAAAGATGGAAGGCGACGCCGTCTCACTGAATCTCGGACACCTTTTCCTGTCTCTTTATGGAATCTTGACTTCATATTATTAAAGTTCTTGAATTTTTTATTCCTAAAAACTCAGATATCAGTCTTTTCATTTCGTTCTCTTACTGCTACATCCTGTACCGTCCTAGAATGACTCATACAGCTGACCAACTATTGTTTCACTTCGCTGTTGTGCCAAGTATTATTTATTATTTAATGTAATTTTTATTAACCAAGAAACTTAAGAATTTTATTCTGACTTAGTTTGGCGGAAATTATTTTATTAATTTTAAGCTCTAATTAAGTTACTGGCGCCCACTGTCTGTCCGTTTATTTATATATCATAAATATAAATTTCTGTATCTTTGCTAATAATAATAAGTCATTATAACTTATATATGGAGCAGTATAAACGAAATCTATTTTAAATCTCGGTGAAATGATATCTAAATTACAAATCAGACAGTCACAATTTATATAAACGACATTCCTGCAGAAATTATAAAAAATATGTCAGGGGAGGCAATTATTCCGTGCCAAATGAGGTTGTTCCATATTTCAATAAACAGTTTCTGTATTCCGTATGACCGGAGGAAAACTGCAGTTATATCAATTGATAAAGGAGAAAGTAAAAGTTCCGTTAATAATTATAGATGAATAAATCTTACGTCGGTAGTTTGTAAACCGATGAGGCATCTTATCGTGGAGATTAAAAATAAATGCTGATTTTATAAGGAGCAATACGGATTCCAGTGAGAGAGTCACATCATTTCCTTGTACAAAGGACTTTGCCGATTAAGTTGACAAAGAAATAAGATTAGATTCTGTAATCGTATATTTGCAAAGTCCTTCGATCTTGCGCCTCATGACTTTATTACATAAAATGTCCAGCTCTGGGATTGATAGTCGTGTGATTTTATAAATTAGGTAGTTTATGCGGGGCCGGTAACAGATAGTTAAATAATTTTCTGCAATTGCTAATATTAAATCGGGAGTTCCACAAGGTTCCGTAATTGGTCCGTTATTCTTTTAAGTGTTTGACATTAATTCTCAAAGTGTGACATTTTACTAAAGATATCGTAATATATCGAAAAATTAGCAAGAAAGTAACTATAAGTACTTGAGTGTATATCTAAGCAGTAAAATAGGTTTGGAAGATCAAATCGAATATGTGTGTAGGAAATGCGTGAAAGTCGCTACATTTCGTAATAAGAATTTTAAATGCGGCAATTCCGGAACAAGCGAAATTGCTTATAACCTCGTGCGTTCTCTATTAGACCAACCGCAAGAGACGAAACTGTCTGAGATACTTTGCCACGATCCAAAAAGCTGTCTGAAGCTGTCTGAAATTGTCGGGAGGCAAAGTATCGTCAGACAACTGCTTAGAGCTGACAGAGACTATCGCAAGTTGTCTGAAGCAAACCTTACCTCATTATATAAATCAAAATGGAGCGTTACCAAAATAGCAGTACTTACATATTTTTTTGTTGTTATAACCAGATAAAAATTCTCGCAATATTTTGGTACATTAAATTAACAATAAAAGGAATTTAAACTATTTTCTTAATTAATTACGAGTGGTCGAAAACTATTTTCTTATGTTCACAAAGATAGGTACTAAAACTTACAATTATCTTTTGAGCTGGAATGGTGAAAAAATAAAAAGGCAAGACGCTAATATTAGGAAAAGTTTACTTCCTGCAGAGAGAAAACCTAATGAAATATTATTCATTTTAAAGTAATCTTCATAAAAATTTATCAATATTAAAATTCATTCAGGAGCTTTCTGTTATATTTAGCCATATTCATCCGTGGATTTCAGTTATTATGCTTACGCCTAGGATTTTTGAATGTTAATAGAACCATAATGCTACGTAGGTCTGGCATCGAAAGATGATGTTTCTATTTTAAGACAATAATAAAAGGAAAAGAAGCAAGGGAAGGCTATTGGGAACATGGGCAGTGCAGTTCAAGCCGGTGAACGCTCCGGACGTCCAAAAAGTGCAAAAGAGCATCGCTCAAGTGCACCGAATATTGCTAGACTACCGAAGAATTAAAGTAAATGAGATAGCAGAGGATATAAACGTGTCCAAGGAACGTCTTTGTCACTTATTCAATCATCATTTAGGTATGGGAAAACTTTCCGCGCATTGTGTGATGCTTTTGCTCATGTTACACCTAAAACGTATTCGAATGAACACTTCCAACGGTTTGTTGCCGCAGTTTTGGCGTCGATTAATTACTGTAGATGAATACCATAACACCCAAAGAAACAAAAATACAGGCTAAAAAGGAGATAGTGAAGGGAGAATCGGCTCCAACAAGAGCAGCAAACTGTTCTCTCGGCTGGGAAAACGAAGGCTACTGTTGTTTGGAATAGTCATGAAGTTATCTTAATCGATTATCCTCAAACAGGAAAAGCCATTACTTGACTAACTGAAAGCAGAAAATAGAACAATTGTTTCACCATAACAATGCGCTGACTCACACTTCAGTGGTTGGAATGTTGAAAATCTAAAAATTACGGTTTCACCCATTTGACCTCCCTCCTTACCAAATACAACCTTCTTTGTTCTTAAACTAAAAGTTACTGTCAGAAGACAGATATTTTCGTCATACGAGGTATATATTGTAAAGGAGGAAATCCAGTATAATTTGGGTGGTTTAAAGAGATGGTAAAAGCGCCAAGTAGAAGTGTGTATACTTACAAGGGTACTATGTAGAAAGTAATAATGTATTTGAAGAAAAAATGTCTTCTATCTTTTTATGTCAGAAACATTTCCGGCCACCTCCGTATATAAAGGCAATTTATAATAACACAGTGTCAGAATAGATAAGCTGGACTTTGAATTTTGAATGTATTGAGTCTGCAATGGCATGTGATTAGAATATTACTATTGAAATTAACACACATACGTTCAATTCACGTATCTATCACCCAGTCATTTGTTTCTTTCTTGTCAAATAATACTATGAGTAAACAATCAAAATTTATTCCCGAAAACGTATCAGGACAAACAACGTATCTCGCTTATGGTATAAACAAAAAATTAAAAAGGGATTTTAAGAACAAACCTACCATATCTGTTGTGTGCTAATAATTTTTTTAAGTCATTAGAGACTGTCTACTAGCATTGGCGAAAAAATAATAATTCCACCGCAAAATTGATAAAACATACATTCGTTTGGTTTTTTCCTGGCAAGTATCGGAAATGTTACAATTACCAAAGGACTCCGTTAAAATTAAATACTAAGAATTAGTTATGAAATTCAGCGTACAAGAGTAATCCTCGTTAAACAGGGTGTAAGAATCATGTATTTTCTCCGTGACACCCAACCGTTCCTTGTCATCTTTGGATAACATGGATGTCAGGCGGGTTGCTTCTTCGCAGGGGTTATCAAGGTTTTGGGGAGGATTATATGACTTTTTACACAAAATAATGCTTTATTGGCTGTCCATATTCCAAAAAAATGAAAAACAATTATAATATATTAGCAATATCTGGACTTTCACCGTGATTCTGATGTACTAAGTGTTCTCAGGTTTCAATCCGGTGTGAATGATTTCTGCAACAACGTCAAATTCAAAATAGAAACAACTATGGGAAGTCAGGGAGGACCGGGACACTTATTGTTTAATAATTATGGAAAATTCTGGAAAAAGAAAAATGTCTTCATAAAAGAATAAAACATTAGTTTAATCTATTAGCTTCTTAATGTATATCAATATAACTTAAAACAGCGAATTTCGATTTTTTTGAATTTTTAAAAAGAATCTTTCAAATTTCTCGTTCTGTTCCACCCCCACCTTTTGTTTTATTTTTTATTCTCAATTACGGTTGATCACTTTATCAATTTTTCATTTCGCATAACGATATTTTTGCTACTGCACAGTCTTTGCCAACATTTTCCCTTTTCTCCGTTCCTTTCCTTTCTTAATCTATCCATTTTGATTACAACACCTTGTAACTCATTCTTATAAGTTGAGCCTGTCATTTTTTCCTACGTTTCTTGAGGAACACATAACATTTTTACCTTATACTGTAATTTCACGTTACGCCCCGCACGCTAGTGTCATTTTAGGTTTCTCACCGAGCCTTAATACTTATAAGTAAACCTTATAAAGTCGCAGATGTATGACGCCAAAACAGAAGTTTATTCAAAGGGTGGAGTCAAAACCTGGTCAAGTAGGCTGCTAGGACTTCTTCCTTAACCAGTTACAATGTTCCATTCCTATTTATGAGCCTGCAGCATTTTTCAGTAAAACAAATATCCCGTTCTACCCGGCTATCCTGTAATGCCAAGATTTCCTGTATTTTCATTTAATTTTTTCTATTTTGGCAGTCTCCATCGCATTCAAACATGTTTTTCGTACCTATCATATATTTCTTCAAAATAAATATTAGTCCAAAAGTTAATTTCTCTTCACATTTTCAACAGACAATAACCGTTAAAATATAAATTTCAGGATATTGTACCTTTGAAGTTCAACAATAACTGAAGACATAAACGGGTGCACTGCCCTGTTGGGAAAAAATTGTCCTAATGGAGACGTTTCGTTTGAACGGCTTGCTTAAAATACCGAATCATATTGGTTTAACTTTTTTACAGGTAGTCCATGAGAACCAAGGCACGATTATCCCAAATCACAATAAAAGCTTTTACCGCTGAAGGCATATTTTTAGTTTTCTTACGTGAACTTCTACCTACCGCATTTCACCAATAGTAACCATCGTAACAAATATTCTGTTGAATTTTATTTCAAAATACACATACGCCTTCATAAATGTTCTTCGTAGTGATTTTCCGGTTAACGGATGGCAAATTTGTAAGCCAAATATTAATGTTGTAGGTACTATCTACTAATATATTTACAATTTCAACAATTTAAAAATAATTAAATTTCGATTTCTAAATTTTGTATTGGTTCTGTGTTCTTGAAAAGGATGGTGAGGAATTTTTTGTTTTAGAATAAATAACTCTTGCAATCGTAATTGCATTGATTACAATAATTATAAAAACATGGTTATAACTATATAATATCTTTAACGTCATTACACTGAGAAAGTATACGTTATTTGAACTTTATACTAATTTAAAATTATATTATATATTTAGTTTTATAAATGTCCACTTACAGTCCCATCCCATTTTGAGGGGTTTAAAAGTTGAACTTCATGGGGAGTGACAGTAATAACCTCAGCGACCCCGAAAAATATTTTTTCGGCACTGATACGGGTCTTTTCCAGTTTCTATTTATAAAAATCACTCCTTTCCGACCGAATCCCTCCGGGTGCTAAAAGTGTCTCACTCCACCTTTTTTTTTACTCCTGTTAGTTAGTAACATAGAAACATCAATGCCCGTTTAAGAATGTATGCGTAACTTTGTGCTACCGCGTCCACTGCAACCTCTATAGGTTTAAATTAAACTTAACCGTTCCTGAATGATGTAATTTAACACACCGATTGTCATAGGCACTGATTCAGTACCAATCTACGTAGTTTTTTATTTACTGTTGTGTTACCCTTCCAACCCCCGAGCCTCAGAGACAGTCTAATCTACTTTTACTTCTTTTTCCTTAGCTCTGCAGTCCGTTCAGGGCCTCGGCCTACCGGGTTGGCTGCGGAATTTCATCCTACACGACACGTTACGAATTTGGAGTGATACGTGGTCATCGGACGGATTCTTCAGCAGTCTTAATACCAGTCTTCATTACCATGACGTCACAAATATCCAAGCCAGGATAGGAACCCGGAATCTCCGTGTTGTGAGGCAGCCACGGTAGCCACTAGACGACAGAAGGTCGGCATCTCATTTTACTTTGGATAAAAATAATATACTAATGACATCATAAATTATACCATCAATCTTAACTACACTGAAATCTATTTATTCGGCCGTATAATCAGATATTTCACACATTTTTAATATTCCACCTTGTTCCACCCTATCCACAGAAGTGCAAGGAGTGTATTATCTCCACAGTGTTCATTCCTTGCTCAAAAGTAACGTGTATATCAAATTTGGTTGAAAATACTTTACGCATTAATTATTAACTTAATTTACATTAGAAACATGTGCGTCGTAAGTCCATTATTAATATTACGCTTAATTTCGTTTAAACAACAATCTGGTAAGCGCGATTTGGTAAAACGCATCTTTTAAGAAAACGACTTTCGGGCAGTTATATTTAGAGAAACATCTGTCCGGCATACCTAAATTGGGATAATATCGGGGGGTAGCAAACTTCCGGCAGGTATCTTTCGGGAAAATAGTCATTTCCTAGCTACTCTTTCTTTAGTGGTATAACTACACATAATATTTTTCGTAGTAATTCTAATTTATTAAAATCTATTCGGAAGTGGTTTACTTATTTGCCATGTTGACATTACCTGTAACCTCAGAATTTTTTACATTGCTATCTGACTTCAATAAAACTTATACACTCTCCAACTACAACAATAACTAAATTTCATTGAAAGTTTACATTAATAGTGACATAATGAACAATATTTTATATATTATGGTCCGATTAACATATTACTCGACAATCTTCGAACTCAATTTTTCTGGGTAGTGCAATACTAGTCAATTTTTAATGAGAAACATGAGATCACAATTTAGCTATCCCTATCGTTATTTTGTACTTAACGAGTCTGGCGAAATTTCTATCAATGCTACTTCCTGAAATCGAGGTGGAATGTTGATGGCATGATGAATCTCCGCAGTTGATCACTCAGTTTCTATAGTCAACCTTTTTAAAGCCGTTGGCCGCTATCAACTCGGTGTGGAAAAAATATTACTTTTCCAATAACCTTCTGATCGCTGATGTTCCAGTTGAAATCACTTGCGGTTTCGAGTTTCAAACTCGTGATTCTGCCACTTAAACGAATGGTGCGCATTATTCAACTTTGAAACTTCATCTCCCTGATACAATTAACACAGTAATAGTTTAAGTAGATTGTAATAACTTATTAAGTATCGTTATAAAATGCTCATAATGAACTTAATTGCCTACAACCTAATATTCCCAATATTTATTTTAGGTCTGTGGTGTGCCTGTTTGTGTTACTCGACAACAAAATAAATTAAAATAAAGAACTTATTTGAGGTATTTGGAGTAATATTTTAAAACAAACATGATATAAAAATATATTTTTATATACAGATACATAAGTTTAATTCTTAACGTTCACCTGATTTAATTGCTATTGATAATTGTGAAAATATATCAAAAAATTAAATAAACTGAATAAATAAAAGTTTATTACCTATGAAGACATTATATTTACATTAAATACAGAGTTCAAGTGCTGCGGGTATCCTTTTGTACATAACTTTTAGAATATATGTGTTCAGTCAAGCCCTAACATAAATTTAGCGGTATTTATGAGACTTCTGGGTCGTGCGGGGACGATTCACCGAGGCGGCGGCGGACTCTGGAGCCTTCCTAGAGTCGGCAGCGTTGGTCACAGTACCACATTCTGAATGGCATCTTCTTCACGCTGTTCACCCCCGTCTCCTTGCCCTAACTCCAACTGACTGCCCCAAACTTTTTCAACGACGCCAATGTTCGGCGTGTTTGCCCGACCCAACTCACAGCTTTGTGATTATTTTTGTCCAATCGCTGCCATCAAATTCCCGGGTTTTCTATTGTAATGTCTACAAAACTGCCTCCCGCTGAATATTTTTCGCAGAAATAGGAAACGGGGAAGGTAACTAAAACAGCTTTGTTTCCGCCATCGGAAATTCTGTTTCCTTTTGCACTTACCTTGCTGGTGCCCCAGAAATTCCCATTAATGCTTACCAAGCAAGAGTAAAAAGAATCATTTCATTAAATAAATTAATAAAATTAAATATGTGCGCTACAATTATTTTTTAGATACAACTTAACGGAAATAACACCCGAGGGAAACCATGTAGAGTACATAAAAATTTCTTATTAAAAACCTTCTCAACATTGATTATTTAACTATTCTTTATAATTTCACACTTCTTTACCAATGAGTTATATAAGGGAAATTAAATTCTCTATAAGAAATTTATTGAACAAACTATGCCGTATTATTTTCATTCCTGGGATATTAGTCATTTCATCAACCGTTAAGTTTATAATTCCTAGCCAGTCTTTCATTGCAAGTGTAATAAGAGTATTTGGTATTTTAATAAAACTTATCACATGTATTTTGGGCATTCAACTAATATAACAAATATATATATATATTTAAATTTTCAGTGTTGATGTCTCGTTATTTCTATATTTTCCCCTACAAACAATTAACAGTAATAAACTAACAGGCTACAGAACAAAGCTTCGATCACCATTGGCGAACATTGGCCTACTCCTAAAAATACAGCAAACCTGAGAGTATCAGAAATATATTCACGATGTATAATTAAGTTCGGCTATACATAATAAATTCTTTCGATCACACCGAAGTACGTTAACGTTCAAATTTCCGTGGTAAATAATCAATTAAGTATATACAGCACTATACCGTGAAGACTTACAGGAGTTTGGAAAACACGATTCTTAATGAGAGTAACATTCCAGCGGAAATGATAAGATCATCTGGCGAAGAAGAAATATCACGGCTGTTAAGGTAAGTTTGCGAAAATGGAAGAATACCAGAAGATTTTAGTAAAAACATAAGATGACTGGTTCTGATGTGAACAGCACAGGACAACTACTTTAGTATCTCAAGCATGCAAAATACTAACGAAAATACTATATAGGAGGATGGAATGACAAATAGAATGCGAGTTAGCAGAAGATCAGTTTGGTTTTAGGAAGAATGTAGGGACAAGAGAAGCAATATTGACTTGGCGTCTAATTTTAGAAAACAGGCCTACGTTCAAGACATTTGAAGATTTATAAAAGCGTTTTAAATGTTAGCTGGAAAAAACTATTAAGGATTTAGAAAATGATTAAAATATCGAGAAGGAAGAGTTATCCATAACCTCTACAGAAAACGGTCAACAGTAATTATGATTGAAGTATAAGGAAAGAAAGCATTAATCACGAAAGTAATGAGACAATGATGCAGTCTGTCGCCCATGCTTCTTCACTTATATATAGAACAGTTGATGAAGAAAGTTGAAAATGAATGTTGAAAGGGAATCAAAATGCAAGGAGAAAAAATAAATAGCATAAGGTTTCCTGATAATATTGAGGTATTAGCAGCGTCAAAAGTGTTTGGTGGAATAACAGAAGAGGGAGGTCAACAATGGAATACGCTAAGCACATTAGGGAGGATGTGGGATGTGTTAGCAATGTAGAACTGAAAAGGCTGGCGGAGGATAGGTTAGCGTGGAGGATTGAATCAGACCAGTATTATGGCGAATAAAACAACAACAAAAATGAGAATGTATTGCAAATTGACGTCGGGTGTCGTATTTCATAAACAAATTAATGAATGTAGTAATATGTTTGCAATAACTATTTATAAATTTGGCACGAACTTATACTTTGGACCAACTCTCTAACTGTGGTTTTAAAATCAAAGAATTGCAAAATAGTGTTTCATTTTTCACTTTATATACTCAATCGTAGATGATGTGGACATCATGCACTTGAAGCACTTAAAAAATTGGGTTACTAATAAATTCAGAAAAAACAAAGTATATGGTTACACAAATCAGTTGTTTCAGCAAGTGTCTTCATTCACATATTTAGTAACTAAAATAAACTCCATGTGTGATGATATAGAAGAAATTGAAAGTAGAATTATGGCAGGAAATAAGTGCTATTTTGGCCTTCAAAATCATTTTAAGTAAAAAATCCTGTCCAGATCTACAAAGAAAATACTGTACAAAACTCTGGTGAGACCTGTGGTGACATATGGAGCGGTGTGTTAGACACTTTCGCAAGTAGATGAGATGAGACTGGATACATTTGAAATAAAAATACTGCAGAAAATATGTGGTCCTGTGCAAGAGAATGGAGTTTTGAGAAATCGTCATTATGCAGAACTGTACGAGTTGTTTAATGAACAAACATTATCCCTGACAATAAGTGTCAAGATTGCGCTGGGCGGGACATCTCTGCAGCCAAGTGGCAAGAGGAGTGGAGGGAGACCAAGGGCTAGATGGACAGACGAAATCAATAGTGATGCAAGAAAGTTTGGTTTTAGGGAATGGTTGACAATAGCCCTGTATAGGGCAGAGTGTGAGACACTTCTGCGGGAAGCCAGGGGACTAAAAGAGTTGTTGAGCTGATGACGATGTTGATACTCAATCGTATTATATTTTATATTATCGTTAGGTTTTCTATGAACACCATATCGCTTTGCTACCATTCACATATTTTTAATTGTGATTATAACCGCAATATCAACGTTTGGATAATTTTATAGTCGATAGAAATATAACCTCACCAGTCACAGTAGTTTGCAGCAATGTCGTAACCGGTGTAGTAAATTATAAAGATAGTAATCAACACGATTATTTTAAGAAACAAGAAATTAAATAGTATTTTAAAATAATTTATAATTCTTTCAAGCTAGATAATACGTCATAACGCTGTATCTAACGCGAAATATATTTTATGAAGCAAAACTTCAAAGTATCTGATTTGAAATCATCATTTTCTCTAACCTATTTCTTCAAAATATTGTCATTTTGTGAACTAGTTACAAGCAGGAATTTTATCTATTAATGTGACCATAGAGCTTTGGACTCCGCATGGATTAGTAGGACGAATTATTAATCTTGACATTTCACTTTCGTTAGTAATATGGACATAGAACGGAGATACACGCGTACGAAACGCAAAATCTCTTATACTTCGAACCAAATTACACTACTTTTCCTTTCCATTTACAATTTTTCCACGTCTTGTAGCATTCCATCTTATTTCCGGTGTTTCGTATTATATTTTCGGTCGAGTAGAATTATCTGGCGCGAGAGATAATTTAAAGCCGGGAGATTCTGCCTTCTTTAACACAATTACAGCCTGCCGTAAGGGTGAAACGGTCGTAACTCAAAATGTCCAAGACTTTATTCCCCAAGGAGGGAGAAGTTAATAACAGGAAGTTCTTCGCAAAATTGTGATTAAAATAATTTCAAAGGATCCCTTCTTATTGAAGTAATCGATAATTTATTAAAATGATACATGGACGGTGTGCCTCTGAAGAAATTAAAAGTTAATTTCAATTACACTCTGCTCCACTCACGATCAGTTATACTGCTAATTAACGAATGGGTCTCGGACGAACGTAAAAAAATTAAATACAATAGGTTAAATTTCTCGTGGGTACAATCAAGCTTCTTTCTCTCAAATACTGGCTGTTCTACATTCTGATTGAATGTCAGTAGCTATAGCGCAGTACAGTTATAAACTCTAAATTATTACGTTCTCAAATAATTTCCCATGTCACGTTTTTGATTGTGTAATTTGCTGTACAATATTTTATTGTTCCTTATAAAAGATTTAGACGTAAAATTTGTAGCTCTAGTACCTAAGTAGGTTAATAACTCTTTAAAACTTGAAGTAATTAAACGTAAATTTCCTAGAATAAATATTTTGATACTTTTTTATTTCCAAATCTTTAGACGAATATTTCATATTCACGTTTACGTGTTAGCATATCAAATGTCAATATACCTCATCATAAGAAATTATATTGAAATGAAAATGTGGGTTATTACTTATTTAAATATAGAGTTATGTTGGTTTAGATAAATTAATTATTATTGTTACGGAACAAGTATAGCCACTGCGTCATCTGCTTTTCTATTGTCTTGCTCAATTTTTACTTAACTTAAAAATTGAATATTCTGTCCGATTATTACATTTCTATACCTATATTTCGGTATTTTACACTTTATTTTCCGTATTTATTTTCGGAATTTTGTTTTAAAGAGATACAAAAATTCTTTTGATTCTTATTGATTTTTTCCTGTTTATTTCAACTTTTTATCTTAAATATTACTCTTACTTTCCATTGTGATTACTTATTTTCATTGTATCCAATTGTAGCGATAAACAGATGGACAAGTATAAATACCTATTTTTGTCGCACTGTCGATTTTTCTATCGCACTAATTAGTTTCAATAAGTTTTCCATGCATTTCTAATTATTAGAACCTTCGCAGAATTATCCAACACAAGCTCCGCTCATTTTAATTGACTGCAGCTCCGTCAATTACATTTGTTTACAAAGTTATGCCAATTCTTTAAACAGTTTTTAACATCAGTTTGCGTAGAAAATTATCCTCCAATTTCCTTGAATTCATTTTAACTAATCTTTCCCCTTTTCTCACAACTCGCACATTTTTATGAGTTTAATCGATGTCCATCCATCTTTGATCCCCCAATACGTTTTTGATCCCCACACTATTTCAGCTCGGGAGCTCAGTTCTCTGATCCCGAAAAGACAGTTAACGTCGAATCTTCTAGCTTAGCTGACGTGCTGTGCAGCTCGTTCCAGATATTCACCGAAATAGCTATTAAGCCCGAACTTAGAATTTCGTGATCGGGTAGGCAAAGTACACCAAGACCCAACCACCACCACAAAGAAACCCTTGTATTTCATGCTGTGGATTTTTGACCGGGAAACGCGACGACGCCTTCCGCCTTCCCTTATCTGAAGGGACAACAGCCTTCTACGAGACTACCCCGTGGACTTGTGTGTCTGCGCCTTGCAGCTACGTCGGTGTTCTTGTTCCTGACCCCGTGGGTAGCGCTTCAACTGCCCCTCAAGATATCCCTGATCACCAACTTGCACTTAGCATCAATTCGTTAAATAATAGCTGTACAAATCACTGGATTTTCCCTTCTTTTTTTGGCGGTTAACAGGCTACATGAGGGTGATTGTGAAACCTTTAATAGCATTGGATGGGAATTGAAAGGGGGATGCGGTGGGTAGAGCAAGATCCTATGCTATTAAAGGGGAGTTGCCTGATTCACTGTTTCACGATCACCCTCATGTAGCTTGTTATCTAAAAATAAAAACCTGCACCTTCCATATATAAAGGGATGCCTGTGCGAGTTTTCTCAAGCAGGCATTTTTCCCCGGATTGATTGCGGAGCTTACCTGACTCAGACAGGAATGGCAAGTACTTTCTCTGGTTTTTTCAAAGTTCCCACATGACGAGGCTCCATCACCTATTTTAGTAGGTGAAGACCTTGGGCGTACGGTAAGAGTTGTTCGCTGATACCATTTGATCAGTTGGCCAACTGTCTCCTAACACTAATGGAGACACGGAGAAGGGAATGCTGTGACCCCATAACAGACTTGTCTCCCGTTATGCGTAAGGGAGTGAGAATAGTACTGACCTACCTAATGAAGGTTTTCTTGGGTTTCCCCTGTATCTCTTTAGGTGAAACACCGGTAGGATCCTTAAACTACAGCCCGGGGGCCTTAGTCAACCCTTGGTTACCTTGTTCTACGTTTCTTATCCTCCCTTTTCAATTCCCTATTAAGGGGGATTTGCCTGTTTCAGGATCACCTTCATGTAGCCTGTTATCCCCCACCCCCTAAAAATACCCTTAATATTTTAATCCCAAAGTAAAACCTAGAATTATTTGAAATCTTTTAGGGGAATAACCCTCCCCTAATGGTTTTCTGGCGCCTTCCCTGCATTATTTGCCCTTATGCATTTTAAGTCACGGATCACTGACCCGTTCAAGATTGATTTTATATGTACCACCCTGAACTTGTGCTCTGCGACAGGTGAGACCTAATTCCTAAGGAAAGCTATCTTGTGGGGTGGACTCTTGGTTCGACCCCGGTTGGATATTTAAGTGACTCCAAACTGTGGGGCCGCGAGGTACCGCTCCGGAGAGGGTGGTTACTATATATATATATATATATATATATATATATATATATATATATGGGAATTCATTAAATTTACGCTGAAACTACAACTTTGGTCATAGATGATGTACCTGTCCCAACCGAATCCTTTAGCTTCCTTGTTGAGCAATGCACACCTTGCAAATTTATTTTTCTTCTTTGTCTCCACGGACAAGAGAAAGCATTATCCAAATGTTCATCGCCAATTGCAATCTCTTATCTCTTACTTTCGAAGTTATTACTGTTTTAAGTATCACTGCTTAATGTTTTCTGCTTAGTGTCCATTTTTAATGTCCACTTAAAATTCCTAAATTTTTAATTCCCGAAAACCTCCGTTTCTTTTTATAACAATTTTTCCCAACTCCCTCATTTGATTTCTTTCGGTGGAGGGAACCAATCCTCTCCAATCAAAAGCCAATCATTCCATTTCACCGATGATTTAGGGAAAACACCATTTCTCGCCACATTACAGGTTTCCGGAGATTCCAATGAGTTTATAAAAACCCACCAGGCGCCAACTTGTCTAGGTAACATTCTTCAAGTTCACTGAAGCCGCCTGCCTTTGATTTTGTACCGTCAATTTCCGAATTCTGTTGTCTTTTACCATTACAATACGTTGATCCTTGCCGCCTACTGATCTAAGTCAATTTCTTCGCCTTATACAATCCTAATATTAAGTACCATCCCAAAGTAATACATATTAATGATTTCATTCAAATTAAACTGTCAAAATTTCTTGTGTATTTGATGGAGTATAATTTTGTTAATGGGTACGAAACTTATTTATTTGCATAGAATACAAGGGTGGATAGAATAGACATCAATTGCGATGAATTAAACACTTTATGAGAAACATTAAGGTTTCTTGACTATATTAAATTACAGCTACAAAAACACACATTGAAGATTTACTGGCGTTTCTTAATGTAATACAGCGATACATTTTGAAAATAGACCAAATTATTATTGAAATCTGTAAACAATCGTGTATTCTCAGAGGAATATTGTACTGGCTAACTTACTAATCTGTGCATTAAATCTATTTTCAATACAAAACGCTTTATTACTAACAGTCAAATATAATTTTATATGTGATACGAATTGAAACACATTAGTGTCTCGACTTGTTTTCATTTTCCAACTTATGGGAAGTAACATTTACGTGAAAATTTCCTACATAATCAGCGAAATTGTTAGACGAAATGTTGCAATCTTAATTCCTGAAAATTTCTCATGGTCGTAAAACACCATCAGCTTCCATCTCTTGGCCTCATATTAACTAGAAAGCAAATTAAAATAATTGCATTTAATACTTTAATTTATTACTGCATTTCAGTCGCTGAATTCGTATTATTGTCCGTATGAACCACTTCTTGCATTTTGAATCAAAAGCGAGGTTAGTAATGTATAGCTTGTTTCCCTATACCCGACCTCATTCAACATATGAATAATTTAAAATTAAAACATTCTCTCTTTCGGTATCAGAATATGAACTAATTACCTGTCCATATTCGGTTATATATATACGTATGTACATACTTTTTATAAACAAATAGAACTTGGAATGAAAGTAATGTTCAATAATATTTTCTATGTTTCTTTGTTGGTTAATATAAATGAGATAGAAATTGATTTTAAGACTTGTTTCTAGACCTTTCATATTTTTAATTTCCAAGCATAATCACAACTGGCATGTTTTCTACTATTTATCAAACAAGACGACGGTGAAATTGGTTTGGCTGAAGGGAAAATCTGATGTAAATTTCAATTATGATCACTCCCAGCAGAAATTGAATAAATAAATCTCGGTGGACCCTCTGGCGGACCGGAGAGGTAAATTTTATGATCATTTCGTCAACTTCTCGTAAAATCATGTCGAGGATTCAATTAACGCAAATTAAATCTCAGGAGAAAACATAGTCGAGTTTAGTTAATTTACGTGTGCATTAGTTAAGCGCAAGTTGGATACAATATGAAAGAAATAATCTTCTATTGTATTACATTCTATTGTCCGACTTATAGCAAATATTTCCCTTCCTTCTGAATTTCTATTACAAAAATTTCCGCGGCGCCAGGGGCCTGGATGAGAAAGTGCCTGTTTGCAGCTACAAAAGACTAGGCTTGTTTTGCTGGAGGAACGTTCACCTTCAAAATTTCCCAAGGACATTATTCGTCAGCAAAAAATCCCTCGCTGGACGAACGACGTACAAAGATTGGCGAACACGCGTTATGTGGGGTAGCGCTTTCCCTACGAAAAGGAGAAGATTAGAGTTTAACTGGGAGGTGAGAACATGAAAAATGATCCAAGTTGATCTAGACGTTGAAAAGGCGACGAATCAGGGAGGTAGTGTGTTGCTCGGAAGTGGAAAGTAACAGGAAGCCGTGGAAGTACGAGAGAAGATAGAAATGAACGATTAATAAGACAGTGTTGATAAATAGTTGAAAGAGGGGGGGGAGTGAGAATTGTTCATCTTGAGTTAGAAGGAAGACAATAAGGAAGGCCAGAACTTCAGACATGCTTCAAGTTGAAAGCAAGTGGTAATAACGTTGTGTTGGAGTGTAGAAGGAGGAAAACTGGGCTTTCCTCAATCGCCGGTCCAAAGTCTTCAACACTCAACAGTGTCAACCTGCAACTGAGAGACTGGAAGAAGGAAAACTACTACGCAGAACTTCCGGAATTGCTTAGAAGATAAGACGGCTTCGTCACGAAAGTGATGCACGTTGTTACATCAATAATTAACCCTGAAAAACCCTTTGAAATTTAATTAATCGTCCTTTTTAATTCATATGTATAATTGTAAATAGTGCACAGGGGGCGTTAATTAAATTGTTATTTTTATATAAATAAAATTTTTATCATTTTTTAAAAGCGCAATTAATTGGTTAAATAATATTAAATAGTAACCCCGCCATTTTCATTTACAAATTATTGCATCCAATTATATCTTCAATATCTAATTATATTAATTTGTTAAATGACATTAATTATAGTATTAATCATTATCCGTTTTAAGCGATTATTAATTTTCTTTTATTGACGGACCTACAAACAAAATTGTTTTCAAAACTATGATCGATAATGTTTTTAAAATTTCGCTAAAACCGGTAAAATAATATTAGGAATATCTTTTCTAAAATGAATGACTGAATTGAGATTTTGAATTTAATTAACTTGTTATATAAGCTACATTGGTTTTATTATCCAATGTTTAACAAAAGTTTGTATGAATATGAAATGAGCATAAAACCCAGATCAAAGAGTATCACCGGAATGTCTACATGCTCTAAATTTCTGCAGCATGTTTTTAATTTTGATGAGAATAAATACTTCATAACAAACACTAAATTGAAACTTAGAACGGCTGAAGCTATTCACATTATTTTGGATTGTGGTAACATAGTTAATTTCAAAAATGAAGTTCAGGAACTGAAACTTAATATGCGAGTATTGGAAATAATTCATATTAAAATGGTAATAAATATTATCATTTGGTATTTGTGTTCTATAATAGCATTACTGCTGAATGTTCTTAAATTAAATGTTTAAAATGAACTAAAAGACAAAAAACTATATATTTTTATTCTATTGAAAATGGTTATTCAGTTTCGCTATTATAATTTTACGCCCTGAAATTCAGCTATTTTATATATTTTATGATGACTGTAACTGTAATACTGTGGTATATAGATGTTGGCTTCATCAGTATTTGCGTTATAATGCAAATATTTATCTGCTTTGGAAACTATTTCGTTTAACTTTACAAGAAGCTTTAATATATAGTTCTTACAGTTATGTGGCCAAATAAAATCTTTTCCTTTCGCATCCTCTGCTTTAAATTTATATACGTGTGTCCGGGACACCAAAAGCCGATATGAATATAAGTTATTATTACCTTTACAGTTGAATAATTTGTCAATACAGATGTATAAAATAAATGATTCATGGTAAACCTAAAGCTGCTGAAAGATCGGTATGACAATTTTCAGTTTGTGGAGGAATACCGTATAATAATTGTTTATATTTTGAATAATCGGGAACACTAGTTTTTTCTACAAAAATATGATTATTCAAATATGATGCCGTTCGTAGTAAAATATTAATTTCACGATTCAGAGCCAATGTATATCCACCGAATATTATGTGATTAATGGAAGCATAGCCGGTCAAAGTTGTTCCCGTTTCATAACTATGTTCTGCTCCCATAAATTTTACACGACATGACAGACATACTGCTTTTGCAAATGGTGAAAGACAATCATATTCGGCTAGACTCATATAAGAACATAAAGTATTGACAGGCATATACATCAAACTATCTGTCATCATTTTACCACAATGTTTACTATTGATACTATTAATTTCCTAGAAAAATGAATGTTCCCAATTAAATACAGCAACTTTACCAAACAATTTAATATCTCGTTCATAACATGGTGGACAGGACATCAGTACTTGATGAATCACCTGCCGCGATTCCTTCTTCAGAGGTATTAGGCCCGTCGTTACACCGGCGCCACACGATGCTGCGAACTCCGTCCAACGTAAGACGCTTGATGATTGAACGCATCTATGAATGTCGAGCATCCAACGTTGGCGTTTCAACACGTTCGGGCTGTTGTCGGTCTTTGGAGCCGCGTCAAAGTGGTTTTCTCTTCACTCGGAAACCATTGAACACACTGCCACACGATTCCTTCAACCCAGCGAAGACTGTTCAATCAATTTGTGTTAATATAATCGCATCGGTGAGTCCTGCTTCGTCAACCATGTTTTCATTACGTATATCTCAATAACTTATATATTTTGTATAATATTTGATAAAACTTAGTATTTTTGAGCACTAAAAATAAAAAATCATGAGTTTTATTAATATTTTTTCCTAAAAAATTGCTGTTTTGATTAAAATTGCACGTTTAAATAGGAGAAAATCTAATAAACAATAATGAAATTAGAATACGTTTCGTCCTCCAAATTTAGGTACCTCCTCAGTTATATAATACACAAAGCTCTGGGCCGAAGCGAGTGAAAATATCGTTGCGGCCTCGGACATTGCAGTAGCAACAAAAAATTATTATATTATTTTATTTAAATAACTGAGGAGGTTTCTAAATTTGGAGGACAGAACGTATTCTAATTAAACTTTTACATTTCTGACGCTGGCCACACTTTGCTTTTTATTTAAAATATTAAGTCGGATAATATAATTTATTTATAATGATGAAAGTAGTTAATATTAGGGATTTTCGTATGAATTTTCTATATTTTAATCTCCCTTGCACATGCTTTTATTTTTCTGCAGTTATAAACAACGCATTTATATTAAAAAATCTTGTAGTATTTGATTGTTTTATTTGTTGAAATGCGTGCCTTTGCTGTAGAATGGATAACAAATCGTCAATAGTAATTTGCAAGAAGACAAGAAAATTACGAGTATCAATCCTCATAATCCTCCATTTTAAACATATTTTTCTGGCTTTAAGTTTAAAATAAATAAAATGATAGACAATAAGTCAGCAATTAATTTTATTACTATTTAATTAATACCAATACTATGTTCCGTCGAACTTTGGGGGCTTCTTCAGGTACATTATTAAATGGATTAATTATTTACATGAGAGGAATTTGGTGACTGTTACGGTCGAAATGATGAAACGCAGTATTTACATTGATTAGATAGTAATAAAATTAATTGCTGACTTATTGGGAGTCTTTTTAATTATCTTCCATTTTAGCAAGTATATAACATTAGCACCTAAGATAATATTGAATCAACGTTTGGATCAAATATTCCCTCAACCGTATAGCAAGACTAAAATATTACAGGCAAACATTTGAGTGAAACGTTCACCACATCGCTTTAAGAGAATCTGTAACGCCCAAGGTAGCGGACATTGCAGGATTTTCGACAATTCGGTGGTACAGGAGCGTTTCTTAGCAGCGGAGAAGTTGTTGCAGATTCAGATGGATTCGGTTCATTACGAGACGAATCAGCAACAACCTCCTCGTCGTCTTAGCTTGGTGGTGATCATGTGCATTAATTCCCAATGTCTCGGGTTTACAATATGGAAGACCTCGACCGATACGTACATGCACGTCCTCTACGTTTGATAACTTTAAATTTTGCGTAGTCTCTTTGAGTTAAAGTTCGTCTATCACGAAGCACTACTAATCTAAACACGCAAATACAGCCAGAATTTTTATGTGACATATAGAATTCACGAAACACAGTAAACGAAATAGTTCTCATTAAAAAACATATATTTAATGTTTGAATAAAAACGTACTGAAAAATTGTCCCTTTGGCGACGACGACGCCAACGGTTGACAAACTGCGTGGGCATATGGTCCCAAATGGGTCACTGTACCATCCCGAAGGGATATTATTGACTTTCTTAGTCATAACGATTAATGACGCAAGACTCCAAAACTGGAAAGATCTCAAGTGATCTTACGTATAATGTTTTTATTGAATGTATGATCCGGAACAGTTGCAAAAGCGTGCAATTAGAATACTTTCTAGCACGAATTCTAGATCAAGTTGCAAACCTTTATTCAAAAGTTTGCAAATACTTAACCAAGGGTATATATGTATGAAATATTAAAGTTTGTAAAGCGGAACACTAATTTGTTTCAAACAAATGGCGGGTTTCAAGAATACGCGACCAGAAATCGTTCAGCTCTAAGGTCGAACAAGCATCGCCTTGCTCTACACCAGAAAACTATTCACAATACCGGGATAATTTTATACAACAGCCTTCCACCAGAGGTTAAAAATAGTACCTACAAAAATTTCGTGAAGCAGAGTAAAACTATTCTTTTAAATGACGCGTTTTAATCGGTACAGGATTTTCTTAATCGTCCTTGTAGTATTTAAAATCAAGGTTCCTGCAAAAAGTGTTGAATGAGCTGCCTTGTAAAATAGCACATCACATATCTTTAAAATTTCTATTCAGTTTTTTCTGCTCTTTTGTTTGTTTGTTTCATGTATTGCCTGGAGCTACGACAGAGGGAAGGACAGTTTCCTGGTCGCAGAACTCCAAGTAGTTAAAACTCCATTGCGTGTTTCTCAGTGTGTGCTTGTTTGTGTTTCCCAGTGTGTGTGTCCGTGTTGTGTTTATATTGACTTGTGTCTATATACATTTTATTTTATTAATTTATTTTAAGATTATTTGTCTTTAATTATGTACCTTATTTTGTTCATTTTTAATGTATGACGTATCCTATTTCCAAAATCGAGGACTAATGGAAACAACATTAAATCTAAATCTAAAATCAGTACTATTGGAATCTTTATACGTTTTTCTAAATACAACTCATTTAATGTATATAATGATTTTTTTATCGTAACCTAAACAATTTTAAGATGGACTAAATAATTATCTTCGGTGTTTTTTTCATGTTATTAATAAATAATTAATAAAAGAATCTACGTCGAAAGTTCGTCTAATAGAAAGGTGGAATACAATACTTACAATAAAGTAGTTTTTGGGTGCCGAATAACAATTTTCAACTTTTCTGAACATCCATTGAGAGGAAATTCGTTTGATAGAAGGATCATATGTCTTTTCAATGTGTTTCTTCAGCAAAGTATTATTGAAACAACATCGTGATTCTGTGACATACTTGAGGGCCTTTGCTATGAAAACTTCTGTAAGTATAAGGTACAAATGTTTGCTACAAGTAGGAAAGGCAGGCATTCCTTGTGAGTTTTTCTTTTCCTCATTAAGTGACGTTTATGCGCGAGGACCGATTTGTGAATTTTTGACGTGAGTCCTCGTGACACTTCACTAAATAAGAAAATAGAAAATATTGCTGTGCCACATATTCGGAAGAGACAGAAACATTTCCTAATGCAGGCATAGGCCAAATTCTGTTATTGTGACATATAAAACAAAAACGTAGAAACTGAACCACTTTCCTTTAAGCGTTATTGTTTAAAGCAATCAGGCCCAGATTACTGCGCGCTACCAAGACGACTGTCATCTTACATGACACATGGATTCTGGACAAATAAGTAGTTAGTGTATCGAATCTTCTTCAGTGTTAAACCCAGTTTCTTTAGCCATGGTATATAAAGAATGATTCTTCCCGTGCCGGGATTCGAGCCCAGGACCTCTGGATTGCGAGTCAAGGAAACTGATGGCTCCACAGGAACTGTGTCGAAGGTTCCATATAAAAAATATGTATTTACTTATAGAAAAGTTTAGTCATATTTATTCATTACGTTTCCAAGAATATCAGACTATACATCACATGTGCCTTCCATTTGTTAGGCAAAATTTAATTTAAAATGGTTGCACTCTCCTCTTGGATATTACACTTGAGTAATATTTTAGCATCGTTTTATTTTGTTGCTAAATTAAACTCGGTTCTAGGTATGCAATAAATTTTTCCCTTGTGTTATTATCTCTGAGGTAGCATAAAGCTGCTTTGGTCTGTTCACACAAAAGTTTAAATTTTTAAAAGTTTGCAATAATATTGTTTAAGAGTTTTATATTACGCGTACATTATAAACTACCGACTTATTAAAATGATAACATTTTTCCTGCTAATAAAATGAAAGAGATTATTGCATGATAGGAAAATCAAATTTAGTTCGTATTGGCTATTCATTTTGATAGCAAACAAAGTAATTTTGATTTAGACCGTGATGAATCTATCAGATGTAGGCAGCGATTTGCTGCTGACAACCAAGAGCTTGTTTACACTTGAGTGGAATGATATACGGCCTGTCTGTATGATTCCATGTGGGCGATATGCAATGCGATTCGTAGCTGAAAAGCACAAACATCAATTAGATTCGTCTACTTAGTTTTAATTAATGTTGCGAGACAGTTAAAGTTCAATCATTACAACATTGTAATCACCATTCGTCAGCTTCACTAGACATATCAAGTCACTAAGGGGATTAATTATAAACGCTATAAAATTCTGATACGTTGCTAATGAATATTCTTGCGTCGTAAATGTAACTGAAGTACAAGATCTTATCATTTGTTATTGGTAACAAAACAAATTTTACTATATTTTACGGCACGAGTCAAGTATTACAACGGAAAATACTTTTATACTATTTTTGCATCATATTTATCAAAATTATAACGGAGTTAGGATGATGACTGTCTACAAACGTCGTTTAAAATCACACATTGTAGCTATATATATATACATATATATGTATATATATATATATGTGTAATAGGGAATTATTAGATAGTATATATATATATATACAATTATGATTTTAAATGACTATTTTTATAAATTTGAAAAGTTATACCTTATACGATTTATTAACCATTGTTAGAGAACTCGTATTTTGTAGACAGTCATCATCCTAACACTGTTATAATTTTGATAAATATGATGCAAAATGAGTATGAAAGTATTTTCCGTTGTAATACACGACTCGTGCCGTAAAATATAGCAAAATTTGTTTTGTTACCAATAACATATGATAAGATCTTGTACTTTAGTTATATTTTCGACGCATATATATGTGAGTAATAGGGAATTTTATATATATATAAATATATATACATAATATATAATATAAATATCATCTTCGTCAGCTGTGCAACTTTGCTCTGCAGTCGACTTTGTATTACGTGTATTCTTCGGGAGCCAGGTAAATTTTTAATGAAAAATGACAAAAAACTTATAAAACGTTTGTTCCAGTGTTCCTCGCTATCGACATAATTAAAAATTGTAATCAAACAGATATCCGTGTTGGCGTCTCACAACTTTTATTCCGTAGCGTGTTCAAGACCGTTCCTTTATATTCAAGGTCGTGATTTCTCGGCGACCTCAGCTCCACCTTTATGCCATCGTGACCCGTCGACGACTACTGACCTTTCTGCGCGTTCACGGCGCGCCTTCAACAATTGCCGGGCTTGTGTCGGGCAAGTTTCAAAAGAAGCCGACAACAAAGGAGTCTGGCACGGATTAGTAGCTATTAGGGGCGAAGCTGTAAATTTATGTTACAATACATTTACTAACTACTAGATCCCTATTTCAAAAAAATTATCTTCTGATAAAATGATTTTTCCTAATAATATTTAATTGTAAGGGGACTAAGTATTTATGAGTGTTATAACTGATTCATCGTAACCTTCTCCTGATATTCTTTAACTATTATGTATATATATATATATATTGAAAAATTTAATCCCTTTGAATTTTTAGAACGTAATCTCCAATACTTTTACCCTATTAAAATCAATATGATTCAATTTTATATTGGTTACATCAGTAACTTCAAAATATATAGAGTCAAAGTAAACTGGATCATAATCCTTCTGTTTGTGTAATATCAGTTTGATCGCGTCTGTCTCCTTTCTAGATTAAGTTTAATGCACATTTGCAAGTGCCAGACTGATCACACGACATTCTTCAAAGAGCGTAGCGCTGTGAGTTGGCATCAGTTCACATAATGCGGGGCCAAAGTATGTTTACAGCGATAACGGAAAACAGCCGCTGCAGAAATAATTAAAAATTCGCAAAGCCTCAGTCTTAATTAAGCGGTGTCCGCCAGCCACGATCTAATCTGTGTGCACAACTGCTTTCCCCAGTAATGAGACACTGCAATTAGCAGCAATTCCGACAAACTTCTTATTAAATTCGCAAACAAGATAAAAAAATCTTTTGTTAGTTTTTGGCTGTTTTCACGCATACATTAAAATTCGCCGGTAAAGTAAATCGTAATATCACTGTTGGTCATTTGTGTAAACGGCTCGATATTAACCCGAGAGGAATTATTCCTAATTTTTATTCCACCTGCCTCTCTTGTAAAATAGAAATGGAGTTGGGAGTTCCAGCCACGTAATTAAACGCTTGAGAGGACGGTTCAATGCGAATCGAAACGCTAGAGCTGGAGAATTCTGCGTATGTCACAGGTACATAGCATATAGGCGGTACATACTAGTATTGGTAATAAAACTGCACAGGGCTAAGACTAGGTTTGTGTATTCCTTTTAGGTAACCAATAAACGATTTCATTAAAAGCGCTAGTTGTACCTTCCCGATTCTCTTATAACTCGGTCACAAATCTCTGGTAATACTCTCATGTTTATTTAAGAAGTTTAAAATAAAAGCTGCACATTTATTTTAAATCATTCACAATAATTCAACATTGCAAGTAATCTATTGAAATTTTGTATTCATTCTTTATGTACCGGTTAAGTTTAGTATGGCATTTTAAGCTCGAATTTTATGTATAAATTTATACCAGCAAATCAAATTGAGGAAAGTAACAAGGATTGCAGAAACTTTGCATGGCGTATATTTTATCACTTAATTTTACCTAATTATTTGTTTAGTTAAGGTACATATAACAGACGTTTCATATTTTATATGCTGTACATATTATTATTACAATTTTAAAGGAAATAAATAAAAAGACGGACAATAAGTCAGTATATAATTGTATTATTATTTAATTAATGTAAATACGACGTTTCGTCTCCGTTTCGAGAGTTTATCAGGCATACGAATTTGTAGTATACCTGACGAAGTCTCAAAAGGGAGACAAAACGTCGTATTTATGTTAATTAAATAGTACTAAAATTATTAGCTGACTTATTTGCCGTCTTTTTATTTATTATAAAATTAAAGTCAGAAAAATATGTTTGAATTTTTAAGGTATCCATTACTTGAAGTTCTTTTTCATTCCGTTTAATAAGAAAAAAACAAAAATATCAAAAAATACGCCATCAGACGCAGAACGTATTTCACTCACCCCTCCACCTCCCAAAGAAAATTATTTCGGTGAATTTTGGAAATATTATTTCTCATAAACTAAATACATAATGTAGTATAATTTTTTTTACTAATCATGAAATATGTTATTTCTTTCGACTCAACGACTTTGCTAGCAGATCAATTCAACTACAGTTTACTCAGCTCTATAAATGGAGGTCCCGGAGAAAGAACATAAAATTGTTCGTTAATTAAAAACGGATATTAAATCTAGAGAATAGAAGTATTCCAGTTGAACAATAATATTTTATTGCAATTCCTTTAATGTTTACTTAACTTTCATTCGTAATAAAGGACGCGCATTTATAGACCTCTGTTGTTATTATTTTCTGCTATTTAGTTACTTTTATTTAGGAAGTCATTTCCTCACAATGTTTCTGAGAAGAGAATAAAAAAAGCTTCGCAAAAGACGGAAGTGTCGTGAAGAGGCCGTACTGTGAAAAAAGAAGGTCTTTAAATGGGGCTCTTCAGAGCAGGGGCGTGGAACTCTGCAGTGAAACTGGTCCTAATTGAACAGTCGCGCTACAGCGGATAAAAGAGGAAGATATCCTTGCTATCGCGATAAGCCACGTCTCTTCAATCGAAGAAACTGGTACTTTGCTTTTTTGCTCCACTTCTGCCACTCTAATTGCGTCCTATATAACGGAAAATTTATACTCGACGGAGGTCCCAACGTTACCGCAGAAGTACAGGCAGATGACTTATAATGTAAAAAACAATATTATTCCTGCGTGTATTTCAAAAAGTCCTCTCTGTGAGAAAAAGCATCTGAGCTTCTCTAACCACGTAAATCCAATTAGTAGATTACTCAGGGCGACGAAAATACGAGCGCTCTTCTCCGCTGAATGGATGGAGATTTTATGTTTAGTATTCTGATTGATGTGAATCCATGGAAAATAATCATTTCCAGGGCTCATAAAAATAGTTAGAAACTTTTGAATTTCTCGAGCATGTTAATTAAGAAGCACGTCTAATTATAACTCAAGACGTGTGGACCAAGGATATAAGCTTCAAAAAACAATATTAGTAAATTAATTGTAAAATCATTTTCAAAGACTGATGATATATAGAGAAGAATAAAAATAAATAATAACTTGCTTTGCTATATGCGTCCTATACATCAATACGATGCAAGCGTTCCAAGTCTGGAGACAGAACTGAAACATATGATCTGTAAGTTAATCTTAAAATCAAATGTATTATTTAATCGATTCTACAATAGAATATATCATAGGAAAAATATCAGTAAATATGCATCTATATAAATAAAAGCAAAGTATACGACCTTTTTAGAAAGACAGGCTACTTGAGGGTTATCCGCTTTGGAGGCTCTCCCCTATAATAGCATAGGAGCGTATGGAAAAGAGGGATGTGAAAGGAAGAGCAAGGCTAAGGCTAAGGATCCTACCCGGTGTTTCACCTAAAAGTAAAGCAGGGAAAACCATAGTAAACCTGCATCATATAGGTCGGAATTCGGTGCGACTCCCACCCCTTATGATGATGGGAGACTGGATTGTTGTGGGAACGCAACAAACCTGACTCCAGGCCTCGATAAAACTTGAGAGGGGGGAGGGGGACCTGGCCGATCGGTCTAATATAAATGAATGTTCCATTTAAGATGACAGGCCAAGGCCCTGAATGGGCTGTAAAGCGAAGGAAGAAGAAGAAAGAAATAGAAAAACTAGTTTCCCATTACGGCAAGAGCCTCAATAACAGTAATTAATGTGTGGAAAAATAATAGTTTAAGGAAATGATTGATAATGGAAAATGGTGTTCTGTTATACAAATATCGTTTCATATATTAAAACAGCACTCGAAGATTATCTATCATCAATCTACTAAGACCTTGGGCTTATATGTATTCTTCTACGGCTCTAAGTCCAGTGAGAGCCTGGGCTTACCAGGTCGACTGCGGACTGCTATCTTGCATGACACATTCCGTATATGGAGTGATACGTTCGCTTATATATCATGTGGTTTAATTTTGGTAAAATTAATCTTATACCATTTGCACATGCCATCAATTTAGGGTGCTAAACATCGATCATTCAGTTCTGATGAATGCCTTCCTAACGAACCCAAGCTTATCCTAACGAAAACCCGAAGAAACCTAAATTCACAAATCCACTCGGATTGCGTATTGTGTGATATAAATTAGAAAAGTCACGAAGTAAGTCACAACTAGTTTACAACTAGCGAACAGGGATTATGAATTATATTAGCACCGAGAAACCAGTCAAGAGATTATTCAAACTTTTGGACAGTTTTTATTGTTCATACTCTTACATAATTACTTGTCTATTGTCCCATCGGAATTGTTTTCTACTAATTATTATTCTTTTGGTTCTTGGGACAACAGTAGAAACTTATTTTTATTTTATTCGTTTTCTCCAGAACAAATATTCAAGTGGTATGTCTTCGAAATTGCACAGAGAAATCATCCTCGAATTTGGAAAAGTGTAAATTTTATGTATGGGTACGCAAAAAAAATCTTAAATTACTTTCTATTAGTTCACATATCTAAAATCATCCACAATTAAAGTTTTGTCTATCCCTTTAAATACCTCTATCCCAGAAACGGGCTTTTCTGTAGCCAAATGCCATCCGATTTTCGGACGCTGGAGACACTGATTGGATGTTGTTGGTGCTCTTAGCGCCTTTATGGTGTTAACTAGTCCACAGAGTTCAGGCTTAATGCATCGTACCAGTTAGCATTTCAAAGCATCTGACCAAAGACTAGCCCAAGCCTATATGAATAACAGTGTCGCCTATTGTCAATGTGTTGATTTATATAACACAAGAACACGATTCTAAGTAGAAGTAAAGAGGAACCACCAATATGACGTAGGAATACAAATAATTTAAATTACTTACATTAGGTTTCATTACATTTCTTAGTAATCGTAAAAATTATCTATTGTATAAAATTAAGTTATATTACGTAATTAAAGGCCGTTAGATGATACCAGTGTAAATTGAGGCGGGTATAATTGGCCATGACCTAATATGTAACGTCCACACTAAATACGCAAAGCAATCGCAAACACTTGCAAACGTACGTGAACACGTTTGAGTGGTTAAGATTAAGTTAATTCAGTTTAGTGCTGATACTAGTAATAGACCCGTAGACAATTTTTCAGCCAATGCGCCTTTCCTCGGCCTTCGGATTTATGATAAATTAAAATGGAATGACCATATAGACCTGCTTACTGGGAAACTAAGTTCAGCTTGTTATTCTCTCAGAACACTAATGCAACACGTTGTTAAAAGGTACGTCAAAATGGTTTGCTTCGCGTATTTTAATTCAATTATGTGCTATGGCATCTCTAATTGGGGAAACTGCTCCAGGAACAACGAAATATTTAAGTTGTAAAAGGGTGTCAGAATACTTTCCAGTACGAATTCTAGATCGAGTTCCAAACCTTTATTCAAAAGTTTGCAAATACTTACTTTATCAAGCGTATATATTTATGAAATCTTAAAGTTTCTAAAGCGGAACATTAATTTGGTTCAAACGAATGGCGAATTTAATGAATACATGACCAGAAATCGTTCAGCTCTAAGGTAGGACAAGCATCGCCTTGGTTTCCATCAGAAAAGTATTCACTATACCGGGATAATTTTATACAACAGCCTTCCGCCAGAGGTTCAAAGTAATAACTACAAAAGTTTCGCGAAGCAGAGTAAAACTATTCTATTAAATGGCGCGTTTTACTCGGTACAGGATTTTATTAATCGTCCCTCTAATAATATTTAAAATCAAGGTTCCTGCAAAAGTGTTGAATGAGCTGCCTTGTAAAATAAAACACCACAAATCTTTAAACTTTCTGTACAGTTTTTTCTGCTCTTTTGTTTGTTTCATGTATTGCCTGGAGCTTCTACGGAGGGACAGGTTCAAAGTAGTCAAAACTCCATTGCGTGTGATTGTTTCTCTCAGTGTGTTCTTGTGATCTCTTGTGTGCGTGTCGTGTTTTTACTGACTTTAGACTATATAATTTTTCTTTTATTAATTTATTTTAAGATTATTTGTAATTAATTATGTACCTTATTTTTTTTCGTTATTTATAATGTATGACGTATCCTATTTCCTCAATCGAGAGCTAATGGAAACAACAATAAATCTAATATTTACTCCCCAACTAGTTTGGATGATCTATTAATAAAACGCCACTTCAAATTTTGACATAGGAGGTGCTATATGCGCGTACAGAGAACTCCAGTAAACGGCTGGTGAAGATAAATGCTTTGTAAGCGTTTCGAAAACGGTTGATAAAGCTTGGAAATATTTTCGGACGATTGATCGTCGCGCGCGCTTTGTGTAGACGGGAACTTAAGAAGAAAAATATGGCTAAGTTACTCTACATACATCACAGAAGAACAGAGTTCCGCAAACTATCTTTTGTGTTCTTAAGATGTGCAGGAACTGAAATCTATCCAAGACTCACAACTCATACAGGCAAAGTTTATTGAAAAGTCTAAAACTGGTCATAGAAGAGTATATGCGTACAAAAAGCAGAGAATCTAGCCCCAAACACTACTGATAACCTCATAGCCATATTTTGATTATAAATAATTGGCGACTGACTATTAATGGTTTTGCATATAAAATTATCCACATCTAGGTACGTAAAGAATACAACTAGAGTCCATCACTTACAGTGATTACAGTTATGCCGGAAAAGTGTTACTCTCGGCATTTTTAGGGTTAACAAATGCCAATTTCACAAAAATAACCTGCATAATGATTCAACAGTAGGCAATGAACGCCATCGTGATCTGTTTTCAACGTGCTGAACCTGTGATTCCATAGACTTGGCGCACCCATCATACAGTTCCTATCTCGCACGTCTGTAAAAATGTACTAAAATGTCGTCGACTCACCAACTTACTAGAAGATGAAAGATGTTGCTATTCAACCAAAAATCATTATCATTTACTGACGATATCGGAAAGCTTGTGTAATGATGAATCAAGAGTTTTGAATAACAAGATAAGTACGTTTATGAATAGCATCAGTTGAAGTTTTCTATTATTGTTGTGAAATACTGAAAACTTGACTGTATTTTCTTTTTATCTTACCCTCGTACCATGTATTCAGGTGTAATAGAATGTATTCCCATCTGTAGCTTGTTTATTCGCTGAGTTACATATTAAAATATTACAGTGAAAGAAAAGTTTGTTGTTTACCTTTGTGTGCGTGTGCTTCTTTGCGTAGACATGAGAAGAAACTTCAATTCGAAATTAGCAAGTGATTTCCCAGAACTGTGGGGGCAAGTGCGTTTCTGCTGACCTTCTCAACGGCGCAGATTTGTGGTCGTCGCGACGCTCGTAAATCGTCACTCTCTGTGGGATGCTTTACGCCGTGCTAACGCTTTATGAGCACAGCTCTATAGATCACATTATGCTAGATAGCAGTAACAGCTCCACTGAATAATGGAAGCTTCTGTCGCCGCTGACTCACTTTCCGTAGCTTTCGCCTGCGTAGAGTAGATTCGCTCTGGCAGAAGCACAAACACATCATTTTAATTCATATTTATATTCATTTTATGAATGTTTTAAAATTGTCCTGGAGAAGTTTTTTACTGTAAACATCTCTCGTAGGCGTATTTCATCACATATTCTGGACATAATGAGCAGGAAAACTTTATTATTGGCGTTCTCATGGGAAATTTCCTCTTTATTAAAGATTAAATATATTATTAAAAACTATTTGGGAAAACCGGACAGAAGGTCATCATACATCCTTACAGACTTTTAAAAAATCACACTATAATTATTATATTTTTTAACTACATGCTTGAGGAATATGGAAAAGGAATTATACAGCAACGACATTAAATAAAACTCTAGGCTTTGCCGATGATATTTTAATATTAGAGGAGTCAGAAGAGGACATAGAAACAATAATAAATGGCATGAACGAAGTCCAGGAGAAAGAGTCCAATATGAGGATTAATAGAGGAAAAACCAAGATAATGTAGTATGGGAAACAGTGGAATAATAAAAGATGTTAGATTGGGAAGGGATATTTTGACGGAAGTTTAGGAATCTGCTACTTGGGAAGCGTAATAACTAGGGATGGTAGGATTATAGTAGACATAAATAGTAGGATAGCATAGGCGCGAAAAAGAGGAATTTACTTATGGGTAATATAAGTGTGAATCGTTTCTAAACATGTTCGTATGGAGTGTGGCGTTATACGGGTGCGAAACGTGGACGATAGGAGTTGCGGAAAACAAAAGAATAGAAGTCTTTGAAATGTTGCCCTATAGGCGAATTCAAAAATCAGATGGGTGGACAGAATCACTAACGAGGAAGTTTTAAATAGAATAGGGGAAAAGCGAACAATATGGAGGACGTTGACTAATAGAAGGGATAGATTAATAGGCCACGTTTTAAGACATGAGGGTCTTGTAAAATTAGCATTAGAGGGAAGTGTGTGGAGTAAGAATAGAAGAGAGAGGCGAAGTATGGAATACGCTAAGCAGATTATGGATGATGAAGGTTGTGCTAGATATAAGGAAATGAAAAGGCTTGCGTAATATAGGTTAGCATGGAGGGTTGCATCAGACCAGTCTTAGGACTAAATACCACAACAACAACAACTTAAGGATTATATTTCTTCCGGGGGACTATATTTTTTACCCAAAGTTAGTGGCAAACGCCAAAAATTAATAATCCTTATGGAGTACTTTTTGATTCCGCAACTTTAGTCTTGTGGACATCATACCTCGTGGAGACAACTTAAATTCTGATACATATGTGGCAATTCAGATGAAATTTGACCGAGTCGTCTTCGACAACATTGAGAGAAGCAGGATGTTTGCTGTTGTACCACAACACATCATGGACGAAATCGGAAAACTTGGATGGGCAACACTGAAACATCCAACTTACAGTCCTGACCTGGTTTACCATTACTTGGTAAACTGAATGAATCCCTTCATGGAACGAGATTTGGCTTCCTCCCTAGTGAACGCTTCCAAACAATGACTCCGACGTGCTGGTCCAAACTTTTATCATGTGGCTATACACGCCCTAGTTCCAATGAGGCGTAAAGCAGTTGAGATGGATGGGGATTATGTGGAAAAATGAAATTTAGTTCCTGAGGAATGTATCTAAAAACTGTAAAAATAGGAAAGCCGTAGAATTATTTTTAAAATAAATGTTGTGTGTTACTTTTGGAATGAAGATCGTACATTATATATTCAGAAATCCTAATAAAAATTGAAGGTGGAAACGAATAATTTGTATTTTAAGCGAATAATGATTTAACGTGGATGTGACTTTAAGAGAAACGACAAAATAAGAGCTACATTCAAATTGCATAAAACATTATAATTTTCATCCGCAAACCGTAACTGATTTGTCAGTAACCATTATTGTATAACCTTAATAGTTTCACAATTAATCTAAACTAATATTGATGGCATTGGATGACATTTACAGCATACTGTGCTTTCCTTGAGCTCACTGCAAATCCAACTGAGGATATAGTAAAACTTCAGGAAACTTTCAGACACGTATTACTCAAGTATTTCTCAAGAGCAGTTTCCTCGTCAGCTAGACCCCACATGTCAGAAATCATTTGCACTTCTCAAGTTGGCTTCAAGCGAAGTTATTGAATTTCCGCGACGTGATCTGAAAATATTTCCTCAAAGGTTAAGATTTCTGAAAACTTGCGTTATATATATTAAATGAAACACTTCTGTTTAAATATTTACACTCAGTAAATATTTGCTTGTCTACTTGGTTTGGTTCGTAAGATTATCAGATGAGAAATATCTTATTTATTATCTGACGTAAAATTTTTACAAATAACGGGGTACAGTCAATTGTGGAACTGTTGTGAGATCTGAACGGGACATAGAATTCAAATTTTCTATAGGGTCGTTTTAATTTACATTCAAATACGACTATCTGTATCGCAAAATGAATTGGACAATATAACTATTGTATTTTACTTAAATTATAAAAAAATTTCAACAACCGTTTAATTAATGTAAAATATAAAAACAGCAAAATTTAATTACTCAGAGTTTATCAGATTTTTATTAGATTTCCTTCGCATTCCAAAGAGAACCTACACGCTGTATTACGTCATTGTAAAAGGTAAAGATAGACAGGAGACGGACAAGTTTGCATTCGTGACTCAATTCCGAAGAATCATTTATGAGCTTGCTAGGTTGTTATTTCAGATGACACGCATCAATCACAATAAATTTTCTGTATTCGTGAAATTAAATTCGTAAATGAAAATTAAGAAATATAATTAGCAAGACAGCCCTTAATTGGCACCATCTCGCACATTGGGTTGTCACATTACAGGAAATACCGTAGTATTCTATTTGAAGTATTTTGTTAATTCTTTTGTAATGTTACTGAAAGTTGTTATACTGAAGTAATCTACTTAAGGAGTTAACTTTGAATGTTTGATTATTAATCAATAAAGGTGTTTTATTTAGTCCATCCATAAAACTTCACAAAATGCTTGTCGTTCACGTAAAGAAAGGAACTTTCAAGTATAATCTTCTGACTTAACATTTAAATAAAAAGACGGCCAATAAGTCAGCAAATTCCTAACGTGTAAATAGTTCATACATTTAATAATCATTTCGGCTGAGGGAGCCGTGGAGTGAAGATCATGAATTCCTAAATTTTATTCCTGATGAAGTTGAAAAGGTAGACGTAACGTCGTATTTGTATTAATTAAATATTAATAAAATTAAATGCTGAAAGGAACGTTCGTCCTTGGGAACAAATTCACCTCGTATCAGTCATTACTAAAAGTGTCCTTTTTAAAACATGAATATCCTCACCCATGTGGAATATGACAAATATTTAGTTGAGAAACAATCTAATAAAGACTAAAGAATATACTGGATCTGTAAAAGATAATGTAGCAGTTATTCCCATAATTTAAGAGAATGGATGACCGTTTGTTTTAAGAAGAAGGCAGATTATGGCAAAACTTTATTTCTATGGAAATTAGGGGATTTTTTAAACGACTTATTTGAAATCACGACTTCCGATGACTTTTTTATGTGCTATTACGTTTTACAGTAATTCATAAAAGGATACGTATATATTGCAAAAAAATTAGAAATGGTGAGGTGGATTTTTTGTTTTATTGTGATTAATTATAAACTCCACAACTGGGCGGAAATTGTTATAATCAGCGTTTAACTTAAATGGTCAAGAGAATAACTTTATGTAGGGATCAATGACAAATGTACAGGATATAATTAATGACTTTGAAGTTAATAATAATAAAATTAAGATTCGATATGCAAACAATAAGACACTCGAACAAAATGATTTGCAAATGAAGACGGTAGAACATTAATAATTTTATACTGAAACTTACCTTGGAGTGAAACAAAAGCCATGGTGAACTTATTTAATTTTATATCAACGATACTGACAGAAGACTGCAGCTGTTTTCTCTGGTGTCGATGGTACGGCCTGCTGAGGGTTGACAAATTTGGAGGTGTCTTCGTTGACTGTATCGGGATGCATTGATGACACCAAGGGCCAAGATCGTGGAAACTTTTACCAAAAATTTACATCTCCTCAGATCTCAAGAGTTCTGCTCTCACTAGCGATCCGCAATTTAATGAATCTCTCTGCCCGAAACTTCTGTCCATTTCAACCCAATGGTTGGTATTTACACAACTGCAGCCAATAGGAAATGTTAAGCCACCTGATTTAAACGAATGACTTCACATCTGTTTCCAATTATTAACCCGTAGATTCTGACTTGACGCAAGCAATTTTTTCTTGAATAAGGAACGGATGCTATTTAAGAGATGCCCTCTTTCGTATTGGTTGAAGAAATGTCGGCCTCATTATCCGAGAAAGGGTCACCATCACGAAGCACATCACGCACGCACGAAATAGTAGATTACATCATGGCACTAGTATGATAGTCGGTAACATTGAAACGCAACATCAAGTACAATAAAATTTTTAATTGCAGGTACACTGATAATTTTCAGAAATCAATGTGCGGTTCAGTAGTTGATTAGAAAATTTTATTCTACAATTTGCAGCTTCACTCAAAAACGCACAGAATGTTGAAATTCATGAAGACCCGAAAAAGTGTAGGAGTTTCTGAGTAACAGAAAACTGGAGCTCGAGCAGATTATTTTTTTAAAAAATACCTTAAATTTTGGACTAAGTTCATTATCAGTTTTAGGTGTCTTAATAAACAAACGGCATTGATCCCATACAAATCTTAAATTCCAAATATCTAAAATCACAGAGTAGTTGACCCTAATTATTCATAAACTTGCGATACGTGGCTGTAATGGTAACTTTCGACTAGTACGAAACGCTGTAACAGGATTTGAGTCATTTAACAAAATAATTCTGTTTATTACTCTTTATCAGTCTTGAAATTTGGAATAGTATAATTATCAAATTATTAAAAATATATAACGATGGCAGGTAAATTACTATTACCATCCTAGCAATATATTTCTAAAATAAATATAAATTCAAAAACAGATTAAATACTATCATTCATAACTCACCTCTCAAAACAGTGAAAGTGAATTAACGAATTAGAATGGAAGAATTTTGACTGGACAAGGAATCGATCAGGACAACCATTGAGTGTGAGTTTCATGCCTACGTACCTTGTAGGTGGTGCGGTCAACACAGATGTGAGGGTAACATACGGTCATCCGAATCCACTGGAAAAATGATCCTTTTTATGTAAAGTTATCCCAAGTAATATATATATATATATATGCACACATACCATGAAAAGAAGTCACTGTTAACAATTAAAGCGTTACTATAAATATATATATATATATATATATATATATTCTGTGCTTTTCTGTTAATAAATGTATTGATTGAATTAGATATTGATTTGTGCTTATAATACATCTGTAGGAGTAAAGAAATGACTCGATAACGTAGGAGCAAAGACATAGAAGTTCCGTTAGTATGGAACAAAGTAAATGGCAGTAGTAACTGAGACATCGTATACATCTACATACAATAAAGTTTTCTTTTATGTTAGACGCTCGTCTTGCATCCTTATTTAATATTTAGAACGTGCACTGAACATCCACTCTCTTGTTCAATTATAAGTCCAAGCTACGTAGTTTTAGCAGTCAAGTCTCGTGAAACACGAGACGCGAACCGAAACAGTTCATATCCTTAAAGGCAGAAATATAATTAACCAAATAAAAAATTTTTTGGAATCTTTTACGCTACAATTTTACTTTAATTTCAAAAACCCGTCTCAGATATTGTATTCGTGAGACGTCAACCTCCTTTTGATAGACATGTAAACAAAACCAGAGCATTGTAGTGACATTTCCTTGTTATGACAATGTGGAAGCTTGATCGAATCACTTGCTACTCAATCACAATATGTACACACAATTAGTCACCTCGTTCGTGAACAAGTGTGTCTAGCAGGGCAAACTCAATTTAATAATTAGCTTATGCGATACGGAGTGGTGAAATTACATGCCTCTTAATTGGGTTGAATAAACTGATTGGGCTGATTATGTAAAACGAACACTTCCTTATTGATTACAACGAACTTCTTCCCTCTAATCAGATGTGGTAATTTGGTGGATATTCTTACGTTCTGGGAGACTGAACTCGGGTAAGAGCGTCACTTTGCGTATGATAACGATATCATTTAAATTTATATATATATATATATATATATATATATATATATATTGGAACCTAGTATAATTAGTTTCGGAGTCTTACTCGTAACACTTGTTAAGCGAAACAATTTTTACTATATATAAATTACTGTAAAATACGATAATGCGTTCCAAAACAAAAAAATTCTCAAGAAATTTAATTTAGAAAAATACTGTACAACGTTTATTTAAAGAAAACTACATATAAATTGTTAAGGAACATGATTTATCTTGATCCTTTCTTCCTTCGCTAAATGAACCAACCTGGAATGAGAATTCGATTTACATAAAACAAAAAATCGAGTTTCGAGTTTCGCGGATTTGTAGTTTGGTATAATTTTCCTAACCATCACGGTTAACCAGTAAGTTCATGCGGCCAGTCGGAGGGAGTTTAAATACAAGGACTGTAAATTTTGTAAATAGGTTCTTTCATTATTTTATTTAGTAACAGAATGATTGTAAATAATTTTTATTGTATTATAAAATATTTGGATTTCATGATTTTTGATAATATATTTATGATAAAATTAAATAGATTTTAATATTTCAATACGTTGAATTCAATCTCAAAAATTAATGTGGTGTAAACGTTTAATGTTTAATTGCCAACCAACAATCCTATTTGACCAGCACATATTTATGTTTTGGTTTATCATTAGATTAAAATGAATAAAATTTAAATGGATCTACAACCCTCAGCTTATTTTTAACTAAATTGTATCAATACGAACGATACAATGCAAATAACTTGAATTGATTCCTCTTCACGGTTTCATTCGAAACTTATGAACGATCCGTCTCTTTGTGTATAATTATCTTACTCACTTGTCGTTCGGGACTAAGTTCTGTGAAGAGCGCGCTTAAGACTACATTGTTTCGTTATTAATTACAGGGAGCGCTACCGAAGACGAGGAAGACGAGGCCGCAGTAGGAGCTTGGCCGCAAGAAACTCGAGGTAAGAGGCATTGTTCCTGTATGACTCTGACAGGCCTTGACAAATGGCAGCGAGTTACCCTCCCCTTAGCATCGCCATTCAAAATAGCACTTACAGCACAACTTAAAATCGTTTGTGAATTCAGAATTTCCTCTCTTAATGTCTGTATCGTCCCTATATTTATCCTGGACGTTTCAAAATATTATTTTAATATGGCAAAAGTTATGACACGCATTACTGAAAAGAAAGTAGCAAATTTTAATGAAAGAACTGTGAATTAAATTTTTTCTTCATTATTTTTACGAAGAAACCAATTGTCTGAATGACTGACTCATTAACTAGCAGTCATGTATTTTATTGCTTTATTAGCTTCATTTTTAGTCGCGAAGCAATGGAGAGTGACAATAAAAACGGCAGTCTCAACATATTACTTTTTAACTTCGAAAAGAAATATACCTAGAAGTGAAGAGCTCCCAGAAACAACTGTTGTAAGATATCTGGGCCTACATTTAGCTAGCCATCTAACCTGAAAAATCCATATCGAAATGAAGTGAAAGAATGGAAAAATGTCAACCGGACCAGGGACTCGAACCCCGGGCCTACCGTTTCCCGGGCGTGCTGCCTGACCACTGAGCTAATCCGAATCGACGTCAAAGGACCGATTCAACGTCCCTCCATTCCCGTAAACCTAAGCTAGGCTCCCCTACCAATTCAATAATCACTGATATTGATGTAAAATGTAATAATAAAGCCAACATGGACATACGGCAAGTCAAACCTCGAAATCCTGAGAAGATTTGAATAAAAAAAAACTACTTACGCAACGCGTCCGCCGTGGTTCGTATGAAATAAAAATTTATACAAAGATCGGGAAATCTCAACTTTGACAGAAGTTATCACCGAACGAAGTAAGAGTATCAAACGAGTATCACCAGCACCCACAATCAGTGAACATGTTGGTCAATCGTGAATATGTCTATAGCCTAAAGAGCAATCATATTTTAGGTTTACCATTTAGATTCGTTATATTGGCACTTATATCTTGTAAATCATTTACTAATTGTTACAATTGAACAGGTTGTAAATTATCAGTATAGTCGTATCAACTGGTAATGATCATTACCGACTTCATACAGTTCGGGAAACTCAGTTCTTTGAAGGTGTTTCACGGTATGAGATACTCACACAAGCACAACATTCATACCCATGCCATGATTCGAACCCGGGATCTCTGTGGTGCGAGACAGTGAGGTTATCCTCAACACCACAAGAGAAAAATTCATGCATTTTAATTAGTCTTTAGAAGACAAAACAAGTAGATTCAATATGTATTGTAGTCGTTTCTTTAATTTATATATATATATATATATATATATATATATATATCCCACAAATTAACGATATCTGTTCTCAGATTTACTTTGTTCGACTTTTACATTATTAGGCTGATATGTTTTTGTAACATATATATAAATTTATTACACAAAAAAATTGCATTCTATAAAAGTTATTCTAAATTGCAGCACAAACCTAAAATACTTTAGTCCCCGCTTGATGAGTCTCTAAAAGCAAGACGTGATGGACCAATGAATGTATGCTCTGTCCTGTAAACGTTGTTAATGGTTTGAAAATTTGTTTTCGCGGTGTCTACAAGCTTGGCGGCAAGGAAGCCTCAGGTGCGGCTCTGACTTGAGCCGTCGTTGTTAGAGAAACTAGCGCGGCTCACCTGTAAGGCCTTAAATGTAGTCTCCACATTCTCCATTGTTGTTCTTTAACAGGGTAACCTCACTTCACTTAAAGGTGTAGGTTAATCTTTTAATTTATTCCTGACCCTGCGTGGGTATCAAAGGATACCAGTCATCAAATTCCATTTCGGCGCAAATTACAAAAAAAAAATATTTTTAATATTACTTCATTATACCAGTAACAACTCAATTTATACACTCAAAAATGGTGAGCAGTTGAATATCTAAGTTTTATAGGCTATGTCAGATAGTGTCGGAAGCTCTAACTTCCATTTTTCAAGAAACTTAGAAAGTCAGCATCACACGATTAATAATTTTTTATTGTTATTCCAATTCCCAAATGTCAAGTTGCTATTCAAAGAGTAGAAGTACATGTTTTTGTTGTAATCAGTCCATAGACTAGTCTAACGCAAACCTCCATGCTAACCTATTCTGAGCAAGCCTTTTCCTTTCTCAGAAATGTGTCATGTCCGTGTTCATCACATTCGTAGTCTGCGAACTACATATCTGGGACAACAGTCCTTTTTATGGAGACAGGTTGCATAAGGGAGATCTACTTATTTGCAACTCCCCTTTAATAGCAAAGCACGGAAATTTGAAATGCGCTATGCAAAACGATGAATGCAGGCAAGGTTTAACAATGGACCCGACCTGAGGGATCGTGAGATTCAATAACAGAAACACGTATAGATTATATGCGTTTATTCAACGGCGAAGTGCTGTACAAAGCCTGTACTGCGTAAGACTGACCCCGATTTGGAATCCAGTCCAATTTATTGTAACATGAAAAGTTACACTTAACAATGCAGGCCAGCTTGCGAGTTGCAATTGTTGAGGAACGACGCTGCCCGGACCAACAATGTAGTCTGGCGCGACTTGAGTAGTCGTCATGGGGTAGTGGAAGGAGTAGGTTGTGTCGGCGGGAGGACGAGAGAATGACCACGCCCTGCAGATATAATTATTTCTCGTGCTCTGATTTGAATTAAAACTACTAAAATCCATTTTTGGTGTTTTTTGTGAAAAATACCTGGCGCCCTAAAAGAATTATAAATCCTCGAATACGAAGGAACGAGGAATCCGCTACATTATACATACATGGAATAATCCAGAAGTAGAACATTAATGAAACAGAAAATACTAGAGATCAAAGGCGAACAAAGTAAATAAAGTAAACAAATAAAAATGGTTGCGTCGGGTGGGACTCGGACCCGAGTATTCATTTCCGCAGTCCAGTTTGATACCCCTCAGCTATCACTGCACGTCTTGAGATGTGGCAATATTTTAAGGAACCTACCTGGTATTCACCTGAAATATATACTGATTAAATCCTAAGAAACCAGTTTCAGGTAGGTTGGACTCTTTAATACTTGTCTGAACCATTTCCGAATGACGAGAGAGGAGTTTACTGTGGGTCCCAGCATTTCCGCCGCATACTTCGACAAGCTTAGGAGGTAGGTAGCCGACTGGTCCAATGGGATCAGCAGACTGCTGTTACCGTATCCCCAATGTCTGCGACCCCGAAAAATACATCTCTCAAAACTGATAAAGGTAAAATGAAATTTTATGTCCGTTCCCGAAAGCGTCATGACAAGGAGAGTATTGAGAATGCTTTTGTATAATTTCTTTGTTGCATCTATTAAATGTAATTCACTTATATTCAATTATTGTTTATTTTGGTAGTATCTGGTCCATTGAGAAGCTCAATTTTAATTTGAGTTAAGCGTAACTTACTACTCTGTTAACATCCTAACCATATAATCAATTTCGTTTATACATTTATTATTTTTGGACTAAAATTTATCTATATATTTTTAGAAAGGCACAACGGCGTACTAATTATTCATATATTTTTACACCTTTCTAAGCACATTGTACTTTGTCCTAAATAACGATATATTTAAACACGTTAGTTTGGTTATATGAATTTCATTTAAATTATCAAACCGGAATTAAATGTACTTGACATTTTTCTGTATGTCTCATTATTTACAAAAAAATGTTTGTTTGAATTTATATGTTAACTGAATAATTATAAAAATACAAGAATTAAGTTCAAATTAATGTTGGTATAAAAATAACTAACCTTATTTTTCATTAATAAATGATAAGACGCTCAAAAATCAGCATATAAATTTATTACTATTTATTCAAAAGCGACGTTTCGCCTCCATTTTGAGACTTCCTCAGGCGTAAAATTTAGCAATACATCATATTAACTCCCTCAGCCGAAAAGATTATTCAATTTACATGTGAAGAATTTCGTGTCGCGCTTGGACCATCTCCAGTTACGGTTATGGCCGTAATGATGAATAAATAATCTTAAATTTATATGCTGACCTTTTGACCGTCTTTTTATTTATTGTAAATTTTAAAGTCAGAAAACTATGTTGTAATCTTATTTTTATTGCTATATGAACCATACAGCATGGTTTAAGTTATAGTGTGTTATATATTTTGTATTGTACCGTTGATTTTCAACAATCTAAATTTTTAATTTTCTTCTAGTACTCTAAATTCGGTCCACTCTTTTACCTTTATTCTATCTTGTGCTACGAACAAAATTAATCTGATATTTGCTATTCATCTTTAAAAGCTCTTTATTGCAGTTCTTCTGGTAATAACGCCGTCTCTTAGAACAAAAACTATTGGCTAAGTCACACTTAAAAATCGACTATAATTGGTTTAATGAACGTAATTTGCATTTAAATTTATTTTACTCCTACTTATTTCATAGTTACCTATACAGATGCATACTTGCAGTTAACGTAAGTTTAAAGTAAGGAACTAAATGAGATATCGCTTACTTATTTTTATGTCCAACTCAGTTTTTATTGGAGATTTAAATCACTTTATAAGCATTACTTTCACTCTACGCCAGACCTTTAGCGGCGCTGTGCGTTAAACATTAAAATATTAATTATTTATGATTGACGGAAGGCAAATGTATAGCTGTTTCATCTCCGTGAAGATCTCCCCACGTTTATGCATTTGTCCTCATTTGTCTTTTTTCTGTTTTCATTTATAACTTTTTTGTGTTATGATAAACTGTTCGACTTTTAATATAATTTGTTTGTTCGTTTTTGTTATTACATCCTCTTACCTCACATCTGTTAAAGGTGTTTATTTTAAAAATATTAATTCTTAAATCGTATCCTTATTTGTGTTTTTCTGTAGTTTCTCGTGTTCTGCCTTACAACATTTAATAACATGTTTTTTGGGTAAACATTTCATGGGTTTTCACCCAGATGAGTGAAAGCTTAAGCCACACTCTGCTATCAGTCGTAAGTTAAATACCGCTCTGAAGTTTGCGTTTGTGTTTTATACTCAATCACTTACCAGACACATGCGTCTCACTTTCTGATTGAGATTATATCACCCCACCGGTTCGTTGTCTACCGCTGAAATAGCAAACTTCCAATGTCCGTGACACCCACGGCTTTAGTACTCATTTTATGTCTGTAATGAGAAATGCGCATTCAGTTTTAAAGTATTGCACAACCAGTAAATCTCATCAAACTATCTCTTTTTAATGCTACAGACACAATTCTTCAAGTAGAAACCTCGTCATGCCGAGATGATGTCACATACATTACTGTTTGCACACTTGTTGTAGTACATTTGAGTTAATCATATGTGATATTCAAGAGAAAACATATAAAAAGCCCTATTTAGAAGACTTACATCACACTGAGATCCTGCATGCAATACTGCATCATACGTGACTTGTTCTCAAATAAACTTTCTTTATTTAAATATGCACGAAGTATAAATATTTTCATATAAGAAATTTTTTCCAACTTTGTTTTAAATTTTACCGAGTTTAAAAATACGGTATTGCTACGTAGGGTGTAGGCGTAATTATAAATGCAGCATATTACGGTTTGCGGAATGTTGGTAACACTATCACTGTTTTACTGTTATTAATTTATTACATAATCCTCTTCTAAAAAGTTGTTGCTTACAAGTCACGAGCCACCACTGGCATACGCTTTCATTATGTCATAACAACGCAATTTGTTGATATCTATTTAAAACTAGCTATGCCCGCGCCTTCGTTTGCGCGGAAATAGTTTTTTATTTTGCCCTAAAATCGAAACAACAGGTACAGTATTTTGATTAGGTTGAATTCATTGAATATATAAAAAGTACGGAATCATTTAATTGTGATCGCTTCAGGGCATACCTTATAACTCGCCGTTGGTTTTGAACAGATCCCGCCAAAAAAATGTTAAAAATGAGCAATTACTAAATATTAAAATTTTCCCTCACGCGACATATAAATCCAATTTACGTATACATCGTATCGACGATCCAAAGAAGTTTAATATTTCTCTGCCAACAAAAGATTAATTATGCGCGAATCCTATTGCAATAATAGATGGAGTGAGAATATTTGCCCTCCCCCTCTCTCTCTTATGCTGCCAAAATTACGCTTTTAAGTGGGATGAGTGGTTTAGGAACACCTAATAGGACTTTTAACTCGCAGTTGGTTTTCACATCACCTTTCGCGCGGCAATTCTATGGATTTATAAATATAGAAGATATGCAATATATGGAAATGAAACATACACGAAAATTTAAGTTAAAATTCTTGTTTCAGTCCCTGAAATTTTCATTTAAATCCGTTAAGCCGTTTTGGAGCATAAAGAGATAAAGAATATAGGCAACCCGCACTCACTTTTTGGAGACTTGAATGCACGTACGGAAATTACATATTATTATATAAATATATTCTCCAATATACTGAAATGAAATATACACGAATATTAAGTTAAATCTCTTGCTTTTGATACCTCAAATTATCATTGAAATCCGTTGAACCGTTTCGGAGCCTATTCGAGTCAATTATACGGACAGACAGAGAGACAGAAACTTCAATTTTATGTATTGGTATAGATGAGACTTGAAATGTTGTAGCAAAACAGTAGGTAGTAGAATTACTGCTCGAAAGTATTAGTTATTAATTAGAATCCACCCATTCGATTTAAATTATGTGTGTAAGTAAGTTTCCAATCATTGGCCTTAAAAATTCTACATTATAAACATAGTAATGAGAATAAACTGTTTGACTGTAAATGTTGTTTCTTTTTTATTATATCCTCCAGTAAGTAATCAAACTTAAATACCATAAGCCTAAGCAGGGAACAGAGGATAAGGGATGGAAATGGTGGCATTATCTGTATTGTCTGAAACGGCCAAGGGACAATACGTGGTTATGAAACACGATAGTGGAGCACGGGTATTTGCCTAGTTTACGGCGTGTTTGGCAAAGGATCATTTCAACCCTATGTTTCTAAATTAATAAGAAATTTTATTCGTCCATATCGCCACATTAATTGTTATTTTATTTATGATTTTAGTTTTATTATAATTTCAAAGACATTAGTGATTGTGTGCTTAATAACTTTGGTAGCTGACGTTGTGTTGTTGCTGCGAGCGGTAATGAAGTTCTATTAATAATGGAAATCAGCAGTATTTTGGAGTGTAATTATTCGATCAATATTTTCCTTCCCGTTACATAATTTTAGTTACATAGCGCAGCCCTTGTTTTTTCCTATTTTTTGAAACGTCACCTCCCAAGATGAAGTGCCATGGATTCATTGTTTAAGGCACGGTAGGTAATACAGAAAGCCTTACGAGTGATGTCCTTAACCAAGCGGTTTAATAAAAGCGGTGAAACACGGAGAAGACATTTCTTCTCGAGGAGATGGACTCGGTCGCATTCCACAGCCGCAAGAAAAGCGCCTTCTGCAGGATCCCGCGATCGTGACAGCTCTTGACAAATGGATCGTTCTCTTTGCGGCCTCTTTCTGCAGCTACAGGGCTCTTCATTAAAGGAACATGCTAACAATATTCCCCAGCCACGCCAGCTCCACGAAAACATATCTGCAGGTCAAAATGCATTACACGCCACGGAATCACTTGTCTTACACAAAAATGCAGATGAGATCAATTTTTTTTATTTAAAGTTGAACTACCATTTTTATAATATTTTCTTCGATATTTACACGATTACAAACCTTTTACTCGTTCATGTGAAAACTGCTTGATTCTTACCCGTAATTCAACTCTAATACGGCTACATTATTAATACCTCTTCTAATCGTTCAAGATTCTACAAACCAATTGCGTATACAAGAGTCAAATATTCGTAAATTTATTTTTGGTATCTTCACGTTACTTACTTTAGTATATCCTTTCCTTTTTATTACTCAACAATCAAATCTTTTTTTCACAGACATTTCATCCATTTGTAATACCAGTTAGCATTACGTTTACCTGCTTGGCCACCGTATACTTTTCTAATGGCATTTCTATATTAGTAAGGTAAGGCATAAGTATTCCAAGAATTCATGCCGAGGGGATCACATTCTGAGCACACGAATAGTTCGCCTTTGATGCTAGAGTTATTGATGTCCCCTTGAAATGTAACCCACTCTCGAGCAGAATTCGAAACTCATTTAAAGAAACTTCCAAAGAAAACTATTTTATGCATGGAAAACTAACAACATCCCTAAATTTTCAATTGAAGTATACATTTTCCACGCCCGGCAGTTTGATTTGCTTCAATACTCTATGGGAGCTTATTTCACGTTTTAACATCTTTATTAGTGGCATATATTCGAATGCAATATAATATACGTCTGAAAATGATATTATAATCCAAATATACTCAAAGTCCGTTTATCAAAATTAAATTATATACGGAGCGCCGTTATTTAGTTTCAGATACACTCAAATAGTTTAGCCCCTTAAATATATATTGTAAATGATTAGGGGGTATTATTTAAATTATGTAATGAAATTACTTGCGCTTTCATGTATGATATAATAATTTATTAATAAAAAATAATCACTTTAAGGGGTCCTGCGCGCTATTAGAAACAAAAAACTAATTTAAGGGGACGATTTTTAAACATCAGGGTTAATTACTCATTTGGGTAACCACATGCAGCAGAGATTTCTTACACTTAACTAACCTTTTTTGTCTTAATTCGTGTCTTGATGCAGGTTACTATGCGACCAGAACTTCCTTCTTCCTTCGGATTGAATTGTAGATGTTCCCTCTGCCGGCGGAAAATGGGATGAACCTGGGTCTGCCAGTGATCCTTCTTCCGACTGCCCCTTCCTTGTTCTCAATACCTTCTCACTAATTAGCAACTAATCACACCTCACTTTCAACTCTTGTTGCACTTTCTCCTCCCTTCCAGGTTCTGATCAACTCTCCTCTTCTGTATCCTCGCCTTCTCAACGTCTTGAATAACTCACCATCTCTACTTCCTCGCCCTATCAACTTCTAGAACCATTTCGCATCCCATCTAAATTCGTATATCCCTTCTCCAAGAGAAAACGCAATCTTACGTGATGTTTGTTCCGCCAATCCTCATGAGTACTTCGTCCAGCGCGGGAAATTTTCCATGACACAGGGAACAGTGTCTATCGAAAATTTAAAGGGTGAATTTTCCTTCAGAAAAACAAGCTTAGTATTATAAACCTGCAGACAGGCATGTCCCCCGTACGCCAGCCTGCCACCGGAAAAACACACTTCTTACTTGCCTTTCGCCAATTATAATCTTCTTGCTAAATTTTTATATCCTTTAAAAATCCAAAAATTGGAATAAAATTTGGGAAGAGTTCTACTGCGTTATAATATGAGTATCCTACACATATTTTCGTTCCGTTCTCAATGTCTCAATGCCGCGTAAAACGCAGGAAAGTATGTGCGGATATATTAAAAATATAATAACATTTTTTCTGACGATAGTTAAAAACTCTCAAAGTAAATGATATGTTCACAATTTTTTTCTGATAACTAAATAATTTTAATCTGTAACTAATTACACTGATTTCAAGCGTTTTTTAAAATTTAAAACATCTAGGCTCATTAGCGACTTTCTTATTACGAAACTGATTTCCTTTCTAGTCAAGTTTTTCTCTGTCAGAGAACGTGAAAACACACACAAACAGCCAGGCTCTTGCACGAAAGGAAGCTAGGACCTATGTGGTGCGGTGCGAGACTGAGACGCTAGCCACTAGACCACAGATGCGGCTTTTCCAGATTTTGTAATTCAAGTATTATCAAAAATAGGAAGTGAACCGGGTGCACAGTTTGAAGCCCACGCTCTGAAGAACAATTTTTGGAGGAGTTTTTTCCTTTCTCTAAAGATGATCTAAATTCCTACTGTTGATTCGGTATCACCTGCAATCTTGAAGTTTCATCAAGTGTGAGGACGGATACTAATCCATCTTCAATTTTTCAAGGTAATGTATTTATTAGGGTCTTTCTTAAAGACCAAAATGGGAGATAAAGAGACATATTTACAGAGGCATGAAAGAGAGGCAAAAGAGCATACCAAGAAAAATCTTTGAAATTGATAGTGCTAATAAAAATGTAGTAGTCCCACTAGCTTCTTCGGATGATGGGAATTTAATGCCAAAGATTAAAAATGAATATGCAATTACTTGATAAGCTCATTATAACTATGAAGTTACTTTCCTTAGAAGAAGGAAGAAAAATCATTATCCATATGTGCCTGAAGGATACACATATTGTAACACAGCCAACTTCTTTAGCAAAGAGTAAACCACTCAACTCTGCCTAAAATATTGTAGTAGCCTTGGGAAAATACACGTTCGTTAAAGAATCATTAATTTCCTACTTCTATCAATATTTCGTCCTACATTTTAACGTACTTTCTTACCTTCTCACTCGGATGACCCAGACAGCACAAAAATCTCGGGAACGTGGATATTGCACGCCGAGAATAGATCGTAGGCGACTAACAACAGGGGTCAGAGATCGTTTTATTGAGAATTTGGGGCACCAGCTAACCTCTAATTGAGATTCGTACAAAATTATGGTTAATACTATGCAAAACTGGGTTTTCTGGCTCCCTGCATATTCAAGGAATTTTTTTGGGGGGAGGGGGGTTAACAGGCTACATGAGGGTAATCCTGAAACAGGCAACTCCCCTTTAATAGCATAGGAAGGGAATTGAAAAGGGGGGATGCAAAAAGTAGAGCAAGATAGTTAAGGCTTAACTAGGGCCCCCGGGCTATGGGTTAAGGAACCTACCCGGTGTTTCGCCTAAAGAGGTGCAGGGAAAACCCTAGAAAACCTGTATCAGGTAGGTCGGGCATTGGGTACTATTCTCACGCCCTTCCGAATGTCTCCACCAGATTTAAGGGGCAGTTGGCTAACAAATCACAGCTCGGCTGCGAGATAATAGATAATAGAAACAAAATAACAAATTTATTAACACTTAATTGAATCACAAGGAATTGCGCAATAAACGTGTAGGACCTTGTCCTTACGTAACCGTTTACACAATGCAAAATTACTGATAGAAATACTTTATATCTGATAATCTCAATTTAAACTTTGTCAAAAACATAAATGGTTAGAAACAAATCAATATTTACACAAAATTAAAGTCTTTAGCAAAAGAGAACTTAAGGAAGTATAATTTCACTTGAAAATGCACGCTTCTCTCACACTTGAAATAGGATTGCAATAATACACACAAATAATCGATATTACAATAATTAATTTTGCTATTTACATATGCCAATACATAGAACAGCTGATCTTTGCAAATAATTGCACCCGGTTTATGGCCCAGAATACGTAGTGACCATTGCAGACTTGAACACAATAACACACGAGTGACCAGGAAATTTCAAGTTAGGTAAGTATTCAAGAATCATTTCGCCTGAGAAGTGGTGCAACTTGCCAAGAAATCACTTGAGTCGTTTCAAGGCTGGACTTCGAAGTCAGGTCCCCGAAGAGTAAGGATGGATTCCAGACAGGCTAGCGATGAGTCGGCAAAGGCAGTATCCTTGAAGTTCTCGGTGGGAGCTAGGTGTGGACCATGCGTGTTGATCCTGGCTCACGAACGAACGATGAATGACGCGGGTTGGACGTCGGCTGCTTAGCGTTTAACTCGACTCGCAAAGCGAACGTCTAAATCTCCTCAGAGGATGTTTACAGTTCGCGAAAAATTTGTAAGTCCAGCTCGGACTACTCAGAGACGAATTTCTGGAGCGTAAAAATTAACTTCTCGTCTCTCTGACGCGTCGAGGTGTCATTTTTCAGTCCGAGGAATGAGCTCCTCAGTTAAAAAAATGGTGGGGAATAAAAGCAAATTGGCACTGGTCTATATATTAACTATATGCACAGTGAATTATAAAACATTTCGCATATTCATAAACTAATTAAAAAGTATCATTACTTATGAATATAAAGCCGTTAAGCGTAAAATAACATTTCTTAAAGTAAAGATACTTTTTAATTATTTTGTGCGAACGTATGACTGGATCGTCTCGGGGGCCAGAGACATATTCCTCAATCGTTTGGACTGAAATTTATAAAAGATTTGCATTATTATTAACTAATTCAAATTAATATTTACAAAAAATCTTAGTTAAATTTAAGCATTGTTTCCGGATTAACAGTAAATCTAAGCAGTTTATGCGTTTTTATATGTGCCATTGTGATCATTTTTTGAAAGGGAGTTCGAGTTTCTGGTTCACCTATATGTAGCCTGTTAACTCCTTCCCTCAAAAAAATAAGCGTACATTGCCTTCTACTTATATTAAAATAAATTAATTATTTTAGAAATATTATTTACTAAAAAATGTTCAAATTCTGTTAACTTGAGTTAGAAAATCTAAAGAAAATTATATTTTCTCTCACTGAATATTCCTTGGTGCTTCTTTATTTAGCATCAAATGAGAGAAAAACACAGAGTAGGCACGAAATGTTCAACACTATAGTATGTATTTATTTTTCCTTTTCTTCTTTTTTTGCCTGAAAAATAGGTACCACATAATTTTTTATTATTAAGTAAAGTTGTATTAAGACGAATTAAAGCTGCTTTACTTTATGTCACATATAAATTTCAGAAATTATAAAATAATTTCTGAGACTTATATTGAAAATAGAAAGTTAGGACTTTCCCCGAGTATATATTAAATAAAAAGAATGATGGAAATCGTTGGATGGCAACTATTGAATTGTCCGACTGAATGTGCGTTTATGTAACGGCTGTTCGTGATGTAACACGAAAACATGTTATTTACAATGAAGTTGTTCTTCATTTTAATATGAAGTTAATTTTTTTGCGTGGCAGTATACAAACTATTTTTTAAAAAATGTTGTACATAATTCTCGTGAGTGAGTATTGTGCAACTCATGATGTGAGGTGTAACTCATGAATTCAGGGTTCTAGGAGGGACAAAGCCCTGTCAGCGAGCGAAGCCTCTTGTGCAGGCTCGAGATTGCTGCAGCCGAGGTTCACGCCCTCCAATCTTACACGAGAGCAGGAAACTGCTCTGCATTGTGTGAAATTAAATGGGCCCGAGGTCCTACCACTCACAGTAAGTAAATAACATATTTATCTCTATCTCATTAAATAAAATTAATCCGAAATTATCGCTCCCCTGTAAAAACCAAAAATTCCAACCAGTCTGTTTCCAGTAATTCATTTTTAATCAAGAAATGTTCTCCCACAGTTTACATTTAAGGAGCTTAGCCCAATTGTCCCGTACGGTACGTAGCTACTGTTGCAGTGTTGTGTTAGAAATGTAAATAAATGACTGGCATAATGTCCAGGTTGAAATTGCCACTCATAATTTTGGTATTTCTTCAACGTTCTTTAAATTTTAATTTAGAAATAAACTCGCACTATGTCTATGTCATATCATATTGATGGTCTGATGCAACACACTATGCCAACCTATATTGCGCAAGCCTTACCATCTTTGCATAACTACCACATCCCACATCCTCCCTAATCTACTTAGCGTATTCCATTCTTCCCACTCTCTTCTATTCTTACCCCACACAAGTCCCTCTAATGCTAATTTTCCAAGACCCTCATGTCTTACAACGTGGGCTATTAATCTATCCCTTCTCTTAGTCAACGTCCTCCATTTTATTCGTTTTTCCCCTATTCTGTTTTGAACTTCCTCTTTAGTGATTCTATCCACCCATCTGATTTTCAGTATTCTCCTATAGCACCACATTTCAAATGCTTCTATTCTTTTCCTTTCTACAGTCCACGCTTCGCACCCATATAACGCCACACTCCATACGAACATTTTTAGCAATGATTTCCTAATATTCGCACTTATATTACTCGTAAGTAAATTTATATTTTTTCTAACGTATTCATCTTGATAATTATGCTGCCCAAGTAGCATAATTCCTTAACCTCCATCAAAATATCACTTCGCAATCTAACAACATTTGTTATTCCACTGTTTCCCATACTACAATCCATCTCCTTCGTTTTCCTTCTATTAATGCTCGTGTTGTACTCCTCCTCCAAGACTACGTTTATACCATTTATTATGGTTTTCAAGTCTTCTTATAACTCTCCTAATACTACAATATGCAACAATTTCAATCAAACTTGTTATACACGTCAATTAGGATCCGAAAACAAACAGCGTGGACTCAGGCTTACTCTAAGATCTCATGTATAATAAGATAACACATTAAAAATTGTTTTACTCATAAATACCCACTTATCGGGAAAATGACCCTTCGGGATATCCACAACAATCGTGATTTTGACTTGTCGGTAAAACGTCAATCATGATAATGACCTTTCGGTTAAATGCCAATCAGGATATTGTCGTAGGGAAAACATACATCGGACAAGTGTCTGTCGGGATTTTATACGAAACCCCAATATTATCCCGTCTGGAGTAAAGTCGTAATGCGAATCAAATGTAACACTGACATTCTAAATGTACACATATCAATCTGGATTATCGTCATACTAGCTGACGACTGAATACAATTCCTTAAACTAGTTTTGTAAAGTGTAAGGTCACTTCTAACATTAATATTTTTCGTCAAATTTATACGTAAGAATCTTTGTTTACTGCTTAATTCTAAAAATTAAATCAGATAAATTTGCAACGAAATGAAAGCAAGAATAGTAAACGGAAATAGATGTTATTACGCATATAAAAACTTAATGAAGTCGGAAATACTAAATAACAACCTGAAGCTTAAAATATATAATACCATAATAAGGCCTATTGTGCCTCAAATATTTCAATTAAACAGTAAAATTATTTGTAACGTTTTGTTCAGATACTAGAAATTGAAATAAGTATCTCCTATTTAGAGTGTTTATTTTTAATATGTTTTCTATTTTACATTAAAAATTCTCTAACATCTTGAAAGTAAACTATAAACGTTAATTATCAATTAAGTCAGAACAGGAAATTTATTAACAAAATATAAATTATTTTATTTGGGACATAGACAGCTTCAGATATTCTCTGGGCCACAGTTAGAATAATTTTATGAGACGATTTTGTAATTTGTTAATAAAACTATCTATGAGACCAATTTGATCATTAACGTTATACATTTTAAAGTTATTTAGTAAGTTAGATCACAGATGCAACCACGTTTTATAATTTGAAACTTTCTTTTTTAATTATTAAAAAAAATCCTATTAAATTCAAGCAGTTGCATTAGAACCTTCTTAATACTTTCCCGAGTATGTGAAAGTTGCCGAGGTAAGGCTATGTGTATTGTTCGTATCATGGGGTGCAAGATCCTAGCCACCACGGTGCTTCACTAATCCTGTTAATTAGAGCCTTACACTGCGCACACACCCTTAGACTTAATTAGCGCGAGATATCATCTTATATCGCTGACCTGGAGTCTGTAAGCAATTTGTTGCATCTTGTTGTTCCTCAGAGCCTCTTATCAAGCCGCACCGCGACGCTTCTCCTACTTAAGTCTTAACGACGTCTGGAAATTGCGTAACTAACTGAAACAGGTTGAATATGCGCTTTCGTGGTTCCAACGCCTTCATCAATATGATTGCAAAAAAGTGATAGAAAATACAACCGAAATACGTGTCAACGAACCTGAGGAGAAAGGAAGACAAATATTGTACTAAACAGAGTTAAAAGTGTCAATAAACAGAAAACGACTCAAATATGTCCTAATTTAAATAAAGAGTACTCAATCTGTATTTTTTTCACGGAAAGTATAATATTATTTCAATGCCTACAGTCTTTCATAGGGGTCAAATTTTCCAAACATAACTAATAAAGAGGAAACTGGAATCCAATACCAAATAACTCATCCTGCCAACACACACTTATTTGAAATGTAAGAAATTATACAGCCTACGGCCGCAACTTGAAAAAATAAAAATAGAACTATCAAACTTTGATGGTTTTATTTATTAATTATATAGAGGAATATTTTCTAGCGATTTTAATATAACTGTCATGAATACCTTCCGGGAAAAGTTTTAACTGCAGAGTTTGCCATCTTCTGCACATGGTATTTCCGACACGAAGAAATGCCAACCCACCTAAACTTCCTACGACAGATACTTTAAAATGTTATTTAATATATCGGGTAAAGGCAGCTATAATTGAAATTACCACTTGCGACCTTTGTGAAACAATTTACAATTAGGGGAACGAACAGCAAGTATGTCGTATTTTCTCCTTGCAATGTCGTAAAACAGCTTGTTGAAGTCTCTTCAAGTGTCTACAAATTTTAATTAAGTAGACAACAATACAATTTTTTATCGAACAATGTGTGCGGGTGTTACAGTTATTATAATACAATATTCGTTGTTATCAGACAGCGATATAATTCAGCATATATTTAATGATTGTCTCTCCGTTTAAAAACTCGAAAATAATACTTAATATACACCCCCAGGTACTTAAAATTAGTGGCTCCTCCCGCTCTTTGTATTTGAAAGTATAATTCACTAGATATTTTCAACAATACGCGATTCTTTGACACACTTGTCCTTCAAATATAATCTACAAACAGTTTTGTCTGTCTAAGTTGCATACGACGGTTGACGTTTTTAATATACAGGGTGTTTGAGAAAGAACTCCCTAGTTTTCATGTGTCCTAGATTGTGTATTATAGTTTGTGGTGTTTGATTCATCAACTCTCCAAGTTTGGCTCCCCTTCTGTTGGCAGGTCTGCTTGACCAGTGTTGTTTTTTACATCTTTGCCCTCAGTTCAGTTAGACGTGCGTGCAGTGCAGAACAAATTAGCAACAATGTGTACTCCGCTACAGAAAGCGCAGTGTGTTATTTGGAGTGTGCAAACTGAGTCAGTTACAACGGTGCAACGTAATTTTAGACGTCAGTATGGTGGTGAACCACCTACAGCAAAAACTATCCGTCATTGGCTAAAGTCTTTCAAGGAAACCGGTAGTGTTTTAAAAGCAAAATCACCAGGTAGACCGAGAACTTCTGAAGATGTTGTTGAACAGATCCGTGTTTCGTGTGTTTGGAATCCGAAGAAGTCATTGGCCAGACGTAGTCTACAAATAGGAGTGCCCAAAGGTACTGTGTATGATGTTGTGCGTAAAAGACTTCGGTTACGTCCCTACAAATTTTAACTGTTACATGAAATAAAACCTAATGATAAAATCGTAAGATATGAGTTTGCTATTGACTTTCTGCACAGAATTGATGTCAATTTATTAAAAAAAATCTATCTTCTGACGAGGCTAATTTTCATGTCAGTGGAACAGTTAATCGTCATAACTGTAGAATTTGGCGGTCAGAGCATCCACAGTAAGTTATTCAGCATCAACGTGCCTCTCCAAAACTTGATGTCTGGTGCTGTTTGATGGAAGATCGTGCGATTTTCCCTTTTATTTTTGTATAAAAAACAATAAACGGGGACGGTTACTGTGACATGTTGACAGAGTACGTTTTTCCCCAAATGGACGATATCGAGGCGGAAAATGAGCTTGTGTTTTTCCAACAAGATGGCGCCCCCCTCATTACGGTAATCATGTGCGTGCGGCTCTTGACACTCGCTTGGCCACCACGAAGCACAGACTTAGTCCCACTGGACTTTTTCTTTGGGAACCACATAAAAAATGTTGTGTACAGTGAAAAGATCAGAAACATCAATCATTTACGGAAAAGAATCGTCCCGGCGGTTGGGACAGTTACACCTGAAATGTTGGTGAATACGTGGCGAGATGTGGAACATCGTCTCGGCGTGTGCAGGGCAACAAATGAATCCCACGTTGAAGTTTACTAGCATTAAACAAAACTTTAAGGTATTCTCTTTCATGATATGTACCCATATCAGTAATTCTTCATTACTTTCCCCATTATATTTATACTTAAAACTAGGGAGTTATTTCTCAAACACCCTGTATATATTTCCTAATCTTCCGTAAGAAGCCATATTATTATTAGAACGACAGGAAATTTTAATTTCTCTTAAAACCAATCTTATAAAATGGCAAATAACAAATCTACTATTGAAAAGCGAACAGTGAAGTTCCTTTAACCGATTTAGTTAAACCACAAGCCTTCATTCCGGAACGTACAGTTTTTTTGTGTATTATTTACATCGCAACTTTATTTCTGACGTTATGACAATTATAATCATTTCAAGCACTAGATATTATTTATACTGAGCTTATAAAATACAAAGTTCATACAGCATTCATTGCCGCAAGAAAATTCACGCATGATATGCCGTTCCTAAGTGGATTCTCCTTATAGATAGATCTGATACAACCTTGAGAATCAGTTCAACTTGTTTCTACCTCAAATCGGGTACGTATCTGTTTCTGTTGATCTTAATAGTTTTTACCAATAACCGTGGATTTGACAATTACTCACAATGCCCCCCTCCCCTAATGCCACTGGGGGCTGAAGTTCAACTTAACAGTCATGATTATTGTTACTATCCACCTCAGAGAATATTAAAACTCCAAATTTGCCATCAATCTCGGATCCATTGGAAATTTAATTTTGCCTTCTCACCACCTCATGTTGAAGACTTAAACGGCATCAGAAGTATCATTGTTGATTTCGTTGTTCCGAAAGCAATGCACTAGTTGAATACAAGGAAACTAGGGATCTTTAAACTTTATCTGATTTTACCATTTTTTCATATTTGCTTCTCTTTTGAGTGAAAGATTTTTTCGTATGTTTATATTTTGTCTCACATTCATCTGTAACTAGCGGACTATTGTTTAAGGATACTACCCAGAATTTCCTACTAGTTTATTACAAGGGAACAAATGTTCTTAAAAGTTTTTCTTCAATATAGCTTTTATCAAAATATTTCTACAAGCCCTTGACTTCACACACTACGATCGTTCTGGACGAATTCTGTTTAAATTAGATAATTCCAATGCAAAATCCTCGCAATTTCCAGCGAACTTTAACTGTATGAAACAATTAAATGACGCGCTGTTAACTCTGAATGAGAAATTTTTTTTGCAATATTTTATTCATCAATCAGAATAATATACAATACTATAAGTTAAAATGCTGACGGCTACTAATTGTATAAGTATCTAATAAAATAATCAAGGATATATCGTATGATAGCGCCTGAATAATTTAAATAAATAATGACTAGTTTAACTTAAAATAGTTCACTAGGCCACATCTTTTTGAATCCTTTATTGATCAGTGGTTCTTGAAGTTTGTCTAGCAGTAGGATTGAACTGTCTAAAACTGCGTAATGTTTGTTTGATGTCATTTTTTATGGATGACCTCTTGTACCATTGGAGCTTTTGAATCTGTATGAAGTTATTTACCACGGGGCAGTTAAAATTTGCCGAAGAATCTTAAATTGGTATCTTTGAATAATTTATACATTTCATTTTGTTACATAGCTCAAACCAATAGGCCCATATTTCTTTGATTACATATTTATATTTTAGGATTTTACTGTCCATAGATAACGGTGATTTTCTTCCTATCAGCCATAGTAGTTCTCTAGCCTTCATGCCAACATGTTTTTATACTGTATGATTTTTACAAGTCAATTAATAATCTAAGTTTAGTCCTAATATTTAAATACCTTATTTGAGTAATTATAACTTTATTTATTGTGACTAAGGGGAAAATTTATTTCCGGAGGCTGAATGAGATATGTGCATGTTTATTCTCGTTCACTTTTATTTTCCATTTTTAGGCATTGTTATAGATGTGTTTTTGTACTATTTGAGGCTTTTTGAAGGTCCTAGTGGCAAGTAATAAGGGCTGTATCATCCCTATTGTTGTATCTTGTGCTAGTGGTATATTTGACGAATACAAAACATACAGGAGTAGGCAAAAAACACTACCTTATGGTACTCCATATTTGATCGGGAAGAAGTCATATTTATTCGTTCAAATATGATTTTAAGAGGTTGACGTAAGCTGGTGGAAAGATTCTCTTGATTTGATAAGTTTGATAAGATCTTGGGTAGCAGACTTTATCAGAGCCTGGCTGAAGTGAAAGAATACTCCACTACCAATATTGTTTATTTTCAAAAGCTTTATTTATCATTTGTGTAATTTATTGTACGTAGTGTGTTTATGATAAAACCTAACCTGGTGCGCTGGTATCCAGGTTTCTGAAGGCAGATGATTCAAGTGTTTTTTGTAATTACTTATTTGTGTGTTTCTAGTTTCTAGATTTTTTTCACATATTTGTTGAATGTATACTCGACAGTTTAACTTGTAGCAACGACTAAATATGTCTGAAAGAGCTAATGTGATTTCATATTTAGTAATTCCTTCACTCCGTTACCTTTTTATTGTATTTTAATACCTTTGGCATTTCTATGTAAAACAAAAGAGACTTATTAAAGTACGAGGTCTTTCCCGGTGAACGGCGTGTATAAATTCCTCTCGGGTTCCAACCAAAGCCAGCCACTGAAACGTCACTGATTATCTCTTTGACCCGATTGGAAACCCTGGAGGAATTTATACATAACAGACTTAACTTTGACAAGAACGGTCAATCAATTCTGAATAATATGTCACTACATTTTAACACCATAAATAATCAGAATATATCTAGTGTATTACTATATTACGGACTGTATTTATTTAAACACTCAAGCTGCAAAAAAGGCAATAATTCATTCCCAAAATGAATTTGTGGCTTCCTGCATTAACATGACCTCTCCCCTGCATAGTTTAGCCTCTAAATCCTCATTTAGCCAAGTCCTCATTGCAGTTATGTAAATTCGGCTTATCTTAAACTTTAAGATTACGGCTGTTTGAAACTGGGGCAATTTAGGATAACGTTGTCACGATGCCCCAAATCTTGTTATTGATATTGCTCACAAAGAAACAGCCAACTGGAAATATACATTACAATTAGTGTTCTTTGTTGACTTTACAAACTTAAGCAAAACGTGTTTCAAGCTTCTACTTCTACTTGTTCTTCAGGATAATCTTCTTCTTCTCCCTCTTCTTGCACAGTTAGCATGTTTGAATAATAATACAATCTGCAATTATCCTGAAGAGTAAACTCCCTGTTTAAAATGGCGACCATCGTGATTTCTTCCATGCCAAAGTACAGCTCAAAGTGGTAATATATAACAAACCGGGAATGAGTTATTCAGTATCCTTGGCTAAGTAATGAAAAATAGAAATTATAATTCCAACATTGTTACGCACCTTCGATATATGTGGAAAGAAAATCTAATAAATAAATGGGAAACTATTTACTTTGATAATTAATGGTAGTGCTGCAACGATTTTAAAGAAACAATTCAAATTAATAGTCACAATTCTCCATTTATTCAAATAAATAAATCAAAAGAAGTTGTATGTAAAGGAAAATGAGCTAAGTAAAAAATATATTGCCGACCGCTCCAACATGTGGTTCTACCATCAGATTACCGTGTTTCGCTATGGAAACTCGAAAGGTAATTGTTATATAAAAATTAATTAACTTAGCGTTCAGGAAAGAATCTTCTGACAGCTAACCAGAACAGGATTTCTGCTACAGGCTAAAGGAAAGGCAGGTTAATTCAGCCACGTGTTACTCCATCTGATCCTCTCTACGTCTTCCGCGATCCTTGAACCCAAAAGTGTCCCTCACTCGTTCTATCCATTTCTGACCTCGTTGTCCTCCCCTCTCCCTTTAGTAGAAACTGGTAAACACTACCATCCAAATCTGTAACAAATTTCATTATTGGTTGATGTAGGATTTTACACCTCTAGCTGCTTCCGTAAAATTGTGTACTATTCTTATCAGGAAGCTTATTCCGGGAATCCCTTAGCTTTGCCTTGCGACGCTTTTAACAGACGTACATTTGATGCGGTAATTTACATTTCATCTAAATTAAAATAAAAATATTATTTAATCAAACTAGACAAGTGCGCTATAACATTTTATTTATTTTTGTTGCGAATATCATAATCATTCCTCCACTGTGCCCTATTCCTTTTATATAATAAAATAATAATAATTACTGATTGTAAACAAGTCATTCATCTACTACATTTAATGTAACACATTTATGCCTGATCGCTAAACACGGTTCAGAGTGTTGTTTATTGACGTTTCAATATTTTTTTACATTTAGTCATTGATACTTATTTTCAGCTATAAAACAGTATATGTAACCATTTCTTCTTCTTAAGACGATCTGATCACTATTAATATTTAAATTAATGTGTATGTCTGTTCTGTAGCGAATAAGTGCAGCTCGATAATTCACCGAGCTGTTTTAATTGCAATTTTTAATAACTATAATTTTAGATATTTTATTCATCATTCATCCCATTGTTGTAACAATATTTTTTTTACATTTTCTTTGTAGCTTTGTTGTATCCTCACATAGATTACCTTTGTTTGACTAAGTTTAAATACTTATGACCAATATCGTAATTATTAAAATATAGCATTTTACTGTCCACAGAATTATAAAATTCAAATTAATTATGTCTAAAATTCCTCTAATAAGAATTTGACTATCGTGTATTACTTAATTTTATCGATTTTAATAAATACAAAAAAAACAATTATTTTAGCCATCTGTGCGAAAACAAGCTATTCATTGTACTGATTTGAATACCAAAATTTGCATTATTAATATTCAATCTTCAAAACAATCCATCTTAAGGCCCAGAAATTTTAAGAACCATCCGTATATATGACTGAAAAATTGTCTATTCCGAAGCTTTCAATGTTTTTCATAATTATGGTAAATAAAAATGAAACAAATATATATCATTTTCACTGTCAATAATTAAGCTATTTATAAGCTGTCATTTAAATGAGGCTTCTAAAATATTATATACAATCATATGCTTGTCTTTAAAATACTCTTTCTGATTATTTCTGTTCTCTCCAAAGTAGATTTCAGCTATAGATAGCAAATTTCAGGTATCTGAAATTCAGTTTAATTCAGCCTCCCCACAGCGAGATTAGTAATCAAACTAATTTTCACCCGTTTGTATTTCAATTTCCACTTGAGAGAAAATTCAATCTTATGCGCCACATGCGTTACATGTTAGCTCGGCTTCCAGGTTGCTTTGTTGAAATAATTACTAGACTTCCCATTTCAATTCAAGTTTCTATTATCAGCTAATCATTTAATTGTTAATTATTCGCATATTTGCATGACACAGCATAAATTTGAAAATTAATAACTCAACAAGTAAAACGTAACGTTCCTGTTGATTAATGTCGGTATTACTTCCTACGTGAATAAATAGACTTCAAGTCTTTCAAGAATTCTGATTTCCTGAATTCCATAGAATATAATTGTAATAATATCAGATTCACTGCGTTAGTTTATTTTAAACAACTATTTTGTTCGAGTAAACCTACTTACGTATAAATAATATTTGTCACCAAATTTGAATTTAGTATGTTCTATTGCACATTTACAAAATCTGTGTCTAAAAGAATGAATTTTACACTGCTTAAAATAGACTGACTGCAGAATTTATTATATGAATTAAAATTATTTATATATTAACTTCAGTCTGCAGTGACGTGGAAAAATTTCCCATCAATACAAAGGTCATAAACCGATTTTCAAAATATATTTCAAAACCATATGTACATACAGATCATATGCCTTTATTTATAAAACTTGAAAAATTCACAAATAATAGAATCTTGAAATAGTTCGTAACTGTCTATAAAATTTGGGATTGTTTGCAGACATGTATATAATTTATTTAACAATCGAGAAAAAGTGTAATTCTTTGGTCACTATAAATAATTTATTCAGTCTAAATGTCTAAAGGAGGATAATTGTACAGTAATTGAATTTAAGTACCGCTAGTTTACTACTAAACTAATTTTTTCTTTAAAGTAATTAAACGTATATGTAATTTATCAATGAGTTACATATGTAATTTAATCAATTATATATTAAAAACTTGGTTTTAATTATACAAAACAACTAACTGATTTATCACTCTCAGGTATTAAATATTCTCAGCTATTAATACAAATATTTTCATAATTATTTGAGATACAATAATTACACGATTTACTGAGAAATTATGATTTACCTTACACCTCAACTATGAATTAATTAATGAAAATAGCCTATGTTGTCCCATTCAGGACAAAGGCCTCCTACAAGTTGTCTACAAGATAATATTTTCAAAGTTATTTAATCATGTCTATTTATTTAAATAACCACTATTTCTGTTGGCAAAATTTAAAGTTTTATATGAATGATTTAAATATTAATCAAAACTGATGTGTGAAATGCAATAATTGAGTATCAATGGGAAGAATACCAATGTAAATAGAATTTATGATTTCTTTCTATTGTAAATTTATTTTATCGTGTAATGCAAAAAGGAATTCATCGTTAATTTTAAATATCAAGAGACCCTCATTATATTTGCGTATATAATAATCATTTCGGTTACAATGCGTTCGAAATTTTGTCCCTCTGATTTAATTAAATAATTGGTAAATAATGTTCAATACATTTTCAGTTACTATATATCTCATGTTAGTAAAATCTTGTTTTCTTTAAATTTTTATATTATTTTTATATTGACTTTTATATCGCCAGAGAACGACACGTCGTGCTAATTTTATTAATAGCTCAACAGCCTAAACGTCAGAAAAAAATGAATATACTTACATTAAACACTAGTTTGGAACAAAACGTCGTGTACTATTTCTTTACTTATATCCGAAGTCAGATATTGTAACTAATTTTTTCGTTTTATAAAACGTATTCCTGACTAATTTAGCTGTTGTATTCATTTGTTACAATGAAGGCAGATAAACATAACTATAAAGCCCTACGGACACAGAACACGATATGTCGCGGCGAGCAGTGATCGTGCGATCGTCGATATGGTACCGTCACACACAATTCGATATCTTTGCGAGTATCGTGATTGCTTTTGAGCAAGCAATTTCAGTAATTTCTTTTCAATTTATTTTATAGTTTATGATAAATAAATCCGTAAAAAAACGAGAAACTCTTGAGGAACTTCACCGTCCCAGTCGAGAATTGCAACAACAATAAAACCAAAAATACGCTTTTTTCCCCTTATTCAAAAGTCAAATCATAAATTAATACAAAAATGGCCAAAAGTCAGTCATTAAAGAGTTTTTATTGAGTATATTGATTTTTTGTTATTTTCATGTGGCGTAGCGTTGATTTCAGCCGCTCGGGGCGTAAACTAATTTTGAAGCTCCCTTTTCATTTTATTTATGGTCGCCTCAACAAAGTAGTCATTGGCGACTTATACAAAATTACAATTACCAATATCATTTTACCAATAGAATTTTATACCATGTAACTTGATATTTAAGTTTAAAATGTAAACATATAATATACATATTGAAATATGCATTAATTATTGTTTAAGTTCTATGTATCTGCCACCGGGCATCTGCCCATTTGTAGATTTAATAAATACAATACAATATAATAATAGTTAACAATTTATGGTACAATTAAGTTTTTTTAAGAATGTAAGTAAATTTTCTTGTGCATTTTTCCCTTTCGCAAACTCGTTGAAATCATTTTCTTTTAAAGTTTCTTTCCTCTCATCGACAAATTTTGGACAGCTCTTTATCAGGTGTTCAACTGAAATCTGGATATTGCACTGTTCACAAATCGGTGGGAGTCTTTTGTTATAATGTATTATTTACTTATTTGAATCCAAAAGGCTCCAGGAATTCCAGAAATCCGAAAGAACACATTGGCAAGAATTAATTTAACATTGTTAATTGTACTGGGTCCAAATTTTTCGTTCAGATACAAGTCGCCTCCTCCGCCCCAGCCACGTGTTACGCCTCTGGCCCACCCCTATGAATTTTCCCCCTCCCATGCAGAAAAGGGATGAAATTATACACAAATATTGCAGGGAGAAACACTGTCAAAGTAATTTATCCAGAAAAATATTTATTCGACCGGAATATATGCCGCTTTGCAAATTAGAAAATTTCAGCCCCTCCACCCCCGTCCTTAAGGGTGGTAGCTGTGTCTTACCCCAAAAGTGCTGCTTTTATTGGTCGCAAAAAACTTGTTTTCGTGTTTGCAGTCATTTTTGTTATAGATGTACTATAAGCGACTAGCTTAAAACTAAATTGTATGGTACCAGTTATGTTCATTAGAACAAATCAATTTATACTAATTAATACCTTCTGAAACAAAATGAATAACAGTCGTATTCACAGTGAATATATGAAGGAAAGAGATACTTTCTGTCAGACGATTTGTGGTTAATTGGTTTTTTTCTCATTCGTACGTAAATGTAAATTAAATCACGTTACAATTTTAAATGAATAGCGATAAGGATGGGTCCTCGTTCCACTGGCGCTCGCACGAAGCAGGTCATCGTTGACGAAGGACCAACCGCAACGTGCTGTTCCTTACTCGATCTCTGTAGCCCACACGCCCGCCGGTTAGACCGCAGCGCCATCACGCTGCGTACAATTCAACGATGGTATATGCTGCCTCTGGGTGCATCCACGTCTCATAGAAGTTTAATAATTTGTTTTGGTGCATCCAAGATACTGGTTCTCAACAGTCACAGCCACGTTAAGATCCGCCAACCAAGTGCCTCTCTGTCTACCTACAGGTTTTATTCATTCAGCCTCCGTCGGCCAACCGTCTGTCTAATAATATAACCACCATTTGTCATTTTGTATCAGGACGACGAAGGGCAACGAGGTATTACTAAAACCCTTCTCACGTCTCTATGGAACAAGTAAAGAAAGTTTCATCCAAATCGGTCTCAATGTTTTCTTCTGAAAAAGGAACAAAGTCGACACGGGAATTTAAATTATATCAGCCAAAAGTCAGAAATGGAATACGTTTCGTACCCCAACTTTAGGAACCACTTCACTTCTTTAATAAAAATTTATTGTTCTTCCTGATTTTTATTTTCGGCTCTGGTCGTTGGAGGACCAACAAGATATTTTTGGAATATTTTAATTAAATAACTGAAGATGCCTCTAAAGTTGGGGGACGAAACGTATTACAATTAAACTTTTCCATTTCTGGCTTTTAGCCACTCTTTGAAATTTATTTATGACATTAAGTCAGATAATATAATTACTTACTTTAAATTATATCGGTCCTTTATTCCGTAATATACATAACTACTAGCTTCATTTACGGTCAACACGTGATTAAAGTGATATCGAGATTGGACCAGTTTTTGGGACCAGTAACCCCTTGATAGGAACACATCAACCTATGTCGATTGAGGATCAACAGTTACCTTACCGGAGGCAAGAATATTTCTGGTGCATTAAATATGTACAGTACCTTAAGATAGTCTGAAAACTCACGGTCCATTAACAGAGTGAAAATTATTCTCGGTATTTTAATGGAGATGAAAATTCGCTCTGTTCCATAAGAGAGCTCAAAACACACGCAATGCAGTAAATAATTAAAAATTAGTCCTTGGCAGTAAGGTTGTTTGATTAAAAAAATTCCTTATACCTTAAGGGACCACAAAGTACTCCAAGGGCATATTAAAAAGGCAAAAAAAGGCACATGACACCTAAAGAAAATGAATAATGGTAATTACGAATGTTCCCTTTACCCTAACCGATGGAATATATTCCGGCTTGCATATGCTCAATTATGAATACAAAGTGTACTATTTTACCTTAAGTATTTATTTCTTATACGATACCATCTTGTATCTACTCCAACACGTTTTTTTATATTTACATTTTCTTATAAATATTAAAATAGTTTCTCTACAGTTACATTTCTCTTTGTCTTTTAAAACATAAAACCTCTTCCCAGTTTTGAATCCAAATGATACGGTTGATTATCAAACCCATTCTATTTAATTTGTACTTTATTGTGTTAGCCTAACCTCAAAATTTGTTTTTTGAATAGTTGGTAACACATTAATCAGATTACTGACGTTATTTTTTCAACAGCTATTATAAAATAAACTAAAAAATCTTTTGAATTACCTTGAATGTGCGTGGACGTACATTAATTCATTTATGCCGTTAATAGCTCACGCTTTTGTTACGCCAGTTATAAAATAAACTTCAAATACTTTAAATAAACTAACCAAATATTCATATGAGTTGCATATTACAATCTTGTAGATACGTAAACAAAAATATTTTTGTATGTTAGTATTTTGATAATTTTAAAATATCAGTCCCAAACAATATAATTAATTGTGCAAATAAACCTCAAAACTTACTTCGTTAACTGGACTAGCTAATTTTGAAACTTAATCACTAGAGATTTTTAATTAATAGTTATTACAAAGGAACTCAAAACATTTCTGAATAAGATGTTAATCTTTTTGTACAAAACGATAAATCTGTATTTCCTTGAGTAACTACCAGCATACAAACTTACGTATGTAAAAGCATAACTTATGTAAATGATAAATGGGGGAATTAATTAAATTATTTAACAAGTTATTTACGTTTTTTAAAGACATAATAATTTTCTTTATATATCAAAACAATTTCTTATTGGATCCTAGGTAATATTTACAATTATAGACATTAAGAAGAGTATTATATAATTATCAACGGGAGTTCTCATGGTTACTACTGGGGTTACAACGTGTAGCAGAGATTTTACTTTCTTTTGGGACAAACCTCTCTTGATGCAAGTACTAATCTCATTCTGGAACTTCCACGAAATGTATTTTCCATCCTCCAGATCGAGTTGTAAAATTTCCCTTGGTCCACGTAAAGAAATTGGATCTGTACTGACCGGTGTTTTGAGGAAAAAGCTGTTTTCCTTATCTTCTATTCTGAATCTTACACGCACTGTTCCTTCTCTCGTCTCATACCTCCTCCTCTCTTCAACTTCTGACCAACACAGACTTGTTCAATTGTTCATTTTCTTATTCTCTCCTGCTTCTTTCTCCCTTGCTTCTTCCAAGTAAGACAACTTCTCGTCTCCCTTCAATTTCTGACTAAGATTTGCTTATCGCCTCCCCCGCTTCTTCTACCCTTCAAATTCCAAGCCACACTGCCTAATTTACCACCTTCTCACCTCTCAGCCCAACTCTCCTTTCCCTTTTCTCTGTGAGAAAACGCCACCACACGTGACGTGTGTTCACCAATCTTTATTCGTTCTCCGTCAAGCACGGGATTCCACACTTACAAAGGGGAGGAATGTCCTTGGGAATTTTTTTGGTGGTTGATGTCCTTGGCGAGAACAACACTAATCCTTTGGACTTGCTGGCAGACACGATTTCTATGGGGAACCTTGGCGCCGTCTAATCCAAGTATTTCCACCTCTTGTCTGTCTGTTTCTGAATTGGATACATAAATGTGAAAATGAAGAGAGATCCTACTGAGCTACACCTTTATCCTCATTACAATTTTTCTGATCATACGTAAAGTACGGTTACTGAAAAAATGTAAAACAAACGAAATTCCCCAACTCTTAAATATAAAAAATATTAATTGTGTAATTAATTCTTTGAATATCTCACATGAAAATACTTCGTCTGAGTTCCCACTTGTAAATACTCAAAATTTAAAATATACTCACAATTCCCATTTAAATTATTCCATCAGACTTTGAGGACCAATCTATTGAATTATAATTATTAATAATTCTTAGCTATGGTTTCCTATCACTCTTCCAGATTTATTCAGGTTTGTGTGCCAGTTTTTTCTCTCTTAATTATGAACTGAACCTTATTTCGCGGGATATCTGCGAAAGTTAAGGACCAAGCGAAAGGAAATCAGATGTGACAGCGAGATGAAACAAAATAGTTCTAACATAAAATAAAATATAATATAGACAAGGATATATACACTAGACACAAATAAAGGATTTATAATATCCAGAAGCGTGAATATTCATAAGAAAAATATTCATAAACGCAACATTCATGAAACACCCTTCGTTTTTAATCAGTCACAAAATTCAATAAAAACCAAAATTACTTTTCATTTTTATTATAAATTGTATTAAAAATTTCAGAAGTTAACGTCATGTTCCACAGTCATATACAATTAAAAATACAAATAAATTGAAACATTACAAAAATAGAATTTATATGTAATTTGTACATTATAAAAGGTAAACTTGATTATAATTTGTATTTAAGACTTTTATCTACTGTACAAACCTCCATTTTGTCAATCTAACATTATGTTAAATATTGTTTAATGAATAACACGATTCCAGGTTGTGTCAGCGCACACAGGGTATTTGTCGAACTTCGGAGTTCATATAGTTTATAAATCTAACGTCCCTGTGTTTACTGAACACATTCAGCAACATACATTACCGTATCGTCTACATAATAAACTCATTTTTTGTACACATGAGTCCAAAATAATAAAACTTTTACTCGTCGAAAGTTACTAAATCATTGAAGGAGTCGATGTCCTTCATCAAGATTAGAATCGACTTATCGAAGCTTAACGAACGAGATTTGATGAACGTACGTCCAAAACTAAACAAATAATGTCAATTAACTTCAATATTTTGATTTACTCTAAACGTTTTGCACAATGTGCTGATATATCATCCACTATCTAACCTAGAAATCATACCATTCTCAAATTTTAAAGTACATATGGATCTAAAAATTTTATTTTCATTGTTTTATTTTGTTTATGTATTATTGTTACGTTAGTGAAATAAATTTTAAGTTTAGATGATGCAGTGATAATGCAGTATTGGTTTTGTCATTGCTTTTTTATTGTTTTTATGATTATATATTCTGGTATTGAGAATAATGTATTTGTGTTCTATATAATTTTTGTTGCAATCTTTACTATGCATTGCATTACTTTGTTCTTTATTGGGAATTTAATCTTTTAGTTTAGTTAAATAATTTACCTTATTTTCTGGATTTTTCCGAATTTTAGTTCATTAACACTATTATTTTTAAAGGTTTTACTTATTTGGGTGTGAATTTTTTAATGTATGTTATTCTCTGGTTTTATTTTTTAATCCTCGATATTATTTAATGCAGATATTTTACTGTATTTATTTAGCGCTGTTCGTCCGTCCCACAAAATGATTCTGTCGAGCCTTTGAAGATTTAGGATCCTTTCTTCCCTCCCCTATTCAGACCAAGAACATCCCCCGTCAATCACTTTCTCCGGTACTTCATATTTATTTATTAAACCTTTAGTACTTCATGTTTGTCCCTTATGATTCCCTACACCTTTCATCTGATTACCATGAATTTTTGATGTATTGTAGTACCCTGCCCAGAGAAGGACTGTGTCGATCTAATGAAGATCCCTTCCTTCTCCCTCTGAAGCCAAAAAAACCCTAAAGACATATAGACATTGTAAGTTGAATAGATTATAGCCTGTCAAACGAGATCATTAAATTGCTGTTTGCCGTAGAATAACGATAAAGTTCAATAAACATTTTATTTCACTTTTTAACTCGTTAATAATAATGCAAAATTTTCTATGAATCGCAATGCAAATGATTCATAATTGTCTCTCTGGAGCCCGAGGCGGATTTTTCTGTAACTAAAAGTCTAATCGCTTATCCGACTATAGCGAATAATATTAAAAGTATCATTACTCAAAAACCATGTTATCTTACGCTGTATAATCATAAATAATAAAACGTCAGGGCAAACACATTATTTCAAGCTAATCAGACTGAAGAGAATGTATGTCAAGCGTGATATAATACTTAAATTTAAATAACATTCCATTTTAGAAATGATACTTTTAATTAGTTAATAAACTTAGAAGCCGGCTGCCTCACATTGCCTTTTATTTATATAGATGGGTAAACTAAACTATAATTTGTTAATTACAGTATTAATTCTGGAAACGTTACGGAGAAGGTAAATAACAGCGAATAGATATTGAAACTTCGTTAAATACTTATCAAAGCTTAAATGTCTCTGCCTACAATAAATGCTGTGAAAATTCTTAATTCAGTCAACGGATGTTTAGTTTAGTCCGTAATCTTTAATAAATTGCTTTACACAGCACCTGCTTGGTTGCGTATTCATTATTCGTTACTGGGAAAAACGAAATGGATAATTCCGTGAATCTGGCCAACAACCTTTGCTTTGTTAATTTAAACATAAATTATGTGGCATACACTGAATTGAAAATGGTCTCTGCAGGATTAGGGCAATCCAATTGCTAACGCTTGGGTGGCAATGCTTGTAATATACATGGTTCAGCACACAGTTAGCATGACGCCGCGGGTTTAAACTTTGCCCGCATGTGCTTGCCGTCATTTACATAATACAGTTCTTTATGGAAAGCATCCGAACCGGGATCCACCAATTATGCCCTAGCACCGGCCTACGGTGCCCATTGAATTTAATAGCGTTCCACGGGACTCAAAGGTCGTTTGTTTTTAAAGAAGTTCTAGCCCATTCTTATGCACTCCATTTTTTTAAAAAAAAGAGGTTAAAATATTTTCAGATTATATCACGACGTCTGATAATATTATTGAAGATTCAAGTGTATAACATAGCCTAAACAATATGTGTATCTATGTAGCAATTACGTCAGAACCAGGCATTTATTTTAAATTTAAGGTGTTCGTCCATTTATAACAAATAATATTACTTCTCACTTTTGTTAGAAGCAGAGACCTTCATGATTCTTGAATGTGGCACAGTCGAAGAATTATTTTAGGCGACAAATCACAGATCATAAAAAGCGAGGCGGATCATAGACAACAGGTGCTAAAGAATTTTACATTAGTCTAAATTATGCTATAATAGTTCCAAAATATAAAGTATGGAAAGATAAAAAGACAAAAAAGACGAAGATACCAAATGACCCGAGATTGCAATGACTGCATATTGAAAATGCAACAACACAGTGCGTATTGCTCAACAGCTATCAATTCCTAGTAGCGGTGGTAACCTGTTGTCACATTCATCCCACATGTTACCAGTCATTAAGCATCCATTAATCCTACAGGTTTCGGAATTTCCGCATAAAAATCTACCGAACACGCGGTTTTCGCACAGAACATGTTTTCCGTCTATTCTGCCTCTGTTCTACTTATATTTGATATTTCAGAATCTGTAGTGAATGTTATGATATTTTATTTTTCTTTAATAACTTTTTCATAATCTATCTTGTTATAAAAATAATTAAAAATTACGAAATGCAAAGAAACACTATATTAAGCAATTCACAAGGAAAGGTCATAGTTGGTCGTCAACATGGTAAAATATGAAAATGCGAAATCGGTCGCGACGAAACAATTATCTGGTAACAAAGTTTACCTCTTTTAAAACGAAAGAAAATAAAATAACGCATAATTTTGTAAATGATGGGGGAATATTAATTAATGAATTTAATAATTCGATTTAAATATATACATTTATTAATTGTAAACACAATAATTTTAATATGGGTCGTGCGTGTATATATTATGTACAAAAATAATGAATTAAAATGGGGTTATATTAAAGATTTCATTTGGGGAACACACGCCACACGGTCACCAAATTCCCAGGCAGATTAGGACATTCCGAAACCGGCGACGAGGTGTCTGAGCTTTATGGTCCAAGTGTCAGCCGCAGTCCCTTTGTTTTGATTCCGAGCCGCCAAGACGGCGCGCGGAAAAACCCCTTCTTCCTGGCCAGCGACTTTCTCATGCCGAAATATTTATTATTTAAGTTTCCGTAAATAATAATAAAAAATGGACGCGGGTTCTACTGCGCTACAATTTACGCAGATGACATTGCACCCTTTCTAAACTGCTGGCAGTGATATGTTAGCTACGGTCTAATAACAAGCGTAAATAGCTCTATATGAAATGGCATTCGTAATTTCTTAAATATGCATATGTTAAATTAAGTATTGGGGAACTTTCTCCAGGAGAAATGAAATATTAAAGTTGCAAAATTTTGCCACTAGAATACTTTTTAATGTGGATTTCAGATCAAGTCGCAAGCCATTTAAAGCTAAAGCTTGCAATAATTTTAACTAGCGGGTATTTTTATGAAACAATAAGTCTCTAAAACGGAACATGAATTTGTTTCAAACGAATGGCAAATTTCACGAATACTTGACTAGAAATCACTCAGCTCTAACGTCGGACAAGCATTGCCTTGCTCTTGACCAGACGAGTATTCAGCATACTAGGATAATTTTCCTCCAGGCGTTAAGAACAATCATAGTTTCTAAAATTTCGAGAATCAGTGTGAAAATATTCTATTAAATGTTGCCTTTTACTCTATACAGGAATTTCTTGATCGTTCCACTAATAGTAGTTCCTGCTTTTTTGTTCGTTTTTTGTATGTATTGTGTGATATATTACACTGCATGAGGAATATCTGACGGCCTTAGAGGTACTTTTGTGTGTTCGTAGTATCTTTTGTGAGTCAAAGCTACACCCATCAGCAGATAATGAAATAGATTTTTCTTCACACAATACGGAAGAGGGCTTTTACTGACAACATGTTTCTGGCATTTAAATGACTTTGAAAAATTTCCTTGTGCCAAGTCGGAAGCTACGCGTAGATAATTTGTAACATTAACTAGGTATCGAAAGTAAAATCCATGTGCAAAGATACTTGTTCACATCCGGCGGAAAAAGTGTTCCTATTGGGTGCAATTTTGTAAATTACAACCAATGGAAGCAATTTGAAATTGCAGCTGATTGGTTATTGGAAAAAGGAGGAGGAGAATTCGGTACCACACGAGGTGAAATGGACAGACGTTTGGTGCAGTAAGTCATTAAATTTTAGGCTGCTGGCGAAAGCAAAGCTGAGCTCTTGAGTCCTGAGGAGATGTAAAATTTTTTAGAAGTTTCGATTAATTTTCGGGCCAATTCATGATCCATGCAGCCATGTCATCCCGACGCAGCCAACGAGAAGCGTCTCCAAGGATCTTCAACCCGAATCAGGTCGTCAACCCCACCACCAGAGATAAAAACTGCATCGGTATCGTTGATATAAAATCTCTTAAGTTTACATTGCCATTCATATTTGCCATAGAAATTTGTTTCGTTTGTTTCACCCCACAGGTGACCTAATTTTAATGAGTTTCAGTATAAAATTATTAATGCTCTACAGACTATATTTGTAAATCATTTTATTAAAGTGTCTTATTGATTTCATATCAAATCTTAATGTTATTGTTATTAAATTCAAAATCATTAATTAAGTCTTTTATTTTATCTTTGAACCCACTAAAACATAACTTTGATTACAATTGGCTTTCACCAACGTGGGTCTAAATTAAATAATAATAATTAAATTAAACCACCCTTTCTTATATTGATTACAATTGGCTTCGACCAACGTAGGACATAATTGCAATTAAAAATTAGTTTTCATAAAAATTAAATCATAAATAGCAAATTAAACCTTCATTTATTACAATTGACTGAATCTACTACGAAAGGTCAAATTCCCGGACGTGCGGATCCAAGAATTGACATTTCCATAGTTTATGCGTGTTTTTAAGCTTCTCAGTGTGCTTTTGTGCTTTTTAGTGATCATGTCGTGTTTTTATACCATATCTTGTTTGCTCTTGTTATGTATTTAAGGAGTTTTGGTAGTTAATTATTTGCTATTTTGTTCTTATAATTATTTGTTAATTAATACAATGTATGACGTATCCTATTTCCTCAGCCTAGGACTAATACAAATAACAATAAATCTAAATTTGTCATTACATAAAATTTTTTCAAATGTTTTGCATATTTTTCCCCATGATCGTCTCTTAGAATATGCAAACGTGCAATATCAACGTGTGAAGGTTGAGACACGATTCAAATTTTCTCCCCTTACAGTGCATTATAGTAGCAACATTTTATCTATTGACTTCCATTAGTTACCAATCACAAACATTTTAAATATTATGCTAGAGTCTCTTTTTTCATTACAAACAAATTGATTTCTATTTCCACCGTCCTGCTTTTGGCTCAATTTCTTTGAGCTTTTCTTCTCAAGTCTATTTTTTCCCCATCACCTGAAACCATAACTTTATACTTCCGCCACATTCTTATGCCTTCCTGCTTCTCCCCTCCCACTCACAAACCTCCCTCAACACACACTCTAAAGTTGCTGCCACTTCTTCCCGGTGTAGTTAAGGGCGTAGCCTCGAGCCTCTCTCTCAGGTCTACATATACTTTTGTCCTGACCTTGAGTACGAATCTCTTCATAGCTTGCTGTATTAAACTCGCGGCAACACCTAGTTAGAAATGATTCCAAGAATTTTCTGCCTCGGTCTCCGCAAATTTGGAAAAGCTTTCGGTAAAGTCATAACAAATGGCATACACTAAAATAACTTAAACCACAGACAAATCTGATAGATACTCATATATCTTCCGTATTACAGCGTTCCGTAAATGCAATTTGCACCATTCAATAATTTAATATCTTTTTTTAAAGTAATGTATATTTCCAAAGAAAAATAGTATTCGTATGTTTTGTGCTTTAAAAAAAATCAGGATCGAAGGTCATAAGGTGGCGGAATTTCTAAGACTTGTAACATACTGAGAAAATCTACCGATATAATAATGAAACATTTTTCGATCCAAAAATTATTAAACAGCGGGCAGCCGTGTTCTTTATTCCGACAATAATGTGTTTGCTAACAAACGCCCAAGTTAAGTACGAGAATGAAAATTCTTTGCAATGTTACAGTAAATACCTCAACAATTTTAAAAAATCTAGAAAATTTAAATAGTTGAAATGAGAATTTTTCATCGCAAACTACCAAAAATATAGAATAGGAACCCCAATGACACTAATGCAATGAGTCTATTCAACATTTAACTAAATAATCCGATTGGTTTAATGCAAAATAAAAATACCTATTATGGTCACCTGTTTTATTTCTGAGTTTCCGATTTTCAAAATGCCAACTAATTTTTTTGTACTTTGTCCAAGTTTGAAACATATCACGAATTCTTCCGGGTAGCAGAAACAACAGACCATGCCAAATTAAAATCCTCTCAAAGTTACCTATTTAAATCCTAGACTAAAAGCATGAATATCTCAAACTTTATAAATACAGTACTTGCAGAAAAAACCTATCGAAATGTGTAAACAATACCAGGGAAGAAAATAAATGTAATTGAATATAAAGCTAATTTCCAAATAGCAAATGCGAACAACGTCGTGCTTGTGCTTGGCATTTGTTTAATTAGATCGTTATGTATCGGGACGTATACACAAATCAATCGAAATTTGTATTTTTACATTTGATGAAATAATGGTAATGTTCCTCTCTGTTTTTCGATTGCAAATCATATTTCATTCACGGTTTGCCGACAGTTGGCGTGAGTAATTGTATTGTACGATCAGTGTTATTTCAACGGGAATAAAAAAAGACTATCGTCCCTCATTTCAAATAATTAATACCCATTGGGCTGAAACCTGATTATTCATTTTAATACGGGGAACCAGAAAGGTCAGTACGTACGACTGTATTGTCACTCAAATATTGTAGTCTTCCACGCTAAAAATTTCTAGTAAAATCTTGATCTGCAGCGTTCACTTAATCATCATGTTCAAATTATTGAAGAAATGAGCAAACACATTATTGTAGGAATAAAGGACACGGCTGCCCGCTGTTTAATAATTTTTGGATCGAAAAATGTTGTTTCATGATTATATCGGTAGATTTTCTCAGTATGTTACAAGTCTTAGAAATTCCGTCACCTTATGACCTTCATTTCTGATTTTTTTAATGCGCAAAATATACGAATACTACTTTTCTTTTGAAAATATACATTACTTTAAAAAAAGATATTAAATTATTGAATGGTGCAAATTACATTTACGGAACGCTGTAATACAAAAGTTAAGTTTGATATATGAGAATCTATCAGATTTGTCTGTGGTTTAAGTTATGTTATTTTAGTGTATGACATTTGTTTTGACTTTATCGAAAGATTTTCCAAATTTACGGAGACCGAGGCGGAAACGTTAACGTACTAGTTAAAGATACCTCAGCGTATATCTACAATTTCTTGCAGATCTTACGAATAGTATATTTCTTCAATCAATCTGTATATATGAAATAATTACTGTAATAAGAAACTTGAATTGTACCTAAACAATATATATATAGTATAGCTAATAAAATGGTTTAAGAGTTCGCAGATCCTATAGAACTAACACTTAATATTTAACAAATGTCTTGTTCCTGTAAATTTCTCGATGCTTTGAAAATGGCATAAATTATCATCTTGGTTATAAAATGATCGCCATCTGGCATATCAAATTATATTTCTCTGCTTTCTGTATGTTTAAATAGATAATTACAATAATAACAACATTGTTTCCTTAAAGAAAAAATTACGAATAGTCAATATTCGAGTTTATTCACAATTTTCAGAATACATTTAATGAAGGGTTGAAGGCATTTGCAATATTTTATGATATGCCTCAGGCATTCAGCCTTATAATACTAAAAAGGTCATAACATTATGGCATATTTACTTATTCTAGAATCATGTCTTAAAAAATTGGAAACAAAGGTCATATTCATTTATCTGACTGGTATTAATTACACGCCAGGTTCTCAAGGATTAATCCTAGGATCTTTTAATTTTCAATCTGTATATTAATAATCTTTCAGAGCATGAGTATCCCCTAAAATCAATTCTCCATTTGGACAAATACAATAATACTACATAAAAAATGATAATTTTGTGAGCTAATGGCTAAATAAATTGTGATTAAAATTTGGCCTCTAATTTTTAATAAATGCAAAGAAAGAATAAAATGTAGTGTTTTCTCACAAAACGTCACATTCTTTAAGAATATTTTCCAATACTTTTATGAAGTAGTAAGCGGCGTCTTCTGTTTCGATGTTCGTCCTGTCGCGACGTCCTTTATCCTTGTTTCTCCGAAAAAGCTATTTGACAATCTTTAACCCCGGTTCGTCCTTAAACTCTACCATGTGTTACTATAAAAGTAAGCAAAATAAAGCTCACATGACAAGACGAAGAAACCTCTCGAGAATTTTTTACTCTCCTTTTTATACTATAGTTGTCCCATCCCTTTACCCAAGTAGTCTAAACAGTATTTTTTTTTAACTTTGATGAGAAATCCCCAACGGTGGGTCAGCATCTTCGATTTTTAAAGCAAATTTCTGGAGGATTTACAATAAGGAACACAACATCTGCTTTTAAATCTACTTTATAGTTTTCGCGGATACTATAAAGGAGGTATTCGATCGTACCGCAGTTCTTAATAAATGAGATAAAACTCTCAATAATATACATGTGTGCCTTAAGGTTAATAAGTTATCACTTTACTTAGTTCTCAGATGTTTTTGGAGCTATTCCGTGGAAATTTGACATCTGATGCGCTTTTCCTATAAATAATAATAATAATAATAAAGTTTAAACTGGACTAAAACCGTATAGATCATCTTATTTGAAAACTTGGTTCAGCTTTTTATTCTTTTAGAATATTTTTAAATGTTGGCGTGTAAATAATGAAAACGGTTTACTTTGCGCATTTTCACCCATTTCTTTGCTATGGCACTGCGAATGCTTCTTAGCACGGATTATAGATCTAGTTTTAAAAGTATCATATTACATAAGACGCAGATAGGCTTGAATTTCTGTGGTTTTGTTTTTCAGGCTAATTCACTTAGAATAGCAGTACGAAATGCTAATGGCTTCATCCAATAATAAATTACAAATTTTCTAAAACAACAAATAATTGACATTATGCTAGTAAGTGAAACCAACTTTACCAATAAATCTTGTCTAAAAATAAATAGCTGCATACTGTATCACAGCAAACATCCTGAAAACAAAGACTCATGGAGGATATGTCATTCTCATAAGAAAAGCAGTCACTTCCAATTAAGCGAGTTTTCAAAAATTTATCTATAGGCTACGTATATAAAAGTAGAAAAAGAAAATTTCGAGGTTTGTTCAAAATCTGGGACCCAATTTTATAGTAAGTGGGAACTATAATTGTAAGCACGCCTTATGGGGATCGCCCCTAGTAACAATCAGAGGCAGATAACTGTTTAAAACCATAGAAGATAATTTATATTCTACTCTATCACTACGCACATCTACTAACTGACCGACCGATCCACACAGACTTTTTGTAATACACGCAATCATCTTAACATACACCCAGATTTATCAGCTGATAATACTCCAATCATAGCAACTATTGTAACTTCTATAATATAGAATAAACCCCCGACTAGACTACTTAATATAAAGCAAACTGGGAGACATCGGAATATATTAAATTAATGCATAGAATTAAAACAGACTCAAAGAGCAAAATAAGTTTGAAATAGCTACAGAAACATTAATAAGGCAATCATAACAAGCCGCTCAACAGTCTTCACAAATAATTCAACGAAGGAAGGTAATCAGGAATAAACCTTCAGCTGCGTCAGCAAAAAAAGACGCGCCAGATGGAAATGACAAAGAACTCACACACCTGCAGGCAGGCATATTGACACACAAAGGTTAAGTAACAAGATCAAAGAAGTAAGACATCAAGAGTTTGAGCAGCAGCTAAACAGAACTGATAACTCAATTTAGAAACCAATTAAAAATAACAGAAAACCTAAAACTGCTTCACCAGTAAGAAAAAATTAAAATGAACCATGGGCAAAAAGTGACGCTGATGAAGCTAGCCTATTTGCAGAATACTTGGCTTCAGAATTTCAACCCATAGACAATGTACCTGATCAAGAAACTGAACAAAGTGCATATATTTCGCCTACAATGTATGATTCTATCAAAGAAGTGACACGAAAAGAAATCGCCGAAGAAATTAAACTTCTAAACCTAAAGTGAAGGAATTACCTAAAAAAGGAATATTAATGTTAACCTACATTTACAGTGGGATTCTAAGATTAGGATACTGGCCAAAATGTATAAAAACGGCGCAAATTATAATGATAAGTAAACCAGGCAAAGATCCAACAGATATCACCTCTTACAGAGTTTACTGCCAATAATTTAAAAAATACTCTAAGACTTGCGGTACAAAAAGACTTGCCCTTGGAAACCTGGATACCAGCGCACCAGCTTGGGTTTCGCCAGAAACACTCTACAGTCCAACAAATTCACCATAAATATAGCTTTTAAATATAAACGATATTGTAGTGGAGTTGACATCAGCGGTTTGGATAGTCGTCATTTAAAAGACCACTTTGTTCATCAGGCATAAAAATACAAAATTAGATTATAAGAAGCACACTAAAATTGCTTTCAATTCCTCTTTAGTCAAATTTAGATAAACACAATACGTGCATAGACTATATTCCCCATCAATTAGTTGTAAGATGAAGTCAGGAAAAACCGAGTGAATATAGTCACAACAGATTATAGATTCACTTCAACTTTTTTCTCTAAAGCCTACGAACAATTTAATGAAATTACATATCGAAGGATCAATATAAGTTGTTCGAATCATTTTACTCCACGGAGCAGGAGTAAGTGACAGACGGCATCCTTGTCTTACTCCTTTCTTGATTTATGCCTTCTTTTATTGACCTTCAATTTTAATTACTGCTGTCTGCCTTCTGTAGATCTTATAGATAAGCTTTCTTTCTCGATATTTTATTCCTGTCATCTTCAAAATCCTTAGTAGTGCGTTCAATATCACATTAGCAAACGCTTTTTATAATCTTACATGCCATGAACGTAGATCTGTTTTTTCTTATTCTGTCTTCTAAAATTAGATGCAGAGTTAATATTGCCTCTCCTGTCCCTAAATTCGTCCTAAAACCAACTTCTAACTGGCATTCCATTTCACGGTCCATCCTCTATATACTATTTTCGTTCATATTTAATGCAGGTTTTCTAGATTTTCCCTATATCTCTTTAGGGGAAACACCGGGTAGGATCCTTAAACTACAGCCCGGGGGTTCTTGGCTACCTTGCTTTACCTTCCACATCCACCCTTGTCAATTCCCTTCCTATGCTATTAAAGGGGAATTACTTGGAAAATAGCGGGTTAAACGTTCTATGAAATCGTCTATTATACTATATACATGATATGTTTCAAACTATTTGAGATATACTTAACTATCAAATAATAAAAATGTAATGAGTATATACACAGTTGTAATGCGTATTCTCAAATCATTACTATGTGATATTGTGCTTTTCCTTGACTCAATTAAACTTATAACTAGTTCCAGAAAGCAAGTTCTAATATACCCCCAGGGTTTATAGTCTTAATTGGGATGACCAAAGCTGAATGCAGACTCTAAACTACCTTTTAATTACAACTGTATGTGATGTAAATTAGTTCGAACCCTGATATTGTACATCCGTTCCTAATTGTATTGCCGTATAATCTGTGTGGATTTGCAGTTGCGTTATTGCATATTTACTATTTATGACGTAATAATTTCGATTATAATAGCGGAAAAAATACATGTACGGTTGTAGTTAATATTTATTCTCTGTATTGAGCGCTTAACGGATTTTCATGCATTGTTAAGTTCTTTCGGAGTTTAATTTGTATGGATATCAATAATATTAATTTAAAATCCTGAACCGCTGCATTTTCCTATTTCTCTACTAGGATTACGAATTTTTACGTGTTTATATTTTATCATCGTTTCTATATGGTTCCGCCGAAAACAAAACATATTTTTTACTTCCGTCTATCATATTTACCCAAGAATTTATTTTTTTTCCATCACCTGTCGACCATTCTAGGACAGCATGTCAGGAACCCGGAGCAGACACTTCACTTGGAGATGGTAACGGTGCTAGTTGCCGAAACGTCGTGACGTTTCAACGTTACCACCCGGTTGATTTCCGAGAAGACTTTATGTAATGAGAGTATTATGAAATAAACTTACAAGTATGACGATCACCGATGTAAGTTATTTTTCTCAAAGCTGAAGAAAAGAATGATAATTTATCCCTAAAAGTCTTAATGTAGTTTGATAATAAATTATGTTTCCAGATGATCCGCTTTTAAGTAGTTATTACTAATTTTTAGCCATTTACAGTAACGTAATTATCATTTTGCGATCAACCAGCATCGATTTTCATTTAACTAAAAGTTAATTACATTCGTTTCACATTCCTCTTGAATTGTATTTTGTCTTGTCAAATGAATTAGGACATTCACATTGCCTTCTGAAATTCGTCCCACGAACGAGTTAAATTCGGTGCTTGGCACATTCAAGGCCCTGCCTACGTATGCTCATCTTATTTACTTTTTATTTCACCAAGTCCAAATAAACGTGCAGTGTGCGTCAATGAGTCAATCTCGTTTTCCTCGTGGATTAATAAATCCGAGTAACACTTGTTTCGGAGGATAACTGATGGAGCTGTTATAAATTCCCTTGGTTGTAGTCCGAATTTACAGTCGCAGCCCAGTATTTCACTACATATCAATCCCTTCGTGGTAGGCGCGCCTTGGGGATCTGTCCGTGTTATTTATTCGACAAGTTAGTCGATGGCTTGATGGATGGTTAGATTTTCTCTTATATTTCGTGTGGCAAATGTAATTTATCATGTGTGGATAAACAAAACACGGAAATGGAAATGCCAAGCGCATGGTCGAAAATATTATTCGTTTAATGTAACGATATTTCAAATTTAGATTTTTCATTTCAGTCGGCTATAAATCTAATTTTCTGAGCAATATAACTTTAAACGTGGAAAATAAGCATTCAAGTCTGTTTCAGAACCGCTGCCCTCTTCGGATAATTAAAAGTGAAATTTATTCGATATCGGCCATTATTCAAAATTTCGTTGCTTTGAAGTTAAGTATCTGAGGGTTTTACATTTTATTGGCAATCCTTACGAAGCATGGTGTTTCCTTCAAAACGACTCCTACTTATAATTTTATGTTAGATGCATTTAGCATATCCTCTGCGCCGTAAGTAGCCATGATGCAAAACAAATTTAAGCAGAACATATTTGGACTCATGTCTGTTACGTGTTAAATATTTCTGTTTATGCACTTTATCCGCTTTTGTTGCACTAAGTCTTTTTTAGATTAAATTTATCACAATAGTGGTTGTTGTTGTGGTTTTCAGTCATAAGATTGGTCTGATGCAACCCTCCATGCTAACCTATCTTGCGCAAACCTTTTCATTTCCCTATAACTAGCACTAGAATAAATAAAAACCTTACGCTTTGCTGACGATATTCTAGTTTTAGGGGAGTCAGAAGAAGACTTGGAAACCATAATAAATGGCATGAACGTAGTCCTGAAGAAAGAGTTCAATATGTGGATTAATAATGGCAAAACCAAGGTAATGGAGTGTAGTATGGGAAACAGTGGAATAACAAAGGGCGTTAGATTGGGAAGGGATATTTTGAGGAAGTTTAGGAATTCTGCTACTTCAGAAGCGTAATAACTAGGGATGGTAGAAGTATAGTAGACATAAAGAGTAGGATAGCACAGGCAAGGAAGGCTTTCGCGAAAAATAGGGATATACTTTCGGGTAATATAAGTATGAATATTAGGAAATCGTTGCCAAAAATGTTCGTATGGAGCGTGGCTTTATATCGGTGCGAAACGTGGACGATAGGAGTCGGGGAAAGGAAAGGAATAGAAGCCTCTGAAATGTGGTGCTATAGGCGAATGCTGAAAATCAGATGGGTGGATAAAATCACAAACGAGGAAGTTCTAAACAGAATAGGGGAAAAGCGAACAAGATGGAGGACGTTGACTATGAGAAGAGATAGATTAATAGGCCACGTTTTAAGACACGAGGGTCCTGTAAAATTAGCATTAGAGGGAAGTGTGTGGGGTAAGAACAGAAGAGGGAAGCAAGGATTAGGGAGGATGTGAGATGTGGTAGTTATGCGGAAATGAAAAGGCTCACGCAAGATAGGTTAGCATGGAGGGTTGCATCAGACCAGTCTTAGGACTGAATACCACAACACATAACTAGCAGGACCCACCTAATCTGTTTAGCGCATTCCATCCTTGGCCTTTGTGAATTACCTGGGTAAAGTAGCATCGTTCATTCAGTTAACATGACCGTACAAGATAGGTTAATGAGTGTGCAACATTATCTGAAGAACGCCGACAGTAATATGGGATTTGTGTCAGAGAAGCGATGGACTTAAATCAGATTCTGAATGAGATGAAGAGGAGACTAAGCTTTCATTTTGCTGTAACTCTCAACATTAATACCACCATACAATATTGCAGTAATGCCAGCCTTTTACCTCTCCATATCATTAAAGAAAAACAGTTGATTCATGAACTGTTAGAATATACATAGGCGTACAGAGTAAGCAACATCGCCGGGCGTAGCCCAACCCACACTCTGATTCGCAACTTTAGTTTGATATCAGTATTAAACTTTTTTTTTCGCGTTATTTTTATGAAACGTCCTTCCACTCTCAACTCCCTTTGGTCGAAATAGCTCCACTTGTTTAACGTTGAACGAAAAACTTAATTTTATACCTCTCCCACCCACTCCCCCCACTACTAGTGGTGCACTACTATCTACGGCGTATGTCAAACGTCGGAAATAAATTCTTCAATAACTCGGGTCCAACACCAACCATCTTTATATTCACGTTATTTTTATGTTTACGCTTTCCATCCGGACCCCTGAGGGTGCTCCCCTTCCACGCTGAATGGGGTTGAAATTATATAAAACAACATGGACGGAATACGATGAAGCTCGTTAACCTCGAAAACAATTTATTCTACGCAAATATCGACCTCCTTTGCGTGTTTTAAAATTTCCACCCCTGTGTTTGGTCCGGGTCACAAGGAACACGTGTGTAGTATTTGATCGAAATTGTTCAACATGTTTATATTTCTATGTGTAACATAATTCATACAACCCTTTTGATTTATTAGATGACCTGAATATGTAACATGAACGTTCAGACTGAAATCGTTGTCTCATGGAGAACATTTAGTTGTCGAGGTTCACAATAGCAGAATATCTCGAGTTGATCATTGGTAATTGAATTTCAAGAAATGTCACGCCGTGAGATACGTACAATTTGTTATTTAAATGAACCGCGGGACTACGTGTGCTGTCAATGAAAAGCTCCAGGACGACTGATGATGGTCGATGATTGTTGCCATTTGTTTCTGATTACTTCACGATAATCACAATAGGACCGGTTAGCATAAATCCCGAGTGTGATAATAAATTACCCAGACAGGAATTAGTTTTAAAACTACCAAATAATAGGATTCAGGAATCAGCTTTTCAACAATTAAAATATAATGGTTGGCAGAACACAATAAAAGTGCTGACACGAAGCGTTGACATCATCCAGAACCACCACGTAACAGATAATAATGTCTTACAGCTTAAGTGCTTTGTCTGTCCTTTTCTGAGTCCGAGACGTTTTTACCTCCGCAATTTTTATCCAGGTACTGGGTGAGCAAAAGTTCTTTCCTCAATTTCGATGATAAATTAATACTGTAACAAGACTGTATTCGTCAAAGTTTGTAATTCAACCTATATAAACCATTAAAACAGTCATCAAAAGAAACAAAAATTTTATTCGTTCTTCGTCATTACAATAAAACAAAGAAACTTTCAGGCATGAGTCTATATTCATCTGTTTATTCTTACACTGTCAGTAATCTGGATTAGTCAACAGTATACATAATCCAAATTACTGAAAGTGAATGAATAAACAGATGAATGTGGACTCATGTCTGAAAGCCTCTGTGTTTTAATGCAATGACAAAGATGAATTTTAATTGTGAATAACTTTTCAACAAGTCCTGGTAGTTTGATTTCGAAGGGATTGATGAACTTCATGCCCTCTTAAGTTATTACCGCACTTGATTTTTTTATTTCCATTCTTAACATGGAGTAACGTTCGGTCACACCACTTCATTGTATTCAACCACGGATGACTAGGAAGAAAGGTTAAGTGTTAGAAAATGAATTATTGCCATCAATAAGATAAAGAACACCTTCTTAACATTCTCCGAACATAAATAGATTGCGTGTTGAATTTCGTAATTATTTTTATTAAGATCTTACAGTAGTACTGAAATCAAATGAAATAAACATGTATTATAATCATAATTTTCATAAAAAATTTATAAATCAGGCATGGAATTTGTGTATGTAAGAAATATAAGTCCATGAACATTCATAATATAAATTAACTCATTAAATTTATTATGTTAATTTTGAATTGTGAACAATATTTAAATTATAAGTATTTGATGGTTCATTAATTTTGTTTTAAAAATTATCAGTGAACGATTAATATTACAATAATTGTAAGACTAAATAAATTTATCCACGATTCACTTTTGAGGAATATTTTCGAATACATTGGTACATTTTATGATTGTATACATTCATTCGTTTCATATCATTAATCTTATTTTCATTCATCCTTTTAAGAGAAACAGAATTCCATTTTATTCAGAATCTCTTGAGCTTGTGATTAAATACAACTATAATATGCCACATATGTTAAGAGAATTTTCCAGTAATTAGATCATAGTGAAAACTAATCTAGTGGATAGGTAGATAAGTTAAAATTTCATAATAAATCTTAGAAAAGTATGTAGTGATCAAACGAGTTTCAGTTCCGTTTTCTATTATTTTACTTAGAGCAGAGTGCAGTTTGATATTTCTGGCTTACGATTTCAGAATGATGTTTCAACTGGTATTTGCGATTGCCGTAATTCTCTACTCCAGCAGATCCACTTGTTTGCTAATGGTTCATAAGTTTGCGCGGGATGGAATGAGGTAGTTTATGAATGCATGAAACTGGGGCGCGCCGAGCCAAAGTTTTATCGTTTTTCGAGTTCCCCAGAGAGCTTTACTGAGCACACGACGCATCACCTCTGGCGTCACAAAACTGCTTCAGCCAAACACTTCTGCAAAATGTTCGTGTGTTCAAGACAGCTGTAATGCACTCGGGGCTAAGAGAATTAAAACGTGAGCTCTAAATTTTATCTTTGCTGCTTTCGATTTCAATTCTTGTATAAAGTTAAAAATAGAAACTAAATTGATTTAATGCTGAATTAATGTATTTTACCGAAGTTTAATTGGCTTCTTGTTTCTTTTTCCTCATAACTCGCTACAGTAATCTAAATAAATCATAATTATCGGTTGCCTCCACAATTCATTGATTTTTCACAAAAGTGGGAAAGAGAAACTGCTGGTCAAAATGTTTATAGAATCGGCTTAGCTAATATCTGTCATTAGCATTCTGTTGGTTCTGTTTATCGTGTTTACGAGTATTGGAGCAGACTGTGGCTTCACCTTTGCTGGAAAATTTCAAATTCAAAGTAATATCTAACGAGTTTACAGTTTTTTGAAAAATAAATCCAACTTTTAGTTCTGTATGACGATCATAATTTCCCATCTTCAGTTATACAGTGCTCCATGACCTTCAATATTTGGTGGAATGGCTATTCCTGCTCACTGCAGACTGCATCAAGATTTTTCTGTTTTTCATGATGCAACCAAACATTTTGTATTTTTCTAAGAATTGCTACACAATTTGTACTTCAAAGAATGACATTAACAATGTTTTTGAATGCTAACCAAGGATTCTTTTGAAGTTCTGTCATGTTTCCGAAGAAATATTCACCTCTATCCAGCTGCCGAATCTATGAACACTGGCCTTTATCTTTTCAAATGAAAGGCCAGGAAATACCGAAATAAGATACTTCCAACAGTCTCATTCAATTGACAATGCTTAAGCATTTTGCTTCATGTGACCCAGTTTTATATGCAGAGGTTGACGTATAATGTTCTTACTGTCCTCAAGTGGCTGATGTATAATGTTTAAGGGTAGATCTTGATAGCCAAGTCCAACTGCACCCAATTCTTCTCAAGAGCTCTGCTGTCCCACATACACAAAAAACATGGATGCTTGGTATATCCGCTTTGCTGGCCAAGTAGAAAGCAGATCATTTTAAGGTCAAAACAGATCAACCATTGGTTCATGTGATACTGTAGAATATCAATTATTATATTTATGTATTCATATTACTCACGGAAAGAAACTGAATGTAATACTGACACAGCACCAAATTGGTTTCCATCGTGGAGGAGGACACATTCCAGGTCGTAATGGGAAATCCAGTCATTCACCAATTTATGCATACTTCTGTTCGCGGCTACCGATCTACAGGAGAAAGGGTTTGGGTTAAACTAATTGAACCTAGGAAGAGTGGTAGGTGATTCGCAGCACTTCAGTCAATTAAGAGTTGATGGGAGAATAAAGGAAGAGGTAAGCAGACATTCTAGCGAATAGCACAAAGACTCACCGACCCGCTTGATGGTTGATCTGCAACTGCCGTCTCCAATAACCTTTGGACAGATGGTAACCTCTACCTCCAATCCGAATGATGCTGTTTTGTCCAGTTAGAGCTGTTCAAGAACAGAATATTTCCAATAACTTGTACACACGGCACACTGGGTGACCGACCGTAACCTACTGGTGCACTGTCATACGTAATCTGGAGAGTGTTGATCAGATTTATTTCGCAGAGAAAATATTCCGGGCCGGTAAAACGAGATGCTTTTTTATTTAACATATTATTATTGGAATTATTATTATATTCCATATACTTCAAGTTCCGCTTTCAGCTATCGGTGAACAGTCACCATTCAGTTTCGTGTAGGTTTAAAATCTCGACTTTTACATTAAACCATGTACGTAATGGCAATACATCATCGCGCCGAAAGTATTGCAGAAACTCACTTTCTCTTGATCAAAAGTAGGATAACTTAGCGGCTTTTTCAAGCAAGTTTTTGTCGTGCAGTCTTAATGGTATCAGTTATTCAGCTGTTTTGGACAGTCCCAAGTCTTGTGCCAAAGCATTCACCTTACGTTTCTCAAATCCCTTACGAATTTAATCGTCGTCGTCGCGGTCACTTCAGTCTTCTCCAGACTCGTATTTCTGTGTTTCCAAAGAGGCGAAAGCAGATCATTTTAATTCTCTGAATACTAACACTGAGGTTTCAGATGAATGAGGCACTGTGTATTATAGCTGATAGTAAACTATGACACTCTATTTTACATTTATTTTTCTTCTTTTATCCAGTCATTTTCACTATACAAAAGAAAAAATCACTAGAGTTATCTCTGGGCTGTCGCCAAATCTTAGCTATACCATGTGGAAATATATCTCGTGTTCCTTTCGTCCACACCCATAAAACCACAAGCTGCTTGCACACTTTGTGAGGTGACCAACATTTATCTTGATCACGAGTTCTCAATTAAATAGCCAAAATAGAATTGGCTGTAAATGTACTGATGTTTGGCCATTGACTGGGAATGGTAAAACTGCCACAAATATAACTGTTTAAGACGCATACTAGGCAGACATAAGGATATGTTTCAATTCATATGTAACAGGGACGCACGACATTGCACTGCAATATCTGAAAATTATCTGAAGTACTCGAGACAAGTATGATCCTGAAGCTGGTTTCCTACTGTTGGGGGGGGGGAGGCGAGGGAGGAGGAAGGGGAGAAATACTTGAAGTAGAAGAAAACTAACTACATATTTGGGAACAACATGCCCATTTAATTCTAAATCAACTAAAAAAATAACTCAACAAAAATTGCGTTATAAACTGTTCTCCGATGTTATTAATACACTTGCTGGGGACCCGACGTTGCCCGATTATTTAGTTATTTTATCCTGGCACATTCTTTAATTCTTGGTCAACACATAACTAAACTGACATCGAAAATGTCACAATATGAATCTCAAATACACTCCCAATATCTCTAGAGAGTCCAAAATACCTCCGGTACAATAGCAGGAATAAATATATTTTCAGTATTCTATCAGAATAAAAATTTCCCCCCACTTAATTGTTAATTTTTACTTAAATTGCATAATAAAGGTCATAATGTGACACAGCGACTCGCATTATACCGGTTTCGACACCAAAATCCATAGTTTACTTTTTATTTTCACATTAGAAATTACGAAATTTTAAAATTTACCTGACACGAGAAATAAAACCAGTTTATGTATACAAGAAGTTCATTTTTTTCACAGCCTACTGCAACAATAGATAGTAAGTGGGATGAATGATATAGGAACAAGTAATAGGACTTATAACTCGCAATTGGTTTACACGCCAAGAAATCTTCCCGCAGAATTAACATTTTTATTTATATTCGTATTTTATTTTATCTTCTACAATATATCTAAATTAAATATGCATGGATATTTAAATTAAATTTCATTTTTTAAACCCTCAAATTTTCAATGAAATCCGTTGATTAGCCTATTTGAGACATTCCAATTTTAATTATTGATATGGATTACAATATGTACAGTAATGAGAAAAGTGTTGTTTTTACAAATTTAATTTTTGTAATTGGCAACAATTTTATTTACATTAAAATTAAAACTTTATATCCCTTTTCAAAATATCTATTTCAAAATTATATGCGTAAAATCATCACTTCTGGTTTTCTCTTTCAACTGGTCGCATGCTAGTAATGGATCGACATGAGTTGTTCTCGGAAGTTGCGCATCTGCCGCACATGCAAACTACAGAATCACAGACATTCCTTCACGACATATACACATCAACTTTCTTCTCCACTAGAAAACAGTACATATATCATTGTCATCTCCACATCAACTTCTCTCCACCAAACTTCCCTGTCCCTCTGCGCTTTTGTCTTCTCAAATCTTTACCCACTCCGGTACTCTCCAGCGGTTTCATGCTACACCTCAATTTTTTCTTGCTTCTTCTGTCCTCATCGAAACATAATTCTTAATCGGGCGAAACACGTCCTCCCCCTCTTACTCCTTGACCAATCGTTCTATATTCGAAGTTGTAACGCGTATAAAATTTCGGATTATGTTCTGTTTTATTAAGATAAATTAATTTAACAATATGAAGCATTTGTGTAAAATTCTGTAGAGAACACTCCTGAGGTATTCGCAAGGCAGGCATCATTCCGTGGAAAAAACAGACAAGACAAACAAAACCATAACTTGTAGCCTGACTGGTGCAGTCTTTGTCTCAAAGGTATTTGCGTCTCACCAAAAAAAACCAGTTCCCCCAGGATTGCTAGGGTGGTCCCTCCCAAAATTTGAATTTTGGAGAGGAAGGGTAGGAACGCCAACCCCATTGGAGGACCTGGGAAAAATAGAAAAAGCAGGGAGACGAACCACGTTTGAGGAGAGGTTAGTTTTGAGGTAGAGAGGACCTCTGAAAAGCATTCGGAAAGGAGAGTCGGAGGTGAAAGGACGGCACGACTGACTGGCTTCGATTCTGAGCTGGGAGGAGAAGCGGCCTGGCTGCAAGGACAAGGAAACTACACCAAAATTCGAGGCTTGCCGCTGACGCGGAAGCTGCCTTTGTGTAGAACCCAGGACTACCGGTCAACAAAGAAACTTGGAAAGACGCATGTACAGTAAGTAACCAAGAAAATAATCTCGCTCTGCTATGTGTATAAACATGTGATACAACCCTGAGGGAAATTAGATTGTAATTACTAAGTCTCTTTCAATATTATTTCTGGTTAGGGCTCAGCTAGGAAAATTAAATTGATTAAATTTAAATATTGTAATCTTGTTTTTTAGTTTTGTTAAGAATAAAAACTGTTAAAATTTCAAAGTAGATATTTATTGGCGACCACCCATATAAACATAACTAACATTTAATATATTTATAAATAATAAAATCCACGTCACAAAGTCGATGATTGCTTATTTTCTTTACGGCGTTTGCCACACTGCGGTTTAATTTGCCGTTTCCTTCAAGCACGACTGAAGCCTCACTGTCAAGGGATCTCCTATCTAAGAAATTCCTTTCGCGCTGCAATGACGCGAATTCCACATTTCTGCCTTATTTCAGTTTAACCGAAAGGGGAAGAAATATTAATTCCATGGTATTCTATTGTTACGAGACGTTATTGTGTGTATAGTCAGTAACAATACGAACAGCGTAATTCTGGAGGCCTTGGAGATATACCAAAAAAGTAGATGATCCACGGTTTCCGAGCCACTCATCAACGTCGTAAGAGGCCGCGGTAGCCTGTCAACCCCATGCATCGTACAGTTGAAGCACGCTTGGGAACGCTGGGAGGAACAGAGCTGGACATCTTCCTATCGACTCAAGTGGCCACCAAAGAGTTAAGAGTTTTACGCAAACGGCGATGAAGTGCTCTTATATACAAGGGCCCAAGTGACAGTGCCTGAGAACTTCAGCTGAATAAGAGTCGAAACGTCGTGCGAGTTCGACCTGTTTAGCCACATACACCCACGACACACCACACAAACACACACATACCATAAACTCACATATATAATGGTATTCTCTGGAGTACCGAACCTAACACAGTAAAAATTAATAACTTGAGAGATATATTATTTCAGTTCAATGTACTTTTCCCAGCGATATTCAATGCCATCGATATTCTGTTTAAAGTGAGAGTGAATGAGATCCTTAAAATAGCCATTATCCACAGACTCCACTTCTTCATTGATGGCAAATCTTTAATCATTAAACCTTTTTTCTTAAAGTTTGGAATGTGAAAATAATACGAGTGAGCTAAATCTGGTGAATAGGGGGCGTCAAGGAGCTATCCAACTTTAATTCATTTGAATAAATAAATAGTTTGGCCTTAACCTATCAGAAACTGCATTACGAAAATTCAACATGGCGTGAAACGAAACGTTGTGCGCATATTAAGGCATTAGGATGTATTTATTTATTTAATGTCAGGTATATTATCTCTTTCACTCGTTGATTTTGGCCATTGCTGTAATGTGTGATCTAGTACATTGTCAACAACCGTTTCTTTTTCGACAAACGCTGTCGTTTTTCTTGACTTCGTCACTCAAACGCTGCAATAAGTTCGCATACTCGCTGTTGATTGTATTTTTCTCTGTAGATAATCAGTGAAAATTATTCCAATTTCATCCAATAAAGCTGACCTAGCCAGCAGCATCTGTCTCCGGCACCTTTGGAGCCGATTCTCCTATTTAATTTCATTGTTTTGACTGTTCCTTCGTCTAAGGTGTGAAGTGGTAGATCCATGGTTACGAATCGACGCTATAAATGGGGTATTTCTTTGAAAAATCGCCAACAACCCGACTGAATAATACTCACTACTCCACTTTTCTTACAAGGAAAGAAAACGCGGTACAGCTTTCTCATGTCCAAATTTTCAGTCAATCTGCTCGCTTTGACTGCTAGCTTGCGAAAGTTCGTACAGTCTGCCACCGAATATTTTATTGATGTAAACTACGGAGCATATTTCGCCAGTATAGAATCCAGATGAACCTTGATACTGGTTGTACTGAGACCTTTCAAATGAATGTATTGTCGCATAACGGGGCACGAGTGATAAACTGCTAATATTTTAGCATAAACCATGGGTGGGAAGATAAAGTCGCTTAAACTACTATAAAAGCACGGAATTCCTTACATTTCAAGAAGGGGAGTTACAAATCGAAAAAAAAATCGTATAAGACGTACGTCCGAAAATTGGGTGTGTAGGATCATTATCGGATCCCTCTCATAAATACCAAATAAAATTACTCTAAAAGGTACAAAAACGAGAAGCAAACTTTGCAGTAAGCGGGAATGAAGACGGATTTGAAAAAGTGGGAAAACACGCTAGTTAATACGAGGGAGAGAGCTCGGCTTCATAGTCGTCGGAAAATATTCGAAAGTTGAAAAACCTTGCTATTTTGCAAGATGAGACCATAATTTCAAGATTAATGCAACCCTCCATGCTTACCTATATGAGCAAGCCTTTTCATTTCTACATAGCTACCACTTCCCACGTACTTCGTGATCTGATTAGCGTATTCTATCTTTGAACTCCCTCTTCTGTTCTTAACCCATACTTCCCTAATTTAATCTATTCCTTCTCTAGATCAAAGTCCTCCAAATTGTTCTCTCTTGTCGTATTATGCTTAGAACTTTCTGTTTAGTTACTCTTGAGCAGATATATATTAATGGAAACTAAAGAACAACAAAATAAATTAATTTAAATAAAATTTACATTTATTGAGCAACAGGGGATAAAAACAACCAGAGCTATGATGATAGGCAGAATCGGAATATTTAAATCACAATTTATGGACATTGGCTATGTAAGGTATTAATTTTATCACTTACAGTTCCTCGTCAATGTAACGGCGAGTGCTGGTTGGGAAATCAGGCTTACATAGAGAGGACCCAGCTGGAACACATCGGGTGACGTCCCGCAGACTCGTATTAAGTGGAAATATTTCCCACTTGTGCTGATAATATCACTTAAAATCTCTCTCTGCTGATTCTGCAAAATTAATACTCAAAACTGAGCAACTATGCCCAACTGCTCGTACGTTTTCTCAATATCCACTTATACTTTCTCCCGAAGCATTTATAAGCTTCCTGGCTACTGGTTTCTCACAGCTGACTGGGGTTCAAGGCACACGAAAAAAATATATATTTTTGTCAGCACTGCATGCAGGCATGAGAATATAAAATCTTTATTAAGACGACAAACAGGAGTATGAACGATAAATTCCTTATTTTAAAATTCCCGAAATATGCGTATAGTATATTATAATTTACAAATGTTGATAAATGTAATAATTATAGGAACATATACCACATGAAACCACTATAACCCATTCTACATAAAAAAAACTCGTGAAAGAGGGGAAACGTTTTCTTAACGACTGATAAAATTTAGTAAATGTAGGAGAAATAATGAATTTAATTCTGCTGTTCATCATATTTTTTTCTGGAAAGTCTGGCAGAGTTCCAGTAATTCTAACGTTCGAGCAACAAGTTAGTAAACCGCTACGTGTTGAAAGGTTTGGTTAAATACAGCTTGTAATAGAAAAAAGTGAATAATACGTCATTATAATTATTCATAATATTTATAAATCTGATTTATTATATGCAAGAAATCAAGATGGCAAGATTCCAAACAGGTGAGCTTGAAATCCTTACTTCCTCCTGATGATAAAAACCATGATTCGACTGATCACGCATATCTCCAGCAAAATGGGAACCAACTTCACAATTGAAGGAGATTATTGTATTGGAGGAAGAGGTTACAGACAAAACCAAAAACTTTTAGAATAGAAAAGCTGCAGGACCAGACAAAATAAAAATGAAATCTTAAAGGAATCTATTAGAGTTATAAAGGAAAATTTAACAATAAAATTTTAAAAAATGTTTACAAACACAAGTTTTTCCTGACAAATTAAAAGAGGCGAAGCGTGGACGATAAGAGCTGCGGAAAGGAAAAGAATATAAATAAATGTGGTGTTATAGGCGAATGCTGAAAATCAGATGGATGGATATAATCACTAACGAGGAAGCTGTAAACAGAATAGAGGAAAAGCGAACAATATGGAGGACGTTGATCAAGAGAAGGAATACATTAATAGGCCTCGTTTTAAGACACGAGGGTCATGTAAAATTAGCATTAGAGGGAAGTGTGTGCAGTAAGAACAGTAGGGGGAAAAGGATTGAATACGCTGAGCAGATTATAGTGGATGTGGGTTTTACTAGTTATGAGAAAGTGAAAAGGCTTGCACAAGATAAGTTGCACGAAGGGTTGCATCAGACAAGTCTTAGGACTGAATACCACAAAACATCATCAATTGTAACGTTCCCGAGCAAACAATTTCTATATTAATAAATTACTGTCAACACAGAAAAACTTCTATAACTTCTGCAGCAGGAAAAATCTCAAAAATTATGCAGAGAGGATGCCTCCAAGGGAGTGTTCTGGAATCACTCTTTTGGATCATCTATATGCAATGCAAGCAATTGACTATGCTGATGATCTAGTCACACTAATAAGCGCATCTTCAAGGAGAGACATCGAGCAATAGGAAATCTGATAATGGACATTATAGCAAATAAAACAAAATGCTAATAAGTATTGATAAAAGTAGAATATGGTATTTGGAAAATCACTGAAAAGATATCCCATAATAAAATTCAACAATAAAACCATTTAAACTGTGAATCAAAATCGTTATTTAGGTGTTTTGTTAGATTCAAAATTATGCTTCCTGCCACAAATTGGTGAAATAACCCAGAAAGCTGTCTTCGTCGTAAATCAAGTCCTAACTTTTTTGGCTAAAAATGAATACAAAATACACCTATTAAAATTCAACGTATATTACCAATCAATATCAGAAGGAATATGCTTATATGGAATTCCTGCTCTAGGACATCGATTTCTTCATACTCACGTAAAAAGAACTTTATTGGTTGCGCAAAGAAATATATTAATTCGCTGTTTTCATGCATATAAAACGACTCCGGTTGACTCTATACAGATCATTACTGCCATTCCACCAATAGACTTGTTGCGTGCCAGGGGGCAGCACTGTACCACTTAAAGCATAATAATCCAAACATAGTCTACCAAATTATTAACAAATCTGTAGAATCCAAAGATACATGCAGAGATTGGCTGTTGAAACAATGGATAACTAGATAGGACAAACTGAAAAATACCTTTGATCAAAGAAATTAATACCTACGGTTGATTAGCGATTACAGCGCAACTTCTTACCTGTAGTAGTTAGATTTTGCTCTGGACACGGGCCATATACTTCTAAATTAAAACAGTTTAATTTAATAGAATCTTCTACATGTTCTTTCTGCAAACAGGAAGATGAAACACCTTATCACATTGTATGGGAATGTGATTTTTGGCATAATACCTTTCAGGTGTGGTATGCTTGTGGGTATACCACGTGGTCAGGAATTTGGGCGCCACCTGCGATGGTTCTTTACGCAGGAATAAAATAAATAATGTAAGTTATAAACAAAACGAAAAATAAATTACACTTGAAATTTTTATTGGTCTAATCTACAAATTTACCAATACGGAGGGGCTAACAATTGAGACACTTTTTCCCAAGGATAACCGTGGTTGTTTTTGGTTACAAACACGTGGTCGCGTGATCATGCATGGCCAACAGTAGGAACATTCAGGAACACTCGGTCGCTGCTTGTTCTGTGGCGCTAACAGAACCATATCTCTCGCCGTCTTTACCAGAAGTGTTTGTCCAAGAAAATCTCTGAGACGATGGTAATCTTTCCTCCCTTCCTGTTTACCTTTTTCAATGCTCTTATCGGTCAGCCTATGGCCTATGGCTCCTTAGCCTGTTCTGAGAAGGAACCAAAATATTTGTACCTTTTCGGGATTTTCCAGCGTCGTCCTTTGTCCCAAAAGTTCCAACTCTTGGCTTTGTGTTGCCCCATGTCTTGTTACAAATGAAATAATTAAAAAATACAGAACTACCGAAAACTGGAACCTTCGAAAATTTTAGAACGTGAGGAAATTTATCAACCATTGCCTTGAAACGATTTGAATAGCAAAAAGATAATAATCGAAGACATAAATCAGACAACGGCCAGATCTTATTCAAATTAACTGAAAGCTGTTTTAGGGCGATAAAATCCTCCACTATTGTGCATTAATAGGAACCAATATAATGAACAGGGTGCCTATACTTGACGTATGGTAAAGACATGCGTTAGGGGGCGAGGAGTGGCAACCCTCATAACCTCTCTGGGTAACCAGCAGTAAGAGTTTTTACCTTCGGAGCAGTTTTCCCTGGGTAAGCTAAATTTAGCATATACAGGGTCATACGAATTAAAATGGAGCCGATAAAGAAAGAAGCGAGTAGGCAAATAACCCGCGTCAGCCTTCTATTTGAACCTCAAATACTTATCCAAGTAAAAATTTTTAATTGAGTTTCTTTGCTAACTAGAAATTATTATAGCGAATTGAAAGAGAGATGTAAACCACGTAACAGATCGCTTTTATCTTCTGCGATATACAAAATAAGACAAGATTAATAAAAGCTAGAGAGAACTTAAGATGAAGGTGCAGGTGTTCTACAGTCTCCTCCCGCTTGAGTATAACTCATATATCGTTCATACAATCATATTAAACTGTCAAAAAGTCCTTGTATGGGATGTTGTTCAACTCGCGTGCCACAGAGGCTTGAATGTTGTTTATGTCGTCAAAGCGATTACCTTTCAAGTGAATTTATTTTATTTTAGAGAATGAAGAAAAGTTATTCGGCGCCAAATCGGGTGAATACGGAGTCTGGTTGAGACCTAGCACTTGTTTTCCTTTCGCCAGGAACTCGACTACGACTTGAGCCGCTCTTGTCCCTGTATTGCAGGAGAACCATTCCAATTCTCTTTCACAGTCGATCCACGATAATACGGACAATTTGTTGTAATGCTGGTGGGTACAAATTGCCTGTGGATAATGAACTTTGTCGGTTTATGGTAGTTTCGTATTGATCACCAATTCTCGTCACCAAAAATTATTTTTTCCAGTCCACAAATGCATGCGTTTTTCTTTTCAGTAAAGTTGACGCTCGAATGCATGGACGTAAGCCACAAGGTGTATGGGACAAACTTTTCTCACACTTTTCTCTTCATCAAAACGTTTCGGAGGATGTCTTTGACATTTTATTTAGAGATTCTCTTCAGCGATAGTTTTACATGACGATCGGTATGCCAAAGATCAAGAATTTTCTCGATGTTCCCGTCGGATTAACTTGTTGCGCAGTACGACCCCTCCCTAATTTTATACAGGTATTTGGATTTTTGAAGGATCAGCAAGAACATTATGGGTCGGCGATAGGCAGGTAAGAAGTAGTTTTTCCCGGCTGCCGGACGTGGGACATGCCTGTCTGCGGATTTATAATACTAAGCTTGTTTTGCTGAAGGAATATTCATCCTTCAAAATTGCCGAAGGACACTGTTCCCTGTGTAATGAAAAATTTCCCACGCTGGACGAAGGACTCATAAGGATTGGCGAAACAAACATCACGTGAGATTGCGTTTTCCGTTAGAGTAGGGATATACGAATTTAACTGGGAGGCGAGAAGCCGAAAAATAGGTAGAATGGTTCCAGACGTTGAGAGGGCGAGGTGGAAGGGAGGAGAGTTGATCAGGACGTGGAAGGGAGGAGAAAGCTGAGAGTGGAACGGATGTTAAAAGGGAGAAGGAAGCTGGAGAGTGCAGCAAGAGTTAAAAGTGAGGAGTTAATTGTTTCTCTTTAGTGAGAAGCTATTGAGAACAAGGGAGGCCAGAGGGAAGAAGGAGAAAAAACTGGGTTTTCCTCAATCACCTGCAGTACCAGGTTCATCCAAGTTTCCGCCGGCAGGGGGAAAATCTACAATTCAACCCGAAGGAAGAAGGAAGTTCCAGTCACCTAGTAACCTGCATCAAGACTCAAGTGAAGATAAAACAGGTTCGTCAAGTGAACGAAATCTCTGCTGCACTTGGTTACTCCAATGGGTAATTAACCTTGATATTTAAAAATCATCGCCTTGAATTAATTTATTGTAATAGCGCGCAGGACCCTTTTCAAAGTTATTGTTTTTTACGAATAAAATTATTATATCATATCCTTCAGCATAAGTAATTTCATTAAATAATTGAAATAATAAAACCCTAATATCATTTATAAAATTGAGGTCCTGACCTCTCATTGTCCTCGAACGACACCTTCCCTGACAAACAATTATCGCCGTAATCCATTTTTATGAAGAAGAAATCTTTCTCGGATTTCTACCCGGGTCAAGCAATTGTCAATAACGTTGACAAACTATGGTCGTTTATTCACTACTTAACACTGCCTGCTCACAACTGACTAGCCAAATTGCACATCTATATTTTAATATTGTTTTGAGCTACAACGGCTGCTCTGTACTGACGTCGTTTATATGTCAGGAAACAATTCAGTCTCGAAACTTTTCGGACGCACTTTCTACATCATTTCATCAAATTTAACCAGTCCCGCACATACGTTTCATCTGGCCTTCTCTTGGATTTTCTTTGATGTATTTTATATCAATAATATATCTAGTTACAATAACACTTATGTATTAACGGTCCTACTCAATGAAAAGCGTTCGTAGTAGTCGTAACTGCACGGTCTCAGAAATTTTGTTTCTAAAATCTGTTGCTCGCGAAGAAATTGAGAGGCGTGACTTTCATGCGTGTAATATGTATGTTTGCCGAACTAAATAATAACATAACCTTACGCAGCTTGATAGAGTTTTTGGCAACGGACTTCACTGGTGATTGGCCATGCATAAATGACAAATCTGCAGAGCCAATTTATGAACATCAAATTTAAGACCGCCTCTGTTGGAGTTGCTGTTTTCATTTCATTGATATACTACCTTTATTGTATCCAACCTGCTGTTTGTACCAGTAATAAAAGACGATAATTTCTCCGTGGTAGAACGAGCAGGCAACTAAAAGCCTTCTGCCGGTTTTTGCAATCAAAACTTCCGCATGACAACCAATAAACTCTCTCCGCGGCAATTTTGGATATTAGGACCGCTGTAATGACTGCAGAGTCGCGGCAGACGCTCGTTTTACGAGGGCTCAGGACACAACTGTAGTACGGCGATCTCAATAAACGCACTACATTATTCCTTATATGACGAACATAATTCTTAACGTAAAATGTGATTACAAGTAAGTATCATGTTGTCAGATATTATCTCTTTTATCTACGTAGAGGAAAAATTGTAGGGGAAAACGTGTCAAAATGCTAAGAGTCGTTTTTGGAATACTCAAACAAACAACTTCGTAATTCAAGAACACGAAAAATTCTTTAAATCAAAGCTCCGCAGTAAAAGAATTAAAGAATCAAGAACTGAACAATGGTAAAAACGTCGCTTATCAAACGGAGGTCCTGGATTCAGTTCCCGGACCGATGGATCATTTTCAAAATTCAAAATTTCATGCCAAAAAGTTTGAGCTACGAAATTGAAGTGTTAAAAACTTTTCTGAAATTATTTCCTGTGTTGCATTGCAGTATTTATTTTCACTTTTTGTCCATATGACAGGTACAAATCATTTATTGAGAAAATAACATTTTCCAAATAGAATAAATATCAATTACCACAGAGAATCACAAAAAGAAACAAAGTAAATTTAAAATTCTAAAAAATCTGCTGAGAATGAACATTTTGCATTCAGGTGCTAAAAGGACACGGGGACTGAAATTTGATAATCCTGTAAATTATTTGCTACTGAGCTGAAATTTTAACTGTGTGTTAACAACGCATATGTATAGTAATGTACAAAAAAATTTATAAACTTGTTTTAGTTGAGATATGTTGAAAATTATTTTCAAAATTTTGCAGTTTTGAAAATGTTTTTTGCGTTACGTACTTGAATATATTTTAGCTTTTTTTACATGTATACGTAGGACTGACCATTGTTATCGATTGTCAGTATTATTTTTAAAATTGAATAAAACTGTGGGGAGAGAATAATTTTTTTTCTAATAGCTTCATAAGGTTTACTTAAAAATTGGCACTTTTCAGCACTTTTTTTCTCATAAACTGCTTGAACAATTAAAAAAATAATACTTTTATTTGAAGGTACTAGCATGTAGATTAGAATAATAGATTAGAACAATATCTTTATATTTGTGAGGCATAGAAGGTTTTTGGTACCAAAAATCATGAGGCTGAGAAAAACACATTTTTCAGAAAAACAGCAATAATTTATTAAATTAGAATCAAACATATTAATTAAAACTGTTCTGCAGAATATGTTACACCTCCCTTCTTTTGTTTGGCACCTTCTTTTTTCGGTTTACTGAACATATAGGCATATTAATAATTAATAAAAAAATTAGAAAATAGGTTTTTTTTACACTTTGGTCGATATTTCAGTCCCTGTGTCCCGAGTTATTTTCTCGACCCCAATACAACTTTTGTTGATAATGACAATTGTATGGCCAGGTATTTTCTTACGCACTCTGAATCATTTGGAAGATTCGGTAAAAATAATTTAATTCAAAAATATTTAAGTGTAGCACAAAATATACCAGTAAATGTTTGACTATATACACTTTGGTTTCTTGCCCCAATTAGTTTTGTTCTCTATTGCACTAAAAAACGCACAATAAGGCAACCGTCGACGGTATGAGAATTTGTCACCTTATGTGGTTTCCAACTGGGGGGTGGGGGGCAAACATACTTTGCACTCGATGTTACCCGTAGATGTACAGTTTGGATGGTCCTGTTCATGACCACCTCTGCCGTCCAGAGATGACATCAATGAAATTCTTCTTTTCAGGGAATGTGAATCAGAGGCTATTCCTCTTTAATTAAATAACTGATTAGGTCCCAAAATTTGAGGGCTGAAATGTTTTCAAATAAAATTATTTCATTTCTGAATTTGGCTATCTTTGTTTTATTTATAATAAGAAGTCAGAATAATTCAATTACTTTATTTATAATCCCGAGTTTTATTTACTTCTATTGTTTCCCTAACCGGAAAATTCAGCACACGCCTCTTATATAGAGTCTAATTTACGAGACTCCGTTCGGATACTAGCACGGACTTGGTTGCCAGTGTTATCACAGAGGCGAAAGCAGTACGTCAAACTCCTGTAATTCTTTAACGTGTAAGACAATTGATGGTTTGTGACTTTACGCTCTCCTGTGATCATGGCAGTCGACATTTTGAACAAAACCTGTAAAGGAACGGTTCTGTAGACAGAATAGCTTTTGATGGTGTATATCATAGCATCCTATTAAACAAAATGAAGTATTACAGAATAACTGGGATATCACATACTCCGTTCTTCTCTTACCTAGCCAACAGGAAACAAAGAGTTACATTAAAGGGCACATTCTCTGGACAATTTTTTCACTCAGACTGGTGACAAATAATGTCTGTGGTTCCTCAGGGTTCCATATTGGGTCCTTTGTTCTTCTTATCTACATAAATGACTTGCCTAAAGCCATAAATTCTTCCTCTAAAACTATACTCTTTGCAGATGATACTAGAATTTTTGTAACAAATAAGAAAAATAGCCTGAAATGAAAGAATAACTCAGCTCATTCACTGGCTTTCAGTTATGACGACTATTTCGTGTAGTTTCAGACAATCGATGCTGCATTGAACTAGAGACACTAGAGACAAATAATTGTGAAATAAGTGAAGTTGAATTCACAAAATTTTAGATACATCTGTGGGCAATTAATTAAATTGGAAGGATCATATTAATAATCTCCCAAGAAAACTAGTCTCAACAGCCTTTGATTTTAGAATTATATCAAGTTGCAGTGATACAAGCATAAGAAAGCTAGTTTATTTTGCATATTTTCACTCTTAAATGATATATGGTAAAATATTCAGGGTTTTTAATCTTCAGAAAAAGGTTGTCAGAATATTGTGTCAGGCTTCACAAAAAATGTGAGAATACTCACTTTTACTTGCTAGTATATTCAATCACAGATGTTATTTGTGATTATAACAGTCACCTATTTGAAACAAACTAAGATGTACATAGCTTCAATACTAAAAATAAAAATAATTTACACAAGGAAGGTAAGTCTCTAACTATAATACAAAAGGTTATACATTACAATGTTATTACCATAATTAACAAACTTGCAGCCTCCATTAAACAATTAAAAATAAATACATGTTAAACCATGACCCAGCTTTTTACTTAGCCACTTCTGCCCTGTTAAAGAATTTATGGAGTTAAGTGTATCTTAGTATAGAATTACATAAACAGTAGATTATTAAGACTCTAATACTTTAGTATAAGATATAATCAAAGTTTATCAATATTATGTATCAGGTACATATTGTATGTCTTGTCTGCTCTGTAGAAGTTAAGTATATCTTATTAAAAGTTTAAAATAATCAAATGAATGCAAATAGTATGACAGCAATAATTAACCAATCATAACAACATGTACAAACTCGTTTCAGATCCTTAAAGTTCTGCTTCTCTATTGGATCAATGGAAAATTATTTAATGCTAACACTGATACAAATCATCCCACCACATCCACAAGATAAGGAAAAGTCATGTAAATCCAGACAAATTTAAACAAGTTTATAACATTAACACTAATTGTACACTAAATTGTGCCAAATGAATGTACTTTTTAATTTCTCTATTATAATTTCATAATCTTTAATTTTATCTTTATTTGTAATCATAGTACAAATTGGAGCTTAGAATTTTGAAAACAGGGTATATAATATTTCTTTACAATCTCTTTTGTATGATTCAAATTATCTATTAAAGTAATTTTGGCAGAATAAATTTTGTATCAGGCATTATTAATTTTTTTATTAGACACAAAGTATTCTGTAGATATACATAAGTTGGGTGAACCAAAATATTGATATTCATTATAAAAGTACAAATGTTTGAATTAGTTTCATTCTCTGGTTTTAATTTTTCTGTTTGTGTATGGGCAATTGAATTTAAAGAAAGTACTAAATTTTAAAGCTTTTGAGCAAACATTGGCCTTACTGTGTCTTTCATGTTTAAAGAGATTCTGGAACAATTGATGTTTAAAACCAGCCAGGATAGTTTATATTACAACATACAGTAACAATTTGACATAAATTTAATTCTATGTTATTAAGATCTTGGATACTAACAATGAGTGAGCAAAATTGAGAAATAGTCAAGAATAAAAGTTTAGAAATGTTTGAGAAATAAGTTGAACTGGTAGAAATATTAAAAGAAGAGGTAGCAAATATGAAAATGCCAAAAGCAGATAATGAGGAGCAAAGGATAGAAATTAACAAAAATATTCAAAGTCTAAAAGAAGAAACGAAAAGCAATAGAAGCATCTGAATTCTTCAGGAAGGGATAGGTGATTTAAGGATGAAATTAAGGGACAAGTGGCCAATATGGAAGGAGAAATAGAGAACATATAGTAGGAGCTACAATTGCTGAAAAAAATATCTTTTAAGAGAAGTCAAGTAGGGGGAGGGACGTAAAACCATCTGATAAAGGGGTTGTAATAGTTGGGTTATAGGGTGTGTCAAATTATGAAAGGAAGTGGTTAAGGTCTCAAAATAAATGAAGAAGAAACAATCAGCGACTCCAAAGATGGTTTTGTTTTGTAAGGGTGTGGGAAGGAGAGGGGAGTGGACATAACAAAATTTATGATCATTTTAATGTTGAATTTTATTGAAGAATGTATTTAGATTTTAATACTGAAGATTTCCATTTTTTTCAATTACTCAATAGTTAATATAAGACACTTAAACACAATTCATAAAATAATCATTAAAGAAATATAATTTACTGCAGGATAGTTACTAAAGTTATATCTGTTTACTCAATGTTTGTGCTGAACTGGCTATTTATATGGTGATATAGAGTTCAACCTGATACTGAAGCATGTTACATTAGAGGTATTTAACTCGTCTTTTTATCATATGCAATTAATCTCAATTAGGGATTAGATCATCACGGAATTCATATTATAAACAATTTTCACAGAAGTGATATTAGTGTAGTGCTCAAATCATGTAGAACAAAATTCATAGTCAGAAGCATAAATAGAATACTATGGTAAAAAGATATATTATAGAGTTTCAAATTGGATCTTATAGGGGCAGAAATCAAGACTAGGATGATGCACATGTTTCATGATGGGAAGGGGCATTCAGGATCATATAAAATAATTATATTGTTAAGGCAATTTGTAAGGTGGATAAAAATTGAAACACATGCAAGTTCTTTTGTAAAACCGTGTCACAAATGCCAAATTTATCAATACAAAAATTTGATGTTTGAAGGGCCTTATTATACTATTATCCCATAGGATGCTGTCACGAAACACATCTGCCTATGTAGACTAAAGAATGTTAGAATAACAGCATGTCTTAATTCTATATAAAGAACATACCAGACTAGGGTATACATAAATATATTGAATTGTATCATGGGACCCAATTTTATAACTCCAGGCGGTGTGATACTTTAGAGTGGGAAGGATAAAGCTAGGAGAATTTAAACAAGCATATTTTAATACTATTGAACACTACATTGTTCCAATAGTTGTATTCTTCGATAATGTTTCAGAATTTCATAAATCTATAATTGTATTTCTATTTGTAACCATAATACAAACCCTAGAACATTAGTCAGAACATTGACATTCTAGGGCCATTTCAGTGGATGCTTTCACAAAACACATCACATGTTGTGGTTTAGTCCTTAGAAGCGAGGGTCAAAGGGGTGGAAAGTAAGTTCAGTTTCTAACTATCAAACTTTGAACATATTACTTGCAATCCAGATACAAATAGGTTGAACACAAGATAGGTACAGTTTGTGAGGTTCTACATGGCGTGTTTACATGTGCAGTAGGAAAAGGAGAAGGGGAGTATTGTTGTTTGAGGAGGTACTACCCCTCCAACAGACCTGGCAAAACACTTATATCATTGTTAAGAAAATTGATTGTCTTCATACAAATGGGATATGGATACTGCACCGACATCTTTTTAACACACGCTACATTATTATTTATTGCATTTTACGGATGCATTTCTTGACATACAACATATCCTGAACTGACAACAATATATTTCCTAACACCAATATTTTCCAAATTGCTTTTACATTACTTACTTGTCTCAAAAAGGTCAGAGTAAAAGATTTACTCCCACTAAAATATGGGCGGAGTTGTCTACTGCACATTGTCTTGACACACGACTAGCTAATTCTCCTGAACTGTAAAACACCTCTACCACATACATAGAGGTCTGGGGAGTATATTTCACTTCCTTAGGTTACCAGGCCTCTATTGATGTAGTAGGAACATTTTTGACTCTCTTAAGCTACCTGTAGTTATTTGAGAATGAAATGAACCAGTTTTTAGATAGTTTTAAGTTACTGGGTTTAATTAAAGTACCAGTATATTTCTTGACTTAATTAGTGTACTGTAAGCCTTTATACAGGTTGTGACGAAATTAACATTCTGTCAGCTTTGTTAGGGTACAGGGCATTGGATGGTAAAAGTTCATAAATGTGATACTCTCAATACCTGTACAACCACATGTTTGCTACAACATAACTGACAAGCTCAATATTGTACCATGGAAACACCATGTATCCAACTGATCATATAAATGAATAAAAAATATGTTATCAGAACACGTAGACCAAGGAAGGAGACTGTTATATTAGCAAAAGTTACAAAATGTATAAATATATATATATTTATGTGTGTGTGCATACATCAGTCACTTTCACTACCGCTAACTGATTCACTAAAGTCACTTAGACCACTTTCTTCATCTATATTTTCTTCATATATTCCTTCTTCCAAAAAATTCACAAATGCTTTTTTCACAATTTCTGAGGAAGGAACATAGTGACCTCCTGGGTGTTTCACAGAAATAGGTTTAATGAAATAACCCAACAGTTCTTCACTCATTCCTGAAAAGAAAAAAACACTAACAAGTATTATATATTTATTAAAGTAAATTCATTAGAACAGATTTAATCCACCCCCCAACAAAACCTAATATTATAAACTACAAAAATTCAACTACAATCTCCACCCAACCTACAATGGATTCCAATCAAACTCAAATATTTTACATATACTTCCCATAATATTCATCATCTGATCAAAGGCTGCCTTCAGACACCCTCTCAGCACAACATACTCACCCACCTATGTAAAGTGGGTTGCCAGCCATGTGATAGAAACAGGTGCCATGTCTGCCCTATCCTTCATTCTACTACAAACCTTCAAAAATAGCCACATTCAAAAACACAAATAAAACATTACCTGTCTCTCTTCCCACATTTTACCAGATTTATTACAGGCTCAGCCCTGTGTTTCATATAGGCCAAATAAAACAACTTCTTCCTGGCCACCAGCCCTTGGGTAAGGCAGCGGCCGTGAGGGCACTTCCGCTGTTGCAGGCGGAGTGCATTTCCAAGAAGTTAAAAACTTGGGTGTGGGAGCTGTGCGCAACTTGAGAAACATAATCCGCAACTTGCAAGCTGGTTGGGTGCAGAAGTGCCTCAGTACAATCTCTGGTTAACTCACTTTGCCAGATTTCAACAAATACATGAACACCTTTGGTAAGAGGCTCTCCGGGGCTCTGTACGCCATATATGCGCATTCACCCCATAAAGCCTCTCGGCATACACGGGTTCAGGTCCAGTATTTCCTGTCATTACTACCACTTGTCCCTCCTTACTGTGGGTAAATGGTGGTAACTATGACTCTTTCAATGAATAAAGGGAGCTATGGTAACACTTATTGGACCAGTGAGGCACATTCTTAGGTATCTGATTGGGGTTAGCAAAGCCATGGGTAAACCTTCCAGCTCCACTTGTGTTAAGCCACCCTACAGTGCTGAACAAATTCCTCTTGGTAAGCAGAAGGAAGGTCGTGTGGCTCACCATGGGGTCAGTCTGGAAAGTAGCCTGTGATAGTAACTGAGACAGACAAGGTGGTCATCGAGTCACTTCAAGCAACTAAGGTGTCATAAGTGCAAGAATTAGTGTGCTGTCAGGGGGGAGTTACGCCAGTTTGTTTCCATCACAATCTTTGGGCCTTGGACCCTTCAGTGAAGTGCTGGAGTCCAATGATTAAATATCATGGCTATAATAATCCACTAGCATTGCGCATGCTGTTAGAAGGAGATAGACCTAACTTGAGAACTCATTCTGGCAAGCTAGAATAGGCCAATAAGTTTCAAGGACCTTGCTACTCCTCCTGGAGGGATGACCCTGAGCATGTTAGCACTGACAAGATACAGTCATCAGCAAACCGATCACTGAAAATGTCCTAAATTTCTGATGAAGGGGGCGGTGCCTCCAAAAATTTAAAATGAACTCCAAACCTTACAAGGTGCCTCCATCTATGAAGCTCAGGTAAATCACCTACTTCCTATCTCTCTTTCCTTTTCTTATTAACAAATGCAAATAGCCGACATTGAACTGGATTTTTTAAAGACTTGAACACCTTGAATTAGGTCAAATGACAATACTGGAGCAATATGGCATAAGCAGGAAAGAACTTGCTTAGGCAGTGCGGTGGTGGACGTTGAAGAGAAAGGTTGCCTTTTTGAGAGCAGTGTTGAATGTAGAGGAGGAAGTACATACATTTTGCAAAGTGTTGGTGGATGTAGAGGATGTGTTTGAGTGAGCAGCGAAGGTAGTGCTTTCAACCCCAGAATGTGGCCCTAGACGCATGTGTTTGCAGAGAGGCGAAGGTTGATGAAAATGATGGACATGTAAGCACAAAGTTGGAAGAGCGGCTTTGGTGTTTCAGGGTACGAAGATGTACAAAGGTAGAGGTGCTGCTGGATGTAGATGGGGAGAAAAGGTGTGGATTCTGTGACATGTGATGTGGTACAGGTTTTATTTACTGGTAGGTGGGGGAGATGAATTTAAGTTGTGACGATTAATAAGGGATAAAAAATTTATAACTTTTAATTTTAATGAATATGGATTTATTAAACTATAGATTTAAGTGACCCTCGCTTACTACATCAGGGACATGAGTTACTCTTTTTCTCAGGGAGAGCTAATGCTCGATGGGAGGAAGGCGAACATTTTATAGAGAAGCGACCAGAGGCTAGAAACAATAGGGTGGGTACATCACCACGGCGTTGTTGACGATCCCCGACGTCCTTGCTGGCTGGTTAATTGGCTAGTGAATGCTGGTTGTACTCCCCAAAGCGTCAAAGGTAGGCTGAGCATCGTTTTCGTCACTCTAGGGCTGCTTGTCGACTTGTACTTGAAGTTTGGTAGCCTCTGCTGAGTTATCTTCAAAGATGATGTAGTCGGACAGATGGTTCTATATGATTGCATACAGTAAACTTAAATTTTGACTGACATAACTGTTTGAATTTAGTATGTTGTCTCCGAAAGGTGTCGGAAAATTTTTCCAAAAACTGCTCTCTCTCTCTCTCTTAGTGCACCTTGGTTTTTAATCTCCACGCCCTGCCCAAATCTCTACTGGTGAGCGTGCACTTTCTACTTCCTCCTTATGGAGGGGTAGGCTTGTGATATTGTTTATTTCGGCATGTGTTCTTCATAACCTTGGGAACTGCATAACAAATTGTTGTTATGAAGTCACTTGCCTGTATTGTTCTGGCTTTTGTAGGCTTGGGATAAAAATTTGACCTGTTTAGCAGGGAACAGGTCCAGGCATCAGGTCAAATCTTCTTGTTCCCACAGCTGACCAGATGGATTCCTGGTAAATACCATCTGTCACCCCATGTTTTCAGCAGCCTAGCCTTGAAGCTACCTCATCTAATCATATTGTACCAAACTTTAATGTTTCTGTTTTATGGCCAATAAGATGACTGTAATTCATCATTTAATTAACCTATCACATTCATTCATGTTCCCGAATTCATCCCACTTAGATCAATACTTATATACATTAAGAAAGGAATAAAAAATACAATTTAATTAATCTAATGTGGTACATAATGTACCACAGTGATTAGGAAGCGGGTACCTATCAAAGGGTGTAGTGAGAAAAGAAAATATAAGCAGCCCAATACTTTTGGGTAAGTCTAATGCAAATGTAAAACTTGCTCGTTCTTTTTTTTGTTTTGTTTTGTTTGTTTGTCAAATCTAATTTCTATTTCATTTTTCTTTGTCCAGTAGATGCATACTCTTATCTCGAGAGGCCCACATAACCCTGAAGATATATAGAGTCTATGTTTAACACGATTGTAGTTTTCTTTAAATATAATTAATTAATTATATGTTACATTAATTAATTACCCCTCCCCTTTTGAAAATATATATATATATGGGATAAGTGACGAAGTCACGCATTTGATAATTGGATAGAAAGAAAGATAGAAATATTTGGGAGAAAGGCAGGAAATTCGGTCTTTAAATCATATGTACGGCATGGAATCATGCACAAGGAAATACATATGTTAAGCGTAGAAGGGAATGGAAGAAGGAAGAAAGACTGAAAAAATTCGATGTGGCCAGGACTCGAACCTGGGTGCACGAAACAACAGTGCATCACCCCTAGAGCCGGGGCGTGCGTCTATCCACTCCGCCACCACATCGAGTACGACCAACCGAACATTTTCAGTCTATATATCTTAGGTTTTCAAGTTAGGATGGATAGAGAAGAGGGATGGAAGAATTAGGAGCATCCGTTAAGGATAAATTAAATATATATATATGGGATAAGTGACGAAGTCACGCATTTGATAATTGGATAGAAAGAAAGATAGAAATATTTGGGAGAAAGGCAGGAAATTCGCTCTTTAAATCATATGTACGGCATGGAATCATGCACAAGGAAATACATATGTTACCGTCAGCCCAATGACAATGCGTCTCTGGGCACTATATATATATATAAAACAATTAATGGGGAAAGGACAGAGAGATAGAAAGAAGGTGACTTACCTGAGGTTCGAAGATGGTAGTACTTGAATTTTCGGATTCTCCGCCCCCTTCATCAGAAAGTTAGGAAGACATTTCCAGTGATCGGCTAGCCGACGAGTCCCAGCAAAAAGCAATGCAAGCTGGAGATGTGGCTTGCAGGTGGCTACTTGTTGGACAAGTAGCACAATAGTGCCCAGAGACGCATTGTCATTGGGCTGACGTAAGCGGAAGGGTAGAGCAGTCATTGCTAGGGCATTGGAAGTGGATAGACATGCTTTGTGGCTACAAAGTTAAGCAGCCACAAGCTATATAAAGGCAAAGGGTAAATCACGAATAAGTGGAATCGAATCCCGCTAGATACAGTGTCGTCGGTAGGTGAATAAGTGATAGGAGAATGAATTTATAATTTTTCTGCTCTGAACCTGAATTAAAATCTGGAATTAATCTTTTGGTGTTTTTCTGAACAAAAAGTACCTAGCACCTTTTAAAATTCCTAAAATTATATATCAACGCAGAGCTGAGCTGGCCTGGGAAATGACCGATCTGCTACAATATATATATTTTTTAATTAATGGTAAAAATATGAGCTGGAATGACAGAGGGTAAGCTTATGTCATAGTACTCAGTCCTTATACTGGTCTGATGCATCCCATTCGTCACCCTATTCTGTGCAAGGCTTTTCATTTCCACAAACTTGTGTGAAAAAGATAATATATTAGAATTAAAAAATGACTTAGTAAATGTTACTAATAAAGCAGCAAACAAAGTAGGTTTACATGCAAGGTTAATACATTTGTTATCCAGTAATTCAAGATTAATTGATTGTAATAGTAGTAATTGAAGGCAGCCTAAGTATTTATAGTAATGAGAGCAAGATATAAAAAATAAAGTGTGCAATTGTTTATCGTCAAGTTTTATATAGGTAGTTGGAATCAAGATATATTATATTTCATAACAATAATTCTATACTGTTATAACAGTACCAGAGACTATAAAAGAACTTGTTAAACCAAAATATGGGTATACTCATGCTCTAAAACATTAATTTTTCTAGAAATTCAATAGTAATTAAATGTCTTAATTGTAAGGTAGTAAATGAAAATCTTTTCTTAATTATTTCTATTAGACAATTTAATTAAAAGACATAGCTAATATAAATTAACAAAACTTAAAGTGTCAAGTTTAAATTTAAAACTTATTTCTACAATTATATACATTATATGAATATAGCCTATAATGTAGTTTGGTTCAATTATCGAAAAATTACCTGTTGGTATAATCTCATCTGTTTCTCCATATATGTGAAGTGAAGGGATTTTTATTTTCATAATATAGTTCTTATAATGAGGGGTACATAAAGACCTGAATCCAGATATTAAAATGGCAAATTTGAACTTGAATTTCAAAACTGGAAAAGAAGAAATCAATCATAAAATTTTAATTAATAAGATATTGTACATCCTTCAACAATCAATATATCAATAAATAATATTTCACAGCTAATTTAGGTTGTGGAAACAATATTGAGAATAATGTTTTTAAGTTCATAGAGATTATGTTATGAAAAACATATTTTAGAAACAAAATAATTATACTGAAACAAGAAATTATATTTTTGGATGTTCATCAGTAACACAGCTTGTAAAACGTATGGCATATAAACTCTAAAAATTGAAAGATGATTTAAGTTAATATCTTGATATTATTTCAAATTTGACCACACTTCGTTTGCTTTCAGAAAAAGGTGACACCTTTTGTCAGTTTTATATTGTACTATAAGCAGTTTAATGTGTAAGTATAACTGTTAAATATATGTGTCAATTCAAGTTGTTCTAATTATTATATTTGTACAGACAATATCCCAATAAAATATAACCTTGTCCATAATTTAAAAATATTTCGCACCTGGACCACCAACCATAAATCATGTAATAGGTAATATGAACAATATTAATAAACTAATCATCTAAATTAATATAACTGAACATAATACTAAGTAAATTTTTAATATAATTATCTTCTTCTTCTTCATTGGTTCAAGAGCCCATTGAGGGCCTTGGCCTACCGGGTCAACTGTGGACTGACATCTTACATGACTTATTCAGAATTTTGGGTGGCATGTGGTCAGAATATCAATTCTCCGGCATTCTTAATACCAATCTCCATGACCATGATGGTACAACATCCAAGCCCACACCAGGATTTGAATCCTAAAGACCTCTGTGTTGATGGTCCACAATTTAGTTATTTAGAGAACAAAATTATGAAAGCAGAATCAGTAGTACAGAAAAGAATGAAAAAGAATTCTTTACAAATAAAGCCTAAGGTCTTATCATTAAATCAGGATCACAGATTAGATTTCTATATTTCTAGATAAGTGAGCACTGGCAGTAGAAAATAAAAATAAAGTTGAACTTTTAAAATATGTTTTCAAAGAAATGACAATATAATATTAATTATTATTATTATGGTTTGAGTCAGCAACTAGCAGATCCTTGGGCTTTGTAAATTTCCTTCCCCACATTGCCCATCCACCTCTTCATTAATCATCCAATATCATCATATTCCTCCAATAAGAAATAATGAAACTTTAATACAGGTATTAAATAAATATTTGGAACAGTTTGACAAGTTACATTAGATAAACATAAATATAACTGAAGAATAGAAGATTATAATAGCTGGGAAAACAGAAATAAATTATTTAAACACTGTTAATTTCATACATAAATGACATACTTTGAGTTGATGGTTCTAAGGGATTTGATAACTTAACTTTGGTGCACAAGTTTAGATTTATTTATTTTTACATATAATAGCAAAATATTTCATACTCAAGATATTTCTGGTAAAGCCTGTGCACATTATGACTACATGTATTACTGTGTTTTATTGTAAAATTGTTGAGAGGTGATTTGCACTAGGTAAATGAATATCAAAAAACTGGGAAACTACCATAGGAACAGAAAGGTTCAAAAAAATCAAAAATGCATATTAAAGTGAAGTGTCTGAAAATGAAAGCAATAAAAGTGTGACCACCATGATGAGTACAATGGGCAAAAACTTGCTGGTTCAGCACTGTATCCACTCTGAGAGTTCAAAATAACTATGTAGCTATGAACAGGGCCGAGTACTTGGGAAAGGTCAACACCATATTATCAGACAAGTCAATTTATGAAATATCTTACAATAACAGTAATAATGTTATTAATTTTGCCATTGCTAAATTAAAAATTTATTCTGAACTCTTTGAAACAAAGCAATTGATGAGCACTATGGATGAAAGTAAAATTGTTGAAGAATGTGCCTCTGATTCAAGAAGATAAGGGGGTCGACTACAAAGAATGCCATTGCCAAACACATCATTTGAAGGACAAATTGTTAAACAGTTAGGTCACATGCCCTTAATGCATAGAAAGCATGTGAAATTGTCAAGAAAAATACATTTTTTACTAGCAAGCCCAGACAAAAACTGTTTGCCTCATTTGTACAATTGCACTTACTGATTAATGGTACATTCACAATATTCAATACACTACACTCATAAATGAAATAATACTCACATTTTCTTTCTTGCATTCCACATAAAACACTAACAAAAGATGCACCTTGAGAAAATCCCATAATTCCATCAAAAGGTCCTTCTTCTTCCCACAGATCCGTAATTAAATCCAAGCTTTTTTTAAATCCTAAACAACATTCACTATAAGATTTAGAATCATAGCTCATATTACTATTTGTAAACCACCATCCTCGTTGATCTGAAACACACAAGTAAAAAATGTTATTATTCATGCAGACACAACAAATTGTTATAGAAAAAGTTTCACATTCTCAAAAAGCATCAAAATGACAGAGATTCTCAATATAATTTTGCAGTGTTGACATATGAACCTTTCTTCATACTTTTTTACCCTTCTACATGTAAATTAAAACAAAGTTATGAAACAACCTCTCCAATGTTTACCAAACTAACTGATATTAAAAGACAATATGCAGTTTTGATCAGAATATACATTTTTAATCTTACGTAATCAGATTATAAAAATAATATGCCTCACCTGTATCATTAGGACCTTCTAACAATGGTACATTTAAAGGTGCTGTGGCATAACTAAAATCAGCATATTTCTTAAGAAATTTTCTCAGTGCTCCTGTTTTTTGTCTGAAGACAATGCCATTCTGTCTATATCCATGAATGCAAAGTATCTGAAAATATTTCACAAAAATTGTTAGCAATTTGTACAAAAACAAAACCAAACATGATGAACCAAAATTATTTAAGTCATGAATTATTGCAAATATTTAAGGCAGGTTATTAGAAATCAGAATTATAGATAACTAATATTACAACAAAATAAACTAATCCTAAACACCTAACAGATTTATACCTCATAAATAATATAAAAATTGTCCAAATTTTCAAGTGGGTGTAATAGTAATAGTGTGTGTTCAGAAAACATTAAGGAAGATTATATGATGAAGCATTTCTTCTGAAAAACCCTATATAACATGCACCTTAATAGGCTAATATTGGAAGATTAAAAGAGTAATGATAGAATCATTTTACTACATCATTCTTCTTGAGGATCAGTGAAATATTCATTCTAAGCTAAAAGGTATTGCTGGCTGTACACTGGCAATCTCTCAAAAAATTTTATATGGTAGGGGAAAGAGTACAAAGAAATGTAGCTGGAGGGCAGGCAGTTGTGAGGTAACCACCAGAGTAAAAACAACCTGAAAAAGCCCCACCCTGGACCATCAAACAGTACACTGACTTCACCTAACAACCACCTATTTTTCTAGACCACATGAACTCAACTTTATTCTTCCTTGACATACATTGAACTGCAATCCAACCAAGAAATTAAGAAATTTCTCCCACTTGTCCAAGGGTTGCCTTTAAGAGCCCACCCAGTGTATACAGAATACTGCTTCAACCTTACAAACCCTAGCCCCCACACAAAAGAGGGCTACAAACATTACAGTAGAAACAGGTGGTAAGTCAGCCTTCTACTTCTGATTCTCAGAAAATCCATGCCAACCCCTCTCTAACAAATGTATACTATTTTTAATAAGGTTATAATCAAAGATATAAGAATTTAAACAATTATTTACTGAATTGGTAAAATGATTTTGTTTGCTATACAAAAATTAAAAATCCTGTGACCCACCCATTATTATTTAACTATCACTATTTTGATCATGAATTGTTCAATTGAGAATGCTACATTGATGTTACACAATCATAATCATTTTGTTTTCATTTTTTATATTTATCACTGACTAAGAATCATACCTTCATATAAACTGACAGGATTTTTTTGTTATTTATTTAAATGTTCCCTAAGAGGTAGTAAAAACGAGTATCATATATATACACGTTTATTTATTACATTGATCATGAAAATAGTAATGCTTTACTTTTGAAAAGAAATTTTATTGGCGATTATAATTTACACAACTACATGGTAAAGAAATTGTAATTATTTTATAAAGGGCTATATTACAGTTATTGCACTAAGCTATAAAATACTGAACACTGAAATGTAATAATATTTAGATACAATTACGAATTCCCATTGACATTATATATCACCTTCAAACGACTTTTATCAGTCTCGTTTAATTTTCGTTTCTTTTTTAAATTTTCTGGTTCCATGCTTTTTTCAGACTACACAACACAAAATATTGTCAACCACAATATTTGTTGACATGAAAACAAACTCGGTTCGTCTGCTCAAATTCGTCATTTGAACAAAACACGGTCGTATTTCACCTGTAAAGCCAAAGATACATACAAGATCAATAATAGCAGAAACTTCGTGTCGAAATCTTAAAAATGTATATTTTTGTGTAATTTGGGCATTTATAATTAATTTTATATCAAAATTAAATAATACATTAAAATGTTTTATCTTGAACTGAATATGATGACATAAATAATATATATTTCATTTGGTCCAAATATATATAAAATCTTATTTCAGAATTTAGATGTAGCCTGTATTCTCCTCTACCATTTTGGAATATATTTTTAACTTCTCTTTGAGAAATTTGGTGATATAACCTTCATATCTAACTGGCAATATTGATATTAAAACAACCACTTTTGTTTATCTTCTGAATAATTTTATATTTGTACATTAAGTATTCAAAAATATTTATTATGTATAAAAATGATCCACTTCAATTTCTCTTTTGTTACTTCAATATAAATTTTACGGGGTTCAAATAAAGCTGTTTTTACACTGCCACAAGGTACGAACCAATTAGAGAAGGGTGGGTGGGGATACCAGTCGAGTTGCCACATTACATTGCATTGCCATAAAATAGAGTGAGTGAGAGGATTTGTGACGGTCAAACACAATTAAACGTCTGTTGTTATAAAACTTGAACACCTTTATTTTACTTAATAATAATTGCAAAACTAACGGTCTGTATGACGCTATTTCGGCGACTACATTCTCTCTACTGTCTTTTCATATCTTCCGCCATATTTTCTGACAATGCTACCAACTTATAATTAACAAAGTCTTTTTATCACAATTGGTCATTCTGACTTTAGTTTGTCCTCAAACTAATATAATCTAATACATACAAATAAAAACAAATTTACTGTTTATATCTTAGGCTGACATATCTTAACTTAATGCAATTTACAAATTATAATTAGAGAGTGAAGGCTTTACCGGTGAATTTGTTCCAAATACAATTCTCGGGGTTGAATCCGGGCCAAAGTTTGCTTATACAACGTTTCGACAACAAACTCTGTCATCGTCGTCAGGGACCGAGACCGTGACAACCGTACTTGTATGGAAGCCGTGCCCCATTGGCCCGCTTCCTAATTTCTTCTGGAGTGTGTTTGTCGTTTTTTTTATCGTTTTGTAGCTGTGAATAGAGGATCCCAAGCTTTGTTGAGTTGAAACCGGATATCGCGGTTCAGCAAATTGCCTGAAGTTCTGATCTCAATTGCCTGGGAGATTACATTATTCTACCGTCCGTTGGTTTGGTCTAAGATTTTTGTTTCGTCAAAATCAATTTTGTGTCCCGTCAATAGTGCGGATTTTATGAGCTGCATTAACCGACTGCAGCTCTCAAATTCAGAATATCGGTTTTCTTTAGTGCGGATGATTTGGTTCAAGGATATCTGGTGTACTTCGCCGGTTTTTAAGCCAATTTTTTCTTTACTGAGACGAGCATGTTCTTCAGCTTCGTTTGTGGCCCAAAAACTGTCTTGATTATGTGTCGTTTTAATATTCAGTTGATTTTTAATGTTGTTTGTCCTGCATATGGCAGGAATGCCGTTCCACAGAGGACTCGGAAAACCTTTCGACAGAGCTGAAGGAAAACTTCTTGTAGAATGACAACACGAGTGAAAATTTCCAGAGCTAATAAACCAGGTGTAATCCAGAGGAGGAAAACCACAGAAGCAAGTCCAATGATCATAAACCAGTGGTAACTTTCCCTAATCATCTGACTGCAGTAACATTGCTGCGATACCCTTATGTTTATTAACTATGTTGTTTCATCGTTTCAAAAGCATATTATTCTTTTTCGATACACTGAAATTCACTATTGTTCTTGTAGAGAATTAAGTTTAGATCTGTTTTTTTGCTCAGGTGGCATTACTCGCTATGAATGTATGTGTTATTTGGTTTTGTCTAGTCTTCTGTTCAAAGATGTATCGACGTGCTCTGTTGAAATAAAAATGTTGATCTTATGTTAAATTAAATAAAGCATTATTAATTTAACATACATTAAATTTAAATATTAACAATGGTTATGGGCCCAGGCGTGAAACTGTGATAAGATTACACGTGAATTATACAAAAGTGAGGTTAGGTGTTGTCTCAAAAATTTTGTTGATATCAACGCAAAAATACGTGCAAGTCGTCGAATCACTCAAAAGCGTATTCAAAATGTCGGAACAAAGAATAATCGAAAAACTAAATGGAACAAACTATGCATCTTGGAATTACCAAATGAAAGTGGTATTGATGGAGTGTGACTTATGGACCGTCATAAATCCAGGTGAGGTCAAGCCCGGTGAAAATGTTGACGCTGATGAGAGACGGAAATACATATCGAGACAAGGAAAAGCATGTGCAAAGATTGCTCTTTCTCTGTGTGATGAACAGCAGATGCACATACGACATCTAACAACAGCAAAAGAAATATGGGAAGAACTCGAACGTTTGTATGCACCACGTGACAGTAGATTTCGCATTGTACAACTACGTCGAAGACTTTATTCCCAAAAATTGGAAGAATATAATTCAATGGGATTATATTTAGCGCAAGTGAACGAAACCGTTGCTGAACTTGCAAACATTGGCTACGCTATCGACGATGGTGATTTGGCAATGACTATATTGTGTGGCTTATCGGACGACTGGGATACTGTTGGAACAGCATTGTGTAATTTACCAGAAGATGAATTTAAATGTGCTACAGTAAAAAGAAGACTTCTCGCTGAAGATGCACGACGACATGAAAATATTGACCACAGACAAACGGCCATGTTTGTGAAGAAAAGTAAGAATTCATCATACAGAAAAGGTAAACAAGAAAACGGACAAGTTTCTAATGGAAACGAAAACATGTCGAAGAAAACAAAAGGTAAGGGAAATTTTAAATGCTATAATTGTGGAAAAACAGGGCATTTTTCTCGTGATTGTACTAGTAAATCTAAATATAAAGATAAACAAATTTTTTCGAAGACTGTAAACGCAAGTGTATTCTGTGGCTCGACTACTTCGAATAGTAACGTCTGGATCGTTGACTCAGGTGCAACTCACCACATGACTCCAAACAAGAAGTATTTTTCTAGTGTAGATACGTCATCTGAAAAGGTTACGACTATAGATGGCACGACGATTTACGCAGCTGGAAAAGGTGTGGTCAGAGCAAACTTAGTTGAAAGTGGTTCTGAATTTGAAAAACTGAAGATCAAAAATGTATTACTGGTACCAAGCATATGTCACGGAATCCTATCGATTCGTCAATTAGTTGAAAATGACAAGAAAGTTATTTTTAACAAAAGTGGTTGTCATATTTTTGATAGTGATGGGAATCTGGTTATTCAAGCGAAGAACGAAGGACGTTTATATGTGGTGAATACACAGCCAGAATTAAATGCAGAAGTTAATACAATCAAGACCGAGAAAGGGAAATTGGAATCCTTAAATTTGTGGCATCGAAGATTCATGCACGTGAATCAGCATCAAATATTGAAAATGGTAAGCACGGAATCTACGATTGGTTTGAATTGTGAGGTGACTGCTCCAACGACGTGTGACGTCTGCCTTACAGGAAAGTCTACTAGACAATCGTTTCCGACACATCCACTAATCGATGCAAGAAATAAAGGTGAGATTTTAAATCTCGTACACGCAGACTTAATGGGACCAATTGATGTCGAAAGTTTTGGTGGCAACAAATACATTCTCGGCATTATTGATGACGTCAGTCGATACGTTTTTGTCAAATTACTCAAATCAAAACATGAAGTTTTATCAGCCTTCAAGGAATGGAAAATACAAGTGGAAAAGCAAACTGATATGAAGTTGAAAAGAATTCGTACGGATAATGGACTGGAATTTTGTTCGAAAAATTGGGACATATTCTGCAAAAGTAACGGGATTGTACATGAAACGACTATGGTATACACACCACAACAAAATGGCGTTGCAGAGAGGTCCAACAGGACTCTGATGGATCTTGTGAGATGTGAAATTAGTAACGGCCAGTTGCCTAAGGCAACGTGGGGTGAGTTAATATGTACAGCTGCATACATAAGGAATCGAGTAACCAATAGTCACAATACCGTCAAGACACCGTACGAGTTGTGGGTAGGTAGAAAGCCTAGTGTAAGACATCTCCGAGCTATCGGATGCGAAGTCTTTATCCATATCCCAAAGGAAAAACGATCGTCAAAACTCTCTCCTAGAGCAAATCGAGGCTTGATGGTGGGATACTCACATTACGGTCGTGGATACAGAGTTTGGATTCCAGGAACTCGTCAAATCGTGGAATCCCGGGACTGCGTTTTCAAGGAGAAACAAATAGAAATGAAAACTCAGAGAATTTCTGCGGAGGAATCAAAGAAGAAAGACTTCATCGACGTTTACCAAGATAAAGAAAGTGTTGCAGAAGAGACTACATTAAAAAATAATCCTGAAGACAGCTTTCAATCGAAAAGTAAGAGCGAAGAATATTTTAAAGCATTTGAACAGGAAAGTCTTTCTGACTCGAATGATTTAGAGAAAAATGAACAACAACACGAGACTCAACCGAAGAAAAGAGGCAGGCCAAACGGAAGTACTTCAAAGGTGGTAAATAGAGCACCAGAGAACACAACATGACACTAAGAAGTAAGAATATCACGAATCCAATTGACAACGCCCAAACAAATATGACAAGAGCTATTGAAGTTGAGGAGCCTACTTCATTCATTGGAGCACTAGAATCCATTGCGCTGCGAACTGGATGGAAGCCATGAATGAAGAGATCGAGTCGTTGGAGAGATACAAAGCTTGGACATTAGTTGAAGCACCGCCAGACGTCACAATAATCAAATGTAAATGGGTTTTCAAACGGAAAACAGCAGGTGAAACTCAGCGTTTCAAAGCAAGGTTAGTTGCTAAAGGGTTTACACAGAAAAAGAGAATAGATTATGACGAAATCTACGCACCGGTAACAAGTTTCGAGACTTTGAGGTTACTTATTGCTGTCGCCGTGGAAGAAAAATGGCTTGTAGATCAATTTGATGTCAAATCAGCTTATCTTCATAGTGACCTCAAGGAAATATTGTATATGGAGCAACCAGAAGGCTTTGTGCGTAAAGGTGAAGAAAATCTGGTATGCAAACTACAAAGGTCCATATATGGATTGAAACAAAGTGGAAGATGTTGGAACGACCATTTTAATATGAAACTGGAGAAAATGGGTTTTGTTCGCAACCTGATTGATCCATGTGTCTATGAAATGAAAACAGAATATTTGCAGATATTTTGACGAAGGCATTATGCCAGAAAACGCACGAATTTCATCACCGCCAACTTGTGAATCCAATAAAAATTGCGGAATGATCATTCACAAATTCATGATTCTTCCGAAGGGGGGATTGTAGAGAATTAAGTTTAGATCTGTTTTTTTTCTCAGGTGGCATTACTCGCTATGAATGTATGTGTTCTTTGGTTTCGTCTAGTCTTCTGTTCAAATATGTATCGACGTGCTCTGTTGAAATAAAAATGTTGATCTTATGTTAAATTACATAAAGCATTATTAATTTAACATACATTAAATGTAAATATTAACAGTTCTTCGTCAAAGCGTTTAAGGGTGCAGTCAATTTTGCGAATTCAGGAATAAAAGTCTAATAAAAACTGCATAGACCTTTAAATCGGTTAATTCCGAGTACATCTTTTGGCGCTTCAAATTTCTCAATTGTGACAAATTGTGCCGATCTCGTTTCGATCACAATATCCCCGATTTTAAATCCCAAAACCTCATTCCACGTTTTCGCCATAACACACGAATCATTAAAATACACTGTTATTTTCTTCTGAGGTGCTGGTTTTAGCTACACTGTCTCGATACACATTTTGTAATGCGACTAATTTTTTTGTACATTTACCGATTCACCAACATTAATTAATGATGAGACCTCTTCGCGTCGGTCTATGGGTTTAAGTTTTCCAACTGAAAAAAATATATATTCTCAGCCAATTTTTCGTTTTCATGTAAAACTAAATTTCATTTATCTAGATTCAAAACTGGAAGTTGAAGCTCACAATTCCTTACGCTGGAATCAAATTTATTTTACCCAAAGCAATTTCCTTTCTTGTTAACCCGAATTGGTTCACTCGCCACATAATCGTGAAATAAAATTGGATCGTCTTCTTGAAAATTCATTAAATTTCCTATACGTGTATTCGATAAAGCCTCAGAAAAAGACTTATCCAAAACAACATTTTGAGCACCATCAGGTACAAGAACAATATTAATTTTGTGTTATTTTACCAAACGCTTCAATCGAACTTTTTCTAAAACCTTTCAAAAATATCATATCTTACAAAACTTATTTCTCAATGCAAAACTAATTTTGAGAGTATTCACGGATGCTCCCATATCTACTTGAGCTGTCACATCGATTCCATTTAATTTTACTGCTTTCAAAAAATTTAATAATAAATTTTCGTTTGCTGATAAGTTAATTACACTAATATTTGCTTTATCTGCACTATCAGTTACATCGTTTTTTACTTTTACTAAAGTTTCTAAAGATGTCATTTAACTCCGAATTTATAAGTAACTTCCTGTTTGGAGCCAAACAATTACGTGCAATATGATTTGTTGATTCACAGTTGCGTTCGAATACATTGTCAGACTTACTCTCGGCTCGTTGCTCATTCCTCTGGTTTTCCTTCGATGTGTGGTTGGTCAAGGCTGCGATGACTTGGTTTTCTTGTTGAAGCGCTCTCTACGTTGCTCGAACTAGACGATGTCCTGTAGTATACAGTCAAGATCAGCAGGATCTTTCGCCAACAAAAACTGACCCAATTCTCTAGACCATAATCCAGAGACAATTTCTGTTTTGATGTCTTCAGTCTGTAAATTGAGACCTTGACGTAACCATACTTTGTCGTTAAAATATTCACTTGTATTTTCCTTTTCTATTTTGTTTCGTTTGAAAGTTAATGTTTTCGTAAATGATTCAATTAAAGTATCATAGTCCTTTAGCTTCCAGCTGCATTTTTTAAATGGGATTTTTCAATAGCGTCTGGCCGCGAATGCATTCTTCAATTCTGCCAACAAAGCTGTAGCCTGCTCCGGACTTTCTTGAACTCCAGAATCACGAATGACGCTCTGCGCTTCCGGCACAAAATTGTAGGTTACAGCCGCAGATTGATTACGCTGTATTATCTGAATCATATTTGCTTGTTTGTTAGTTCTGCAACCTTTTCCGTCGTTCGCGCCTCATTGTCTGGACTTTTTCCTCTAAAGCCTTGCGAAATAGCCGCGGCGACTCGATTTTGGGGGAGTGGGGGGTTAACAGGCTACACGAGGGTGATCCTGAAACAGGCAACTACCCTTAATTGAATACGAAGAGAATTGAAAAGGGGGGATGCGGAAGGTAGCCAAAGGTTGAGCATGCGCCGCTATGACACGTCTTGTTCATATTTCGCCAACAACTTATTGTATATTTCTTCCATTGAGCTTATCTTCTCAATCACGTCGCTCGACATAATTTTCTTTGCCTCTCAAGACTGTCATTTCATTAGGCACAAAGATGGCTTACTCGCTAGTCTGTCTAAAGGTCCCTCTAAACTCTTGGCAGATGCGCTCGGCCGTACAAGCGGTCTGTTTCGTATTTGTAAGATAGGTGAAGCAGTACTAGACCTAAAGGAACGAGCTTCATTTATTTTTACAAACATAATATCGATGTCATTCATGACGATTTGTCTTTAGTTTTCTGACAGTTTCCTCATTTAAACCACTTGAATGCCTCATTCATTTCATTTTAGTAATTTGTAACTCAGGAGGCTTGTACATCTTTTATTTTTATTTTGTAATTCATTCACGCTTATTCGGAGCCATGCCTCATTGACCTTTCTTCCTTTCCTTATGCTGTCTGAGTTGCGTGTTTTAAATATAACTTTCCATTTTTTACAATTGTAGGAAAGTACATTGTCGTTACTGCAAATAACACTTTCAGATGACATAGTACTATCAATTTATTAAATAAATAAGTAAAAGAACAGTATAAAATAATGGCCAAAATAATAAAATAGATTAAAATAACAGTGGTACTTGAGTGTGGATATGCCACTCGGGTTTGCTACACGCCTCTTTGACTCTGGTACTAACAACCAACTCCGAACGTAGCAGGGGCGAGGTGAACCGAGTGGGGACGAGTCAAGGCGATTGCACCCTCCACACACTCAGGTCGACTCTGTGAGAGTGCAGAGGGGCCTTAAGAGTCATCCTCAAATGAATTATTGGATTGCCTAGTGTGAAATGCACACAGAATTTGTGTACTGAGCATGCCAAACTTCCATTAACAGTAAACGAAAGCACACCAAGCCCAACACAGGCCATAGCGCTCTGCGACACAGCAGACAAGTGTTCAGTGTCTGCTAAATGCATGTTATGAAACTATGACTTTATTTTAATTAATATTAAATACAAAACACACAACTGACAGTGCATGACATGTTACTTCAGCAACTCCATTCACTCATGCAATCAAAACCCATGATAATGTAAAATGGACTCAATCACTACCTACAATTCTATTAGGCCTTCAAGGAGCTCTCAAGGAAGACATAAATCATAGCATTACCTAAATGGTGTACGGGAAGACAGTCCATCTTCAGACACCACCAAAACATTTGTCATTGAGCTCATCAAAACAATGAAATCACTCAAGCCAGTGCCTACAATTCACAGAACAAGAAAGAATGTATATGTGCATAGAGACTTTTCCACATGTATTCATTCATCATTATCGCACTGTTTTTGGTCAAGCAACGTAATTATAAATTTACACTTTGCTTGTCAATGGCAGGCAGGGCGATTTTTCTGTTGACAGGTTAAAGCCTGCCTATCTACTTGCTGAGGAGGACACAACCACTGCCAACCCAGTTCCAGACCCTGGACCTGCCAATCAAGAACCTTCATCTTGTAATGACCCCACACAATGAAGTACAGAAGACAAGATGGGGCCAAGAAATAAAAAAAACCTATAAGATTCCTGAGTGTTGTGTTTAGTAAAAACATTGCAAAAGGACAAAAATATGTGTAACGTTTTACTGGAAGGAGTGATGTAGGTGTGTTTATGTGACAATGTGTGTGTATATATATATATATATATATTACATTGTGAGTGAATTAGGATCATCCGTTAAGGATAAATTACAAATAAATTATATGTATTGGATAAGTGATGAAGTCACGCATTTGTTTGATAATTGGATAGAAAGAAAGATAGAAATATTTGGGAGAAAGGCAGGAAATTCGCTCTTTGAATCATATGTACGGCATGGAATCATGCACAAGAAAATACATATGTTAAGCATAGAAGGGAATCTAATTCTTCCATCCCTCTTCTCTATCCATCCTAACTTGAAAACCTAATATATAGATTGAAAATGTTCGGTTGGTCGTACTCGATGTGGTGGCGGAGTGGATAGACGCACGCCATGGCTCTAGTGGCGATACACTGCTGTTTTGTGTACCCAGGTTCGAGTCCTGGCCACATCAAATTTTTTCAGTCTTTCTTCCTTCTTCCATTCCCTTCTACACTTAACATGTGCATGATTCCATGCCGTACATATGATTCAACGAGCGAATTTCCTGCCTTTCTCCCAAATATTTCTATCTTTCTTTCTATCCAATTATCAAATGCGTGACTTCGTCACTTATCCAATATATATATATATTATATCCAGTGGTGCCAATTAAATTGAATTTACATTATATATATATATGTATTCAGTTAAGCAGTCGGCAAGTGTGCATGTGTAAATATTAATTTGTGGAGAATAAAGAATAAAATAATATATACTTAGACTATTAAATATTAAACCAAAGCCATAGCAGAGTCTTCTTAAAATACAATACACGCCTACCTAGCTCTGCACCTGGTTAAATGTTATTCTTATATGGTGAGAAAACACAAGAAAAATGAGCAATAATGTCTTTAAAATTAATTAGAGAAAATATGAACTAGTGCAAAAAATTAAAACACTCAACCACACTATATTGGGACTATTTTAAAGAGGGAATATTCTATGGATGTTGCTGCAGGTGGAACTATTAGAATTTTTCAGAGGAGTAGATCTTCATTAACTTATGCCAAATATTTCAGTGCAATTACCTCAGTTTTTGGAATGTTTCTGAGAAAAAGTTCGGGTCACTCTTCAACCTCTAACTGCTCCAAGGTAGTTAGCATGAGCAAATTAATTTTTGATGGAGAGAGATGCTTCAAGTTTATCAGGAAGTCATTGGAAGGCCAAGGAAAAAGGTGGTTGATATTAAACCAGACAATTCACATACACTGATGTTGCACTATAACACACCATGTTGTATGACAGACTATCAATGAATATGTAGCTGGAAATAGCATTATTAAGGTTTCCCCAATTCACTTATAATTCCCCAGCTAAAATATCACTTGAAAAGAGTGTATTTGAAAGGTATACTTTTGAATAATATCAATTGGAAGCCTTCTAACACTGATAAAAATCCTTCATTGTGCACAGTGGACTCTTTGAAGGTAAAGCCTTGACACTTCAAATGAATAAAATATATAGTTACAAGAATTTCAGACATTACTTTTCTAACACTCATATTATTAATAGACTTTCATTCAAGTCAGTCTTAGATAATAAAATTTTTCATCATTATTTTTAATAACAGACATTTTTTTTTCCTTTTTTTTACTACAGCTAACACTTTACATTGATAAACAGTACCACAATTGTTCTCATTTGTATTGATTTTGAACTTTCACAAAAATCCATAAACTGATGGAGGCAGCCTGTCAGGTTTCTTATCAATTAACTGCTGTATAACAAAAGGGGAATTTGGCTTGTCTGCAAAAGAAAAAACAGGGAATGTCAGTTCTTTCTGAAGGTATTATATATCACTATACATATAAGTACACTTTCACATATTTTATAATACATATAATTCGTGATGTATTCATTTATTGGTAATAAAATGGATTACATAGTTGTATGATATACTATTAAATTTTTTGTGAGAAAATAGGGCACTTCTAACTTTTTATAAGTAAATGCAAGCATGTTACATCTAAATTTCTTGAAGACCTAGTTTTGAATAGTAAATTTCACATTTATTGACTTATTTCCAATTACATACATTTAACATTAATCACAATTGTGCTACTTTAGTTATCTAAGTTTTTATAATCAATTTTAATCTCATTTAATTTAAAAATGGTATTATCCAACTAAAAACAAATTGTCTCTTCAACCTATAAATAATTCAAAAGGAAACATGTTCATATTAAATCTAAATATATGTAATAAACACTAAATTACAATTCTGAAATGGTGATCGACTGTAGAAATTTGTTGGGTCTTATAAAAGAGGGACATACCTTTAAATGTGTACTAGATAATCTGGTAAAAATTGGAACAATAATCACTAGAGATATAACTAAGGTACTTAAAATTGATCTTATTTAACTGATTATTACTTTCTGAAACTATTGTGATCATTTAATTTAACTGGAATGGCAAGTAATATATCAATTGGAATTGTTTGTAATTAAAATTGTAGACATTTAATCAAATGTAGTGTTTCAGTTACATTTTTCTTGATAATTCTTATAAAGAAAATTCAATATGAAGGCTCAGGTGTTGAAATTGTGGCCATATAATCAAGAAGTAGAATGTAGTTCCTCCACACATTTGAAATGATAGGAAAACACATTATAAATTTTCATTAAATATGGGTTCATGTCAAAAGTACCATTCGATTGTTTGATACACTCCTGATATTCATGCAGCAGTCTTAAGACTTACTATTCACAAATAAGAATAAATCAGTGGCAAATAAATTTTACATGAAACTAATAATCCATATACGTACAATAATATATTAATATGTGGATTGTTCAGTATATCAAACGATTTATCTTAAAATAATAAAAAGAATATTTACATTATGAAGGTGCATGTTTCTATGGTTTCATCATAGTTGGTAACCTTCATTTTGCAATCATGATAAATATCCTTGTTTGATATCTGAATAATTGTACTGCATTCTTACAATTCTCTCGACATAATTTTGAAATGGGTGTATATAAAAAAATAAGTTTATTATTCACATATATATTTTTACATTTATTGATAACAATATTGTTATAAACAAACTACTATAATTGTTATCTGCTCTTGGAATAAAAGAGGAATTTTCTCAGACTCTTCTTCCAAAATAATAGGACATAACTACAAGCTGTGATGCATTAGATATTTGTATTAAACACAAATGTTAACCATATTTTTTGAATTTTTAAAAATAATAACTAAATACTACATAGTGTAATGGCAAACACAAGAGTTAACCATTTCAACAATCTAAATTATCACATAATATATTTTACTACATGTTACTTAATACAATGAATATAGGTGTCTGTATAATAGATAAATTTCATAATAATTGTAGCAGTTATTTTCAAAAAATGTGGTATCCACATAGACATTTTATTGTGGTGATATAGTTAATAATATTGTGATGTGAGATTGTGATGAGTGCATTCTTTCATTGATAAAATGTCATATTAGAGATAAATGACATATTGGAAAGTATTAATTGTTAAAGACATATTACATTTAAATTGTTTGGATGTGACAAATCATTACATAGTCCAGGTTATGGTACAATTAAATCTTGAGTCTCATTTCTTTTCATAATTTGTAAATTTTTTTTCACAATCAATAATTGGCTTTGTTAGCATGGTAGAAACAAATATACCGCTTTTCTGGAGAATTTTTATGAGATCTTACAAATGGAAGCATTTGAGATGGATCAGTTTTATAAGTGCTTCTTTGTTTTAGATTATTTTTCAGATACTTTGGTGAGTCTACTTTTGCATAATACGAAGCATTTCCATAGCCCATTTCTTGCTCTATAGTATTTATATTATTCTTACCATATATACAATTATTACTGAAATGCTGTCTGCTCCTAAAATGTCTTGTTTCAATATTATTATATTTTATATGACTTTGGGCATCAGGGGTATTCAATTGGTAGTATGATATGTCATAAATATTTACAGTATCTTTATTTAAAATGTGGTTGAAATGTTTGTTGCAATTCGATTTGAAGCTTCCTTGTGACTTGTGACTATAGTTATATGATTCTGCAAATGGTGATCGTGTCCTATGAAAATTTTGTCTACAAACATTTGTTTGTTGAGGTTTAATGTACATATTACTGTAATTAAACTTAAGGTAGTAATTTTGATTTGTGGTGGAAGAAAATGGTGTATTTGCCCAATGTTTATGGTAACTGTACCGTTTTTTATCCCGTAATGCATTTTCAAGTTCTCCTATGCGGGCTTCATGTCTGGTTCTTTGCACAGCCCATCTGTCTTGCTGTTCTTCCAATTTTTTCATTAGTTTTTCTAGTTTGATTATATGAAGCTGCTTTGACTCCAGTGCAGCATGAAGTGATTCTAAATCATTACCATTAGCTGATACAACATTTTTTACCTGTAAAGTTTAGAGGCAATAATTTTTAACTTTTGTGAAATCAATAAATTTATGTTACTTCTCTATCAAAACTTCCATTTGTAACAGAAAATATTCAATATTTACTCAATAATATTCTATGGAATTAATGTTTTATATAAATTATTTAATTTTTATGTTTCATAACAATGTGAAGTATATTACAACAGAATTATTATATACATTTTAGTACATGAATTCAGTGGAACATTGCAATTAGTGCTAACAATTCTTGTAGGCAATCAAGTTTAAAATGAGGCATTCTATAAAAATTAGGTTTAACCACAAAGTACTCATTTAGGGTCTACAGGATCCCCAGCCATGGTAAACAGCAATATACTAGTTTTATGCACATGTGACCCTGTGTACATTTCACTTGTACATTCACATATATTCTGCGGAGAGTAATACTGCTAGGTGTTACTGAAATAAGGATTGTTTACAACTTAGAAATACATAGGGGATCCTGAAGAGCCAATGCAATTACTTAAGGGTTAATTAAATTCCTGTTACTGAACACAAGCACATTAATTTTGAAATGACTAATTAAAATAAAGTAACTATTGTAATTATTAAAAAAATTATATCAGTTAATTGGAAGTCATATTCATTTTTGTTTTTAATGAAGGAACAAATTTATTTATTTATTCCTAATTGTTCATAAGAATATATCAACATTGGAAGTTGAAGATGTGACTGGATCCTTATCTTTATAAATATTAAATTGTGATCAATTTCACAAGAATTTAAAGTAAGTAAAATAATTTTTAGATTTATTTGGCATGAATTTTCTCTTATGGAACATGTCACATTGACACAAGAAAAATCTACATATTTAGGTATTTTGAAGGATCTGAAAGTATAGAACATATGTCCCACATTTCAATTTTTTTCATTTAAGGGAGGTTTGTATTCCTCAATGACCTTGACAGGCAAAGTCAGACAGGGTAGGGGACAGACAAAGAGAAAAGTCCACTGATCTTCCAGGTTGGTGGTTGGTTATGGGGCTAACAACCATAAAACAACTATTGTGACTGAACAATGATCAGACAGTTCCTGAAAGATTATATACAAAGGATAAGATGGTTGTAAGCAGGAAGGTGGGAATAAGGAGATTGAGAACAAAGGTAGAGGAGGAAAGGACTGAAATTTCCTCTGAAAAGTCAATACTAAATATATAAGGCTCTTTTCACTGCCAAATCCTTACCATATGTAGGAAAGTACAGAAAACAGAGATAAACTTATTTTAAATTGTATGGTGCATTATAGTTTATTTAATAATAATTTTTGTAGTAATACATAGGCCAAACAAAGCCAAGAGTTGGAACCTTTGGGATAAAAGTTGGAAAAACCCCAAAGGGCTACAAAAATAATGGATCCAGCCATCAGCACGAAGACTCACCAATGAAAGTTTTTAAAAAGTAGAGAGGAAACAGCCAATATAAGTTTTGGATTGACACTTTTGACAAAGACGGCAAAGGAGATGGTTGAACCAGCAACCCACGACAAGTAAGCTCCGGGATTCCTGATCGTTCCTGCTTTTTGTTAAGTGTTTGCCTTAAATTATCACATGTGCATGTTTTTTGAAGCAGCGCTTAATTTCTTAAGCCAAGTTGACGTGTAGGACAGGGGCACAGATCTGAAAGTTTTAAGAGGGAGGACCATAATGAAACTGAACACAGAAATGATAAAGCCCAAAATTCTTTAAACCCTTGAAGGGCAAGAGGGTCAAATAATGTTGTATTCTACTATCACAGAACCAATGATATGACTTACCAAAATAATCAATATTGTAACTAATAATGACTATTGAGCATGTAGAGAGGATTTTATTTCAGAGTCGAAGATGCCGAAAGCTGTACCGAAATGAGGGGATTGAATGGGGAATTATTGAGCTTAGCTTGGAAAATGGAATTAGTAAGGAGGCATTGATAGACATGGGCGCAGAACTAAGCTGTATGAATTTCGAGAGTTAGAGGAAGAAAGACTGGTGGTAACAAAGCTGGGAGTGGTAGGCCTTAAAGCATACGACGCTTTAGGATGCAGTCTCGAGAAGGTCGAATGGCAAGTCTTGTTCAATGTCAAATTATCAGGGTGAGAAATGTTGCTTGTTAGAGCTGATGTGCTGTATTATTTTACTCGTAGCATGGCGTCTGGAGATCAGTGCGATGATTAATTAGCAGGCAGGGAAAATAACTGGAGAAGGAGTAGATGCCAATAGTGGAAGTAAAATAAATGTACATTGGGATATATTGGGTAGCGCAACTGTAGGTGCTGATAGCCAAGTTTCTTATATTTATGGCGCGGAAGAGGGATATGAGTTTAGTAGGAAGGCGAGAGAAGAAGGAAAGATAGGTGAGACTGAACTTAAGGGAGAAAAGGGGTTTGAGTAAGCTTTAGAACAAATATTAAGGTATGATTAATGTTAGTGCCAAAAACTGCAAAGAGTTTAGGGATACGATGAGGAGGAATAAGAAAGTATTAATTGACACTCCAGAATGTCTAACAGGATACATTCACAAGATAAGAGACCATAGAACATGCACCTTAAAACTTAAAACTTACCCAACTCCTTTTGCATTAAGAGATAGGATTAGAGAAACGTTACTGCAAATGGAAAGGGATGGTATAATTTCCAGGAGACTGAGCCCATATAATAACCCGATTACTTTTGCACGAAAGAAAAATGATCAGAAACGTGTATGCCTTGTTGCTAGGAAATTAAATACTGTCATCATAGATGAATTAGAAAAAACTATTCTTATAGCTGAAGTTATTCAGAAATTCCAAGGAAAACCATTTTTGAGTACTGTCGATTTGGTTAAGGGGTGAAGAGTCAAGTAAGTTGACATCCTTCACTATCAATGGTAGGCAGTATTGTTGGATTAGACTCATGTTAGGATTAAATACCTTATGCTTTGTGAGGCGGATATATTTAGTCTTAAGAGAGGAGTATAGGAAGAAACTGACTGTGTACGTCAATGATATTATAATCACTAATAAAACATTTGATGAACACCTATTACACCTAGAAAGCCAGTTTAAGAGATTGGGTAAGAATGGTCTGAGAATCAAGTTGAAAAAGAGCACCTCCTAAAAATGCTAAGCAGTTGAAATCACTGATACGAGATTACGCCATAGATAACACACTCAAGTGCGTAAAAGGGGCATTTAGGCAATGCATAGTTCAAGAGCATCCAAAACCAGCAGAACCGTTTATTGTTAGGTGTGACGCATCACTTGCAGCCATCTCTGCAATGCTGAGTTAATTACACAACGAGGGATCCGAAAGAGTTATTTCATTATGTTAGGGGGGCTCCACCAGCCTCAGCACACATACACAATAATGGAACTAGAATTACTGGTGACCATGTATGCCATGCAGAAATTTTGAAATTATGTTTACAGCAATTGTGTGATATTGTACACCTATCACCAGGACCTTACCTTTCTACGCATGTGAGATCACCTGAGCGCAAGGTGCAGGCGTTGGGATTTAGTGATAGATGAGTATGATTTGAAAATAATTCACGTTAAAGGCACCCGTAACGAATTCTTATTGTGGGTGAGGTCTCGATATCCAAGGAAAGAGAGATGGTAATTGCAGCCGTCGAGTTCAGCAATTCACGCACCTAGGCACGATTTAGGCAGCTTGTTAGGGAAGCACAGGAGAAGGTCAACGAGTGTAGAGAAGACATTGGCTGTATAAACGCCCCAGATGTTATAGATCAAAGTAGTACATCGTACAGGTTAGAAGGAGGCCTTCTGTTTGAAAGTAATCCCCGGGTTAGGTACTTGTGGGTTTTATATGTCCTGAAGTCTGCTAGGAAACATGTCCTTTAGTTGGTATGGTACATGATGAAAGTGATCATCCAGGTGGGTACAAGACTAACGAAATGCTGAAGGCGTTAGTATGCTGGTGTGGGCTAGCAAGAGACGCAAAGAAATATGTGCAATAAATTTCTGTTGTGAAAATTCACGAATAGCACTTTTCAGGCTCCTTTCCAATTCGTAATCCCAGATTTGCGTATGGTGGACATCTATGGCCCCTTAATCAAAAGTCTCAATTGGTTGTTATGCATGTTAATTGTGGTGAATGTATTCAGCAAATTTGTGAAGTTGTACAGGTAAGACGGGCCACTGCTAGGGCATGGGTTGGGAAAATGTTGAAGTATATAGATAAACAGTCTTACTTTGTATCTGCTTCAGTAATTAATTTCTTTATTTTATCATTCAGTAATTATTTTAAATAATTATTGTTTATTGTTGTTTTATTTCACTCAACTACAACTACAAACATTTTCTAGTAACCTCAATAACTAAAGAAGATTTTTTTAAATTTATAGATAATTTTATTAAAAATATTGCAGTTGTTGTGAAAATAGAGAGAATCAATCGTGTTTAATGAAAATTATACCATCTAACATCTTGGCTGTTATATAATTACACTAAACACATTTATGTATGGTATTATAAATGATAATATTATTCAATACACTATCAAAATTATGAGGTAGATGTTACTTACAGCCTCAGCAACTTTCTCATGTTCTTGAGTAATGGCTTTTAAGTCAGCTATTTCTTCTGTTGTTTTCTTACCCTTACCTTTGAGGGTATTAATTAATTCATTACGGCTCTTAATAATCTTTTCTTGTTCTCGAGTGAAATGTTCTCTTCTTTCCAGTTCTAACTGAAGCTTCATAAGATTGGTTTCTAACTGAGAGTTTTGATCTTTTAGTACAGACACTTTATTCTCTAATTCAGTTATCTGCAAAATTACAACAATAATATTTCATTATACAGGCATTTTGTTATTAGAACTAGCATTCCATAAAATAAATTACTCTCATAATATGAACTATTCCCTTAATGCTTAAGTATTACAAATGTTTCAAATCCTGTTCATTTACTTCTGTCAGTAATTTTGTTGTAGTCCTTAGACTGGTCTGATGGAACACTTCATGCTAACCCAGGCATCCCTAAGCCCACAAACATTATGGTGCCCACTAGCCGTTTTAAATGTGCCCCCTGGTGTGCTATGCAGTGTGAAATTTTGTGAAAGACAGCAGTTAGTAAAGTTTGGAAAGTCTCTAGGTCACTTCAAGACCCAGGAAGAGATGAGTGCATGACACATTTTGAAGGGATCAAAGAATTGCAGAAGAATGCAAAGCAGCTGCATCAGTTGATCAGGTTCAGTATCTTCTATAAGAAGTTTGTGTACAACATTAGTATTTCATGAGTTTTTTAAACTATGTCCTACATTACTGTAGCAAACAAAGTTTACCAGGATAATTATGTAAGATATTAATGTATTACATATCAATAGTGCTATCAATACTCTCGAGGCAAATGACCTGCTACAATTCTAATTCTGTTCACGTAACAAAAAAATTTAAAACCAAGTTCAAAAGCATTTATATTTCTCTAGTACGTATTTTAATTTTAAGAATAAGACAACATGGGGCAGTATTTTATGCATATTATTTTTTTATTTAAAATAACCTCTTGAATGAGATTAAGAAATTTAAGCAAATTCAAAGAGAGTAGAACTGCTTTAATTGGAAAAAAGTTCAAAAGCATTTATATTTCTCTAGTACGTATTTTAATTTTAAGAATAAGACAACATGGGGCAGTATTTTATGCATATTATTTTTTTATTTAAAATAACCTCTTGAATGAGATTAAGAAATTTAAGCAAATTCAAAGAGAGTAGAACTGCTTTAATTGGAAAAAATGTTGACCAGACCTAGGAATCAAACCTGGGACCACCCACTTACTGGGCTGAGTTCTAATCAACTGAGCTAGTCCAATTCTGGTTAGAGTTCTGTCCGGTAAGCCGGAGGTCCTGGGTCTGGTCAACATTTTTCATTCTTATCTTCTAAATATTAAGCAAAATGTATGAATACTATTTTGTCTTGAAAACAAACTACTTTTATTTTTATTTTTAATTAGTAAATGGTTCAAATTTATTTTGCTGCTTATTCCGTTCCCTTGTGGTGTTGCCTCATAGCATGGGCATGTACATGATTTGTAGAACCACAAAGAATTAGTTTGTTGATATTTACAGGTGTGGTGGGGGAAACAATACTGCACATTTCTAATTCCTGATAGGAAATGAGCACTACAGCCATGAGTAGCACTGACTATGGCCAGTGTCTGCATTATCAGGTTTGAGAGTTCTGCTAGATAGACTGTTGAATGTCTTCAAAATTTTAAAATAATGAAAATAATTCTTAATAGCCTAAGTGCTGTAACACATGAGCATATGTGCACCAGCAAAACTGGTGTACTGGAATTCTGATTTGCTTGAGTTTCTAAATGGAAGTGGGAGTGAAAGTATGAGTATGCTTTAATGGATATGAAGATCTGTTACAGGGGGTACATAGGAGTGAGCTTTATCACAGTATTAGTGACTCGTATGTGTATATCTCATGATCCACAACCCAAAATGAGATGGAGATGAGCAGTTTTAATGATGAAAACTTTGTGCAGTCATAATCTTCTATTTTCTCTCTTACACTTGAAATACTATAAAAACGGTTTTTTTAAGGCAACAAAATGCATTATTATGTATTATGAGATGAAAATGACACAGTTACCTGATGTTTCATTTCTGAGCTTAGCTTTTTATTTCTGTCAGTTGAAGAAGACCTTGATCTTTTCTTTTCATAATCCTGCACTTTTAATTTTAAACCAACTATAGTTTGCTGTCTGAAACAAGTGAAAAGAAAACAAGATGAGCATATAAAGAAGATGCATAGAAATTGTACTTTGATTACAAGAATTGTACTTATTACATTTTAATTACAACTGCACCATAAACAGAGATAGTCCTACTTGTACATAAGTATGTTTAAACTCAGAATCAAGTTTCAAATAAATTAGTGATTAATATGAAAGTTAAGTAATAAATGGTAATTATTTTTGGTCTGCAGTGCTGTTTGGCTGCTATTTGTATTGGACTAGGGTGAATTATTGCTTATGTTTTGATATTAAGTCATACAAGCTTTGAGAATTCTGTGGAAAGTTAAAATAAGACAATCATAATCAAGGATGTTATATAAAACAATTTTTTTTCATTATTAAGTTCTATGAATAATTTTAACATAATGTTTTCATTAAGAGAATTTTTAAAAATTTGATTTTAATACTTTTTCCTGAATATCCAACATGTAATTTTGTTTATAACTTATATTGTCAAATTTACTATAAAAGTTTTCCTATTTTAATGCTATGTTGATGAGAGATTCTTTGGTGGATACAAAGCATTGGTGTCATTTTTGGCATATAAGATGAATTACCTTCAGATTAAAAGTTTAGATTCATAGGTAACTCATTGAAAAGCTTTTAGTCATTCAAGGAATGAACTGTCAAAAAATTCTTCCTTATACTTCCTTCTTTTAACATATTTAATGCCCACACTTCGAGAAATAATTGAGTAAAAACATCAAACAAATAACTTATTGTACTCATGTAAAATGAGGTCAGCCTGGTAGTTCAATTAAATAAGGTTCACAAAGTAAGAAATATAAACTAGGGGCTTGCTTATGAATGTTTCCTTGCTTTATTTACATCTCTTTCATAGCCAGCAAAAAGTAGGCTGCTGTCTGCATTTCACTAATAACCAGTTTATGAGGTATGCAAGTTAACTGCTGATATGAATGGCTTTAGTGGTACAAAGCTATCCAGAATATGTACTATACTCAGGAAAGAGAATAGACAGCCAGAATTTTATCTTATCATGTATCTTTTGCACTGGATTTAACTCAAATAATGTAACATTGCAGAAGTTAGTTTCATAATGATAAATGAACCTGAAAAGGACAAGTGGAGAATTGTATAATGCCAATTTTTATGTCATGTTTTCTGTGGTGTATTTAAAGGAATATTGTAGTGGTAGGTTAAGTTGGCATAGTGGTAAGCATAATGGAAGTAGTGCAATGAAGTTAAGTTGTGCCACAGCTGTTGATTATTGATAAATATAATCTTTGAGTCTTTTGTCTATATACCATCAGAAGGCAGTATGATGCACAATTTAACTTTCCATATACTAATAATTGTGCCATTGAAGTGCCAGATATATAGGCTCAGTCTTAGAATATCCACAAAAGGTTTATGGTATGTGGGGATAAATTTGTTTCTAGTTAAACTATGTTTATAAATGGAGCACAAAATGGATAACCATTCTAAAGAGTTCACTATATAATTAGTTATAACTACTTCAAATCACCTACTTTTTGTTAAGTATATAGATAAAGTCTTACTTTGCATCCACTTCAGTAATTAATTTCTTTATTTTATCATTCAGTAATGAAATTTCATTAGTCTTTTTGACTATTATTATGCTCATTTTTTCAGCTGAATTCTCTGAGGCTTCCTAAACAATAACAAAAAAAGGCTCAGTAAAGACCATGCAAATAATGTGCTTCAAATTAATTATAGTGTGGATGAGGAATTTTATAGTATATTACAATTTTACATTAAATCATTGTTTCATTAAGCAATGTCAGATATATATCAGAGTTTCCATGCCAGTTAGACTATTTCTTGAAATGAAACATTATTAACTAAAATTCAAGTGTTTTGATATCAAACAGAGAATACAAATAATATATGAACTGCAATTGACATCCAGATGTTATTACAATACTTTCTGTAAATACATAAAAGTTATAAAGTGAGTAGCACAAGCAATGTGGAAGAAAATTAACTTTAAAATACCAAAGATTATGTTTAATGTATTGCAATATAGTTTATCATTTGATGAATAACATTAGAAAGTTAAGACAACAATATCTTCCTTCATTATTTGACATGTGCAACTACTCAATCAATGTTTCATTGGCTAAGATACATTTTTATTGGCAGAGATTTTTATACCCTAGGAGAAAATAGGAATAGGATAAGCAAGATTAAATAAATCTGAAAGTGATCATAAAAATCTGGAAGCGATCATAAGTAAAGCACCTCACAGAGACATTTGATTCCTGGACTATCAAAAGTTTCATTAACTTTTATATTACAAATAGCAATATACTGCTAGGCATGTGCCTTGTGATACAAAAATGCTCATAAGACTCAACAATCACTTGCTACCCCTAGGAGCAAGGATGAGAGGGATTGGATAATTTTAAAACACACATAAAAGGGTCAACATTCGAGTCAAATAAATATTTTTGACTCAAGTATTTTGGTAGTATTCCCGCAGATGTTTGTGTGTGTGAGAAAGAGAGATATAAAGCCCATTCCACTTGAGAGGGGAGGAACCATAGGGGTGCTGGTTTTGAGGTGTCACATAAAAGAACAATAAAATTACCAACATTTATGTCAAAACTGATGTTTAACATGCCAATGTCAGTAAGACAAAATCAACCATGATTCCTGATAATTATATAGAATGATGGATTAATTCAAAAATAGTCTCTGGAACTGCATGACTGGTGTGGTGACCAGACAACAAAGCAAACTCCCAGTTTCCTGGAGGCACTTCTCCTATTTATTGATTGCTACAAAAATTGATCGCAGTCCATACTCACGCTGAAAATGGCATTATACCATGGTATCAGATTTAAGCTCCACAAAAGAGCAGCACTTTCTGTTGTGGAGGCCACATTATTACTGATGCATGTTTTTGTGAACAAAGCAGTTACAAGCATTTTGTCAACTCCCACAAGAAAACAATGTAAAAGCATTGTGAGCTTTCATAATCATAATCAGCATGTGTGGGCTGATAAAAATCCCTATGCAGATGCACAAATAAGCCATCAACTTCATTAACATATAGGCAGGCATTGTAGGTGATAAACTAATGGGGTTACCTCAAAGATTAAATAAATTATTACCATCAATTTGTTAACAGATTGCCTATTTTCTTGGAGAATATGTCATTTCAGCAAAGACTACAGGTATGGATTATGCATAAGATGTGTCATGTATGGACATCAGTTTGAACTTTCCTATAATCTCAGATGATATTGGATTTGGATTATAAATTTGGATATTGGATTTTTTCTTCTGATTGTTACTACCACTTCTCAAAATACAAGACACTGCTTTTAATACCCTCCAGTTGCTTTGCATTAATCTCTGGAAGAGAAGTAAGTACTGAGAAATATAGTCTACACAACTCACAAATGTTTGCATCACAGAATTGTCAAAGGCTGCCTTCTCTTGTTTAAGCTTCTCAATTTCATCTTGTGCAGATTTTAATAGCACAGTTGTTGATTGAAGTTTTGCCCACAATTCTTCTTCATGCGCAGTTGGTTTTGATTCTGAAAGAAAAAAGATCGTCTGATACAGAACACCTATCACTGAAATTGTTTTTATAACTTTTCTATTTTTATATTCCCTTAAGAACAAATTTTTATTTTACATATAATCCCCATCCCCCTCAACTGTCTTAAACCCCTTGGAACTAGGGCATGTACATCTGAATAGTAAACATCTGGACCAATATGTTTGTAGCCATGACTTTCATCCAAAGGAGCAATTTTAAATTCTTTTACTTAGGCTGGTTTTCATGACGCCGTGGTGGCATGTTTCATTGACTGCCCATTTTTTCCTTTTCATTTGTTTAATTGTAAACACAAAACTTTTTCAAACCCCAAATCTTTCAATAAATCTAAACCTATAAAAATTAAAGCTTTTCTTGGTGAATTGTTTGTAAAACAGTTCTTGGTCTTTTAACTGAGTGGAATTCACAAAGAGACATTTTGATGACTGGCAATCTAAATCTATGTTGGAGATCATAGTGAAGCATACTTGTCTATTTCTATTCAAGTCTCTTTCTTATTATAGCTTTCTTGCAAACTGAAATATATTGTCTACACAAAAGATTAAAAATTGGGACTGTGGATACACAGTTAAAACTTGTTAAAGCTAATAGTCAAGAGAATAGAATATTTCAAAGATCATGTGACTAATCTCAAATGATAAAACTACCTATTTAAATTATTCTGACATGAATTGAAATAATAAAAATAAAAATAAGTATTTCAATTTGTTCCCTCAAACTTCCACTTTCTTTGGTTTAAGAGTCTTTTTCTTTTATAAAAAAATTTAAATTATACACCAAAATATGACACTAATAATAAATCATGAGAAGCAAAAATAATTATTGCTTCTCACCCAGAACCATTGAAAAGTTTTTGAATTAACTGGAGACATCATTATATATACATGTCTCTTAATAAATAAAGTTTTCCCTTTTCATGTAACATGAGTCAGTTCTGCAAACACTTGGTCCTCCTACTCCACTTCTTTCACTGTGATTGTTATTTAAAACAATGCAATTAAGTCTGAAAATTGTCAGGAATTAGTACAGTGAGTATTGTTGTGCCCTCTTTCACCACGAATCTGCTTGCCCACTACAACAACAGCAGCATGTTCATACACCGTTCTGAACCACTTGGGGGAAATTTCCCACTACGTTGTTCTCACAGCATAGGAATTCAATAACTGTATGTTGCTTATGATGAATGTCAAGTGCAGATGCATATCTCTAAGATATGCTATGACATCTCATGGCAACAGGTTGAAATAAGTTTGAAAGTGGGAATCCAAAAATTGTAAAAATGTAGAATGGAGAATAAGTTTAAATAAGAATAGTGTGCATTACTGTTCAAGTGATATTCATAATTCCAATTTCTACAGAACCGTAACATCAATTCCTCATTCAATTTACTTGGAACTACTCCCCTACCAAAATCACCTTCCTGGATCTTGACATACACCTCACTTCTTGCTTAATCACAACTTCATTCATATCATACATACGAACACATTACACTTTTCCAGTTATCCTGCATGCACCACTCACTCCATTTCATACAGTCTAGTCCTCTGGTGCACTTGCATTTGCTCTGCTTGGAACAGTCTGTCATCACATGAACCGTATTCACAATGCATTTGACAGAAAATACCCCTTAGATCCCCTCCACACAATTTCAAGCAGTACTGATCTTCCTCAAAGTCCTACCCCATGATTCTTCAGAGGCTATACTCCATCTATGGGAATCTTTCCAACATATCTTGCAGTCCAAACAATGCACTGGACTCAACATCCTCTAGTTAGTAAATTGACCATCCATAGTTGCACTAGTACATGTTAAGTATGTATGTGTGTGTTAATGTGGTTGCACATGCTAATTTGCAGATTTCAGCATAAAAGAATTTATTTGCCTTCTCAGGTGCATGTTTGTGTATACACAAGGGTGCACACATGTGTGTGTCAGGTTGTTTTAAATGCATGTCTCTAGTCCACATCAAATCTGTCTCTGCCCTGACTTTTATTGAGAGAGAAACTTAGTGGGGTCTATTTTTTACTAGCAACAGAAAGCCACGTGGCAGTTTATATTGCACAGTCCACAGCCAACCAACAATGCTGGAAAGAAATTCAGCATCTGATGATTTGGGAGTAATTGTGAAGCACTGGATGAAATTATTGATGTTATGGTTTATGACATGAACAACATTAGGGAATTGGGTTCCAAACAGTACTTCCCTGCCAGCCAATACCTAGTATCAAGATAAGTTGAGAATTTTTTCTTTACTATCCCATTTATCCTATATATATATCAGCTATTTGCATTTGTTAATAAGCAAAGGAAAGAGATAGAAAGTAGGTGGCTTACCTGAGGTTCATAGATGGTAGGCACCTTGTGAGGTTCGGAGGCACCACCCTTCATCAGAAAGTTAGGAAGACATTTCCAGTGATCGGCTAGTCGACGATATATATAAATTATTCCTCTTATCCAACAGAGCTAACGTCCACATGTCTATGGTATCATCTGATCAATAGATTTTAAATTTGCTACCTTGCTTACATAACAATATGACAAAAATTGACCAATATTTGTCAAATGTGACATGTTTGAAAACATGTATGCTTCATTTCCTCCAAATAATGAACTCAAGTTAAAAATAACTTCAATTACTTAAATCATTAAGTTGACTTTCGAGACATATCACTCATCCTAGCCATAATTTATGACACCTTTATAAGGTGTAATATAATACTTCGAGGTTGATAAGATCATGGAGATGGTGAGTTTTCAGCAGATGTGATGCAGCTTATTGCCATTGCACAACATTGTGTCTCATTATTAAACCAATGCTCACATATACAATTTTATTATTGATCATCACTAAATTAATATAAAATAAGATAACTGTGAATGTGGAATGATCTTGGACCAACTTTATGATGGCTGCTTATCATGGCAGGATAATGTTATATATGGGCTACATAATTTAATATAAAGTTCTTTATGGTATAAATCATATGTAAAACAAGAAAAAATTAAGTCAAACTTTGTTTAACTTTTAAACTAAAATTACATATGGTATGTTTTTTTTCTCTATGTTACTAACCATTCATATTTGATGCTACTATTAGTGATGCTTTTTGTGAGGCTTCCATTAACTCCACACTTTTCATTTCAATTTCCTTTTTCATTTCCAAAGTGACCCTAAGCTCTTCTTCTAACTTTTTTCTGAAAACATCACAGAAATCTAAAAAATATTCTCTTTTCAGAATTAAGATTCATAACTACAGAGAAATATAAAACAATATGAAAATATTTAAAAAAAAATTAATTGAGAGCAATAGAAAAATCCACACCATATATAACTTCTATTTGAATTAGCAGGTAGTTAATGAAAAAATGGTATTGATTCAAAAGGTGTGTACAGTATTCTCTCATGCATACAAATACTTGCAATAAAAAGTAATGCAAATATCTCGTTTTTCTCCACGGAACTTCCCAAAATCCCAAATCGGTCTATCTTTCACAGAATATACAGAATTCAACCTCTCTCAAGAAGAATGGAATACAAAATTCTCAAATCTATCCTTCAAGTTCAATAGCTTCGAGCGCATTTTCACCGACGGCGCCAAAAACAAAGATGGAGTCAGCAGTCTCCTCTAATAGCCGCCGGGCAGTGACCCCTAACCCACATCCTCACTGCAGAAACCTACTCTATCAAGATTACTATAGACCACTTCTCTTCGTCCACCACTTAATCCTCTCAGACTCACTCTGCGCTTTAAAAACCATCGCCAATGAAGACAACTCCCAAGTGCTATCCGCAATCTAACACAAGCTCCAAACAACAGGAAAGAATATCGTATTGGTCTGGATCCCGGCGCACCAGTGAATACAAGGGCGTCGACCAGCTATCAAAAAAGTCCTCTCCCTAATTACGTCAACACATTCTCGGATGTATGGAAACATCCTTCCAAAACTAGCCTATCTCTGGAAGCAAAATTGATCGCGTCTAAAATCAAGCCCAAACCACAAATTAGTCCACCTCGCTATGCTCCTCCGCGAAAAGGCATCCAGAAGAGATCAAGTAGTCTTTTCTACAGTAAGATCCGGTCACCCCATATATATATATATATATATATATATATATATATATATATATATATATATACACAAATAGACTTCCTCCAATCTGCGATCCCTGCAACACAATCATCACCATGGAGCACCTTATCAACTCCTGCAGTAACTATCTTGAAGACAGACACCGGATCGTCGGAGAGAACAACCCAGACAGATCAACCACTCACCGAACTGCCAAGTGGTCAGGTTCTTGAAAACGATCAATTTTCACTTTTTCTAACCCTTAAATCAGTTCGGTCACTACTGACCTCGTAGTTTATCCGACCTTAAACTAAGCAAAAAAGAAAGAAACTGAGGCAACCCACCTAACACTTAAGATACGTTCAGCAAACTAGGATCTTGTTCAATACAGTTGTGGGAAGCTATGGTCTTTACAACCTGTTCAATCCTGTTTATGTTGAGAGCAGTGCATTTGATTCACATTGCTCCTCACGTGTGGGCGCTGCACTCCCGGTCGTTCGATAATTTATTATTATATTAATATTTATTATAATAATTTATTATCATTGCTCACTTACCTGCTCCTCTTCACATACACCATTTGAATTACTTCTTCACCTTGGTAATTTATAAAAAAACATTTTGAAAACGAAAATAAATTTATTTTCTTACCATAATTTCCATCTCGTTTTTCCTTGGCCCAAACATTCACCCTGTTTAGGCCTTCTTGTAATGCAAATGAATCTCGTTCGTTTTTATCCTACAGTAACTATAGATGATGTTCATGAAACTTCAGATTTTTAATTACACAGATAATCTTTTAAAATATTAGCAAACTAATGGTATAATTACTGAGACTTGAAGGACTTCTGATGTTGCAATGCCTAATTCAGCCATTTTTGATACATTTTTAGTTTTTTGGAATTTGTTCTACTACTCTTTTACATGTATGTTTCATTTAATGAATGAGGATTTTAATAAGTCAATTATTATTATACCTGCTCTACGACCACTATATACACCCCCCACTCCGTCGACTGCATCTTAAAATAAATTTGTCTTTTGCACGACAAACCTTTGTTAACTATTAAAAACCACTCGTTTCTTACAAATTCGAATGTGAACAGAGGCTTCTTGAAGGTGCTGCATAATATTACATATTTTTGAAGCAAGACATAAGAAGCCTATTGTTCTTAACTAATTTTGGAATTAGTGCCTTAGTAACACTTTTACAATCAGCAGTGCCGAATTATTAATTTATATGTTAAAACTTCTTATTAAGTCAGTCCCGTGTGGAGGTCAGTCGAGGAGACGGTCCTGCTACCATTTTCAAGCACCGTCTGAATCAACAAACAGAAGTCAAGGATCGTAATATGGATTGTAGTTTTATCTAGCCCAAACTGGTAACTGAAACGTGATCATAACGTGGTTTCATCTGCGTATTTAAGATGGTACCACTAACCTACTGTGTTTCGTAACCGCATTAGCCGCAGACTTTGATTTTACTTTCATAATTTTATCATTCAAACTTCCAAATTACCTACAATTTCAAATTTCGAAAGAAGTTCTAAATTAAATTTAATGTTCTATGCAAAAAATATTAATTAGCTCTACTATGTTAATTATGTCTAATATAATAGTTGTTGGAATTTAAACTGAATTTGATGTTCGGAAAAGTACTTGTAACCAAGTGTCGAACAACGGGGTAGTGAACACAACCCTGTTGATATTTCCTTTGGAAAGTATAAAAAATGCAGTTCTATAATCAAATACTTTTACCCGTAACATTAATATTTTGGTATGAGAAAGATGTTGACTGTTGGTGCCGCGTGTTCGAATGAACACCCTGTTGACACTTGATTAATTAATGTTGATGATACTTGGATACTCCATTATACCCCAGAACAAAAGTACAGTGAAATAGTAAATTACGAAGAGGGTTTGGCTCCGAAATAAAGCAAAGGCTGTTTTTTTCTGCCGGGAAAGTGATTGCGACTGTTTTAAGCATAATCATGGATTTTATCTTAACCTTCAAAAAGGAAAACCCTTTACAACAACTTGACAAGATGAAGGCAGAAATTGAGCAAAAACTGCCCAATTGGAAGAAAAAAATTCTTTCAAGACAAAGCGTGGTCTCACATTTTATCGTGGCGAAAGTACACGAATTGCGGTTTGAAATACACGACCACCCTCCTTACTCCCCAGATCTAGACAGAAGCGGATTGTTTTGTTGCATTAACTTCATAAACAATTATTTTGTAAAGAGAAAGACACCGCTTGCGACGGGTTAAAGAGGTGGGAAAAGTATGCAGACTTCAAGGAAAAAATAATTTTGTACATTTTCTGCCTCCGAGACTTTTCACATTGTGGGAAGAGGGGTGGTAAAACATTAATATTAAAGATAGATCTGAAATTTTAATAAAAAATAGGGCCGGCTACTTGCTAAGCTCAACGAAGAGCAATAATTTTATCTAGTGGGGATAACAAAACTGGAATCGATTTTTTTAATTAACGCTCAAAATAACCGTGGGTTAGAAAAGGGAATTTGTACATCACCTCTGTGTTGTAAATCAGTTGGCTCTGGATATCGGTGCATCTCGTAGTCCCGTTGTCTCGTACGATCACAACCATGAAGAGAATCCTCAAGATAATTCCCGAATACTCAACAATGCTGTTGACTCAATTCTCTGAATGTAGCGAAAATCATCTTAGTCCCGCCTACGTCTGTGTGATGGAGTTGAAAAGGTATTCTTCGCTGGTTCGTGGCGACCTTGCCTTTCAAGTCCTTGGGTTCTAAGGTGCAGGCTGCAAAAGTGTCCCGGAATCTTTGGGCGTGAAAAAAGTGGCTTCCATTTCTTCCGGCGATTTAACTCGGACCGTTTCCTCGTCCTGTCCCTTCATGCTTATTGTCACAAGGGATGTGTGCGTGCAGTTGCTCTTGATTTCCAAGCGCCTCCAGGACTCCCCTCTCAGTTTTCCTTTCAGCCACTGTAGTAATGGTACTAGATTCCCGTCTCTCGTCTGGCTATGTGTAACATCTCAATTGGATCTTAAATTAACCAATCTCGTTCATTATTGCTCTGCCGTTGGCTTGGTAAGCAGCCTAGCCCGCTTCTTAAGATTAGTACGGTATATATATATATGTACAAATAAAATAAACTCAATAAAGTTATAATGGTGGTAATTGTCTTTCTTATACATGTGGATGCAAACGCACACCTCAACACCACCCTCGAAATACTAAATTGTATTTCAGTTTAATCCTGATTTATACATTTTTTGCTTAAAATATTTTTACATTACAGTAGTATTATTCAATATTGTGGCACAAACCTACTGTTATTCGTTTGAGAACACATTAACGACAAAAACAATCATATTTGGTTTCATTTTCATACTTAAAATAAAGTTATGTTATGGAGAATTTGTCTCACTAGTTGTCATATTGCGGAGAAATATGACAATAAGAATTAATAATCAGAATCAAAAATAATTATTACCTCTAACTGAAAACTGTCGAGGTTTCTGAATTCACCAAAGAAATCATTCTATACCTTTTACCCACTTTTTCTTGTTTCATGAGATATTGTATCGATCTTGTTAATATTAAATATATCAGTAATTTAAACCTCGAGTTTTTAGATCTCCCATTATATACGTATACTTATTTCATTTAGGAGGTAACCTTCAACCAAAATGTATCTTTAACAAGCACACAGTTAACAAGTTAATTTCTTTCAATGTGGTTAACTTTCGAATGGAATTAAGTCATTTCATGCACTGTTTCTAGTATATCTTTCCTATTCGGCGTTAGTACCACAATTCTCGAGATTAGTCTTAAATTGGAGTGTAGCCACTACAAAATAAAAACATTTTTGCAATAATGTGTCCTGAATTACGTTTCATGTGTAAATGCATACTATTAAACTGTTTCATGTGTTAAGTATAACACTATTTGATAACAACGGTATGCTCATTTCGATTGGCAAGAACCATTTCCTCACTCTTCCAGTAGTTGGTAGTGCCATCTTACAATGAAATTTCGTAATAATCACTCCTGAATAACATTGTTTAAATAGTTCTTGATTTTGTATCAGTACCCCTATCAATTTTTTTTAAATGAATATGTCGAATTTTATCAAATTTGTTTCACTACATACCGATTTTTTTAATTTTCTTAAAGATTATTTTGAATTTTATCACATTGGTTTCAGTGTTTACAGTTTTTGTTCCGTTTTCTAAAAAACATATCAAGTTCTGTATTATTTTCTCGAGTATTTACCGATTTTTTGAGGTTTATATAATTTTTTACACAAATTTTTGTTCGTTTTCTGATAAATATATTTTTATTGCTTCAGTATTTCTCGATTCTATTGAGCTTGTATTATGAACATATGCAGTTTTATCACGTTATATACAGTATAAATTATCACCAATATCTCAATGAGAATAAATTAATCTAATAATTCTATCTTGATATGCCTCGCACAGATGTACAATTTCTTCCGAGCATACCCTCACGTCCCTACAAAATACCAGAGATGAAAATTGAATCGTAATCTTTGTGAAAAATGGTCGCTATAATTCATGTCAATTTAATGACATGAATGTTTCTGTCCCACCGTATAGATCAAAGATTTACTGCTCTCACTTAGCCTACTTTTTTAGAAGCATCCAGCTAACATAACGATTGAACAGAAAACATGGTTGAGGAATAGATTACTCCTGCCAAAAATGTACCATTATCAATTCTTAGCCAAATATTACACCCATTATTGTTTCAACGCTTAGACTATAATTAAGTAATACAGCTCACACAGAGACTTACAATGAATGTCACAGTTTAGTAACACGGTTAAATAAACCGTAATGACACGAATTCCACAAAACTAATTAAAACAGCGACAAACGTTTCGATCAAATAGGTAACCAGAATATTGTTACAATGGACCCAGTGGCTGCTGTTGCGTATGTGATCATGTGTTACAGCACATAAATTACTTTAGGACAAAAGTTTTAAGAAAACACGAGGAAAAGCAATTACGAGCATAAAACTAAAAGGTAAATATAAAAACGTGGGAGGTGGAAATGGTGAAGAAAAGTAGACGCTTGAAGAATGAGATAGATAGGAAGTGCAAAGCAGACAAAGAGACTTGGCTACAAGAGAAATTCAAAGCGGTTGAAGATTTCATGGTGAAAGGAAAATAGATGCAGCTTATAGGAAAATCAAAGAAACATTCGGAGAGAGAAAAAAATATTAGCAAGAACATCAGGAGAGCGGATGGTAAGACAATTATGGATAAAGAAGAAAACGCATAAAGATGGAAGGAATCTTAGATCAGTCAGTAATAGAAGATGAAGAGGTGGATGATGAAGAGTTGGGGGCAAAAGGTCGGAGTTTGATAGGGCGCTGACAGATTTGAGCAATTGTAAAGCGCCAGGAATTGATACTATTTCAGAGGAGTTAAAAGCTGCTCAGAATAGTTCGCAAAATCTACTAAAACAGGAAGAATACCAGAAGATCTTAGTAACAACATAATTATACCCATGCCGAAGAAGACTGGGGCTGATAAATGCGAACAGCACAGGACAATTAGTTCAGTATCTAATGCATGCAAATATTAACAAAAATAGTAAAAAGGGAAAATGGAACGTCGAATAGAATGCGTGTAAGGTTTTAGGAAGACTTTAGGGACAAGAGAAGCGATATTGACTTTGCGTCTAATCGGCCTCTGTTCATGGCATTTGTAGATTTAGAAAAGCGTTTGATAATGTGAACTGGAACACATTATGAAGGATATTGAAGAGCAAGGAATAAAATATAGAGAAATAAGGCTTATATATAACCTCTACAGAAGGCAGTCAACAGTAATTAGAATTGAAGGCCAGGAAAATAAAGCAGACATCAAGAAAGGAGTAAGACAAGGATTCAGTCTGTCACCCATGTTGTTTAACCTATATAGAGAGCAGGAAATGAATGTTAAAACAGAATATGGAAAAGGAATCATACTGCAAGGATAAGAAATAAAAACCCTACGCTTTGCTGACGATATTGTTCAATATGAGGATTAATAGAGGGAAAACCAAGGTAATGGAGTGTGGCATGTGAAATAGTGGAATAACTAATGATGTTAGATTGGGAAGGGATATTTTGACGGAAGTTAAATAATTTTGCTATTTGGGAAGCGTTATAACTAGTGATTAGAAGAATAGTAGACATAAATAGTAGGATAGCACAGGCAAGGACTATTAGGAAATGGTTGCTAAAAATGTTCGTATGGAGTGTGGCGTTATATGGGTGCGAAACGTGGACGATAGGAGTTGCAGAAAGGAACAGAATAGAAGCCTTTGAAGGAGAATGCTGAAAATCAGATGGGTGAATAGAATTACTAACGACGAAGTTCTAAACAGAATAGGTGAAGAGCGAACAATATGGAGTTGACCAAGAGAAGGGATAGATTAATAGGCCACGTTTTAAGACGAAGGTCTTGTAAAATTAGCATTAGAGGGAAGTATGTGTGGGGTACGAACAGAAGAAGTGGATTACGGAGAATGTGGAAGCTATGCGCTAGATACGTTAGCAAGGAGGGTAGAATCATACCAGTCTTAGGGCTGAATATCACAACAACAAAGCTTAAAGATTTTAGACTAAAATTAGCGAAATTCTGAAGGAAAGGCTTTAACGGTCGGGAAGAAATCTGTGCCATAAATCCTTTTCTGGGAGTCGTAGTTATTTATTATTCCTCTCTGCGCTTTGAATCTATTACTCAAACCACCGGTTCATTTTATTTTTCTTTCAATATTTATTTATCAAATGTATATTTAACAATTTATCAAGTATTGATCAAATGTTCGCATCAGTAGTGGCTCGCATATTAATTTATGGTTACTTTTAATTCGGGTACTACAGCAATGTTGGGTACTCGCCACATCCGACCCTCCTGCAATATTTGTCCGGCCCGTCACTAAATTTCTGTTGTATTTTATTACGGCTCGCCGTGTCGCCCCGACGACATGTTTCCAAACATAAATAATATGTAAGTCTAATTAATTTTATACGTAAAATGATGTCTCCCATCAGCAGTACTTATTGTTAATTATCGACATGAGATGTAACACTATTATTTTATTATAAGTAATAGTAATTCCAATACTATGTATACTTCCTTAAATAAAAACTACTATCAATTTTTTTTTGTTTTGGCCCTGCTAAGCAGATTAATTATTGATCTTACTCCAACCGATTCAACTGTTTGGCTTCCGCCAAATGCATTTGGCATATAAAAGTGTCGCTAAATGGTGACCATCAGCACGTGATGAAAACAATTGCTCCTAATAACAATAGTAATAATAATACGAGCATATACTAAGGAGTGTTTCAGCATCGTTTATATTAGTTCGAAATATTTGTACATTTGAATAAAAGTTGACTTACAATTTCTGTGTCGCTTTTTCAAGAGCTAATTTTTGGTCCTCGGACTTTGAGACTTCTACTTTCAAATCTTCTACCCTAAATTTGAGAATAATAATTTTAGTTACAGAAAGGATTACAAATATTTAGAGCTAAAATTATAATTAAGAAGTACATAATTGTTCAAACAAAATGAAAATTGGTTATTTATAATTATAAACCAACGACTTCCATTGATACGTCGTTCGGTAAGTTTGAAATTTGGCGCTGGGAGGCACAAACGTAGAATCGTGCTACAAGTATCATGTTTCATATTCCATTCTAGTATGGTTAATTTTCTGTACGTTTAAAATTATAATTCATTGAACCAATCCCATATGCTATTAGTATGTAAAACATCCCCTAACTTGTGCTTCAACTTTCAAGGTGAATTTTATGAACAAATAGACGGAGTGGCCATGGGGTCACTATCCCCGGCTGTTGCAAATTATTACTTGGGGTCATTTGTCGCTAAAACCTAAGTGCTCTTACCACTCCGTTGATGTTACCTTAGGTCATTTGACCACGCAGGTACGAGGGACTGCAGAAGTTTATCGTCCACCTGAATTCGATCAACGCTAATATCAACTTTACGTTGGAGGTAGGAAAATGAAGCTCTTCCCTTTTTGGAACTACTTATGACTGGATGGAAAATTGGATTATTCCGTCTTCAGGAAGCCGACGCTTACCAACATTTATTTAAACGCCAAAAGTTATCATCAGGCTCTAAAACAAGCTGTACTTCTCGACGCACAACGACTCTCCATCTTCCAGAACTCCGACCCACAAGAAACAACTCATGCAAGATCCAAGAGAAAGTGCTACATTTCTTCAAAGCCATTAATTTAGTTGAAAATGTTCCAATGCAATTAATTGTAAGCAAATAATGTATTCATGAAAGAGGTCGCTAATAAACTCTGATGTAGATGCGACTTTAAATAAATCTACTAAAAAAACAAGCTGTACTCTAAAACGTTAGTTCGCAAGGGTTGGGAAATATATGACCAAATTGACCCCGAAGAAGTAGACTTACAAACAAAACCCAGCAAATAATGAAAGAAAAGAAACAGAAACCTAAGAAACGCCAATTGAATGACTGCGGCTCTAGAGCGCTTCTGTTGTACAACACGACGCTGAGGATTCCCAGAATTTTACGGAAACACATGCTTAAGACGATTTTCAGATCAAAAACAAATATGCGTGGCATGATGAAATCCGTGAAAGGCAAGCTATATCTTAAAACTAGTGGTGCCTATGAGATCTGTAATTGCGGATAAATCCGCACCATTGAAACGAGCCTAAAACAGTGATGTACCTTTGGAGCTTGGTACCGCAAAGCCGTAGCGGTAGGGAATAACACTATTCAACAGATTCACCAGGAAAACTTTCATTCTCTAATCCACTGGCTACTTCAAAATATATAGTTCTTTACAAACGAAATAATTAAATTAACTGAAAAGATCCCGAAAGATGGGGAGAAACTACATTAAAATTTAAAATTCTTCTATTTCCTACCTTTGACCATTCTTTGCATATTGTTTGATATTTTCCTTCAACCCATTTACGGAAATTTCATAAAGTAATGTCATGAAGAGTTTAAACAAGCGGCGTGTGTTTTTCACTAATAATAAATTATGACAGCGGTGTTGTAGCGTGGTTGTCAGTCACAAGGCAAAATCGGCTGCCATTCGAGTATAGTTGCTCATTAGTTTTTGAAAAATGACTGATGGACTGAAAATTACTGATATTAATAAGAAATCCGGATCAACGACCATGGCCAGTACTCTTTCCTATGCGATACGCCGATTTAAAAATTTTCTCGCCCAGAACAGTAGTCGAAAGCTACTTCAAAACATATTAAGAAAATAAGTAAGAGTTGAATATTATTGTCTATTATTGAAATACCTATAAACTGTCTGAAAGGAAAGTAACTTTATTAATGTCTTCAAAAACAAATTTAAATATAAATGTATCCATTATTAATTAGAATTATCTACGAATTAAACTGATTGTGTAATTTACCAATGTTTTCAAATAATTTATAAAGTCAGAAGACTTGGAACACACAGTAAATAGTATAATCGTGGTACTAGGGGGAAAATTCAAAATGTGGATTAATAGAGGGAATACCAAGGTAATGGAATGTAGTATGGGAAACACAGGAATGAAAAAGGGTGTTAGATTGGGAAGGGATATTTTGACGGAAGTTAAGAAATTCAGCTATTTGGGAAGCGTAATAACTAGGGATGACAGAAGTATAGTAGACATAAAGAGTAGGATAGCAAAGGCAAGGACGGCTTTCGCGAAGAAGGGGAATTTACATACGGGTAATTTACCAATATTTTCAAATAATTTATAAAGTCAGAAGAAAGACTTGGAACACACAGTAAATAGCATAATCGTGGTACTGGAGGCAGAGTACAAAATGTGGATTAATAGAGGGAATACCAAGGTAATGGAATGTAGTATGGGAAACAATGGAATAAAAAGGGTGTTAAATTAGGAAGGGATATTTTGAAGAAAGTTAAGGAATTCAACTACTTGGGAAGCGTATTAACTAGGTATGGTAGAATTATAAAGAGGAAGGTAATAAAGGCTTTCGCAAGAAAGAGGAATTTACTTACAACTAATATAAGTATGAATATAAGGAAATCTTTACTGAAGATGTTCGTATGGAGTGTGGCGTTATATGCATGCGAAACGAGGACGATAGGAGTTGCAGAAAGGAAAAGAATTGAAGCTTTCGAAATTAGGTGCTTTAGAAGATTGCTGAAAATCAGATGTGTGGATAGAGTAGCTAGCCAGGAAGTTCTAAGCATAATAGAGAAGAGAGAACAATTTGGAGGACTTTGACCAAGAGAATAGGTGACGTTTGGAGACTTGAGGGTCTTATAAAATTAGCTTTAGAGGGAAATATGTGTGGGGTAAGAACAGAAGAGGGAGGCGAAGGAAGTTAAACGCTAAGTATATTAGGGAAGATGTGGGATGTGGTTTCTATGTAGAAATGAAAAATCTTGCTTAGTATAGGTTAGCATAGATGGTTATCAGACCAGTACAAGGACTGATTACTAAAACAACAAGTCATATAAGTTATTGTGAATGTTTGGTGATGCTTAACCATTTTTAGACATACTTATATAATGAAAACATTTCTTACAAAAATTGGCCTTGAATATATCTTTTCAAATTACCGTTGCTCCAAATGGTCTCGTTGTTTCTCTGTTTTCACCAATGAGTCCTTTAGTTGCTTATTGACTCTCCGAAATTCTGTCAGACGTTGTTCATACCTCTGCTCACGAGAGTGAATCATGTTTTCCAAAGAAGTCATTTTGCCTCCAAAAGTTTGGAGTCGTCCTTCATATTTGTTTACCTTTGATTCGATATCACTTATCTTGTCCTTTGCATTTTTCAATACTAATTCAGCATCCATCTAAACAGTAAGTATTGATTATATATACATATCTATGAATGCCAACATTGTATTAGGAACAAATTTTAATACTTGAAATATTCAGTGTATCACTAGCAGCAGAAGTAATACAGTACATGAATTATTTTTAGAAATAGATTAATTTTATTTGTAATTTTACGACCCTATACATTAATTTTAAAAGTGTGAATTTCTGCCACTTCTTCGAAGACTTTAAACTGCTCACCCTCTTAAGCAGCTAGTTTGACAATGTCTCTCTCAGTTTTATTTACTACGGGACTTCGCTCTAAATGAGAAAAGCAAATACGTAGTTTTAACCCTTGCACCACCCGTAAAGTTCTATATAAACTAACATTTTTGTAAAAAAAAAACGACGTGGCACTTAGAAACCGGGCCATGACCGAGATGGGAAGTTGTATAAACTGTGTTGAATATTTATGACGAATGAATAAAAAGATTGTTTATAAACTTGTAGTCCTTTTCAGAGCATAAAAGATCAAGTTTTTAGACTTTTTGTCAAACTTTAATGACACCAAGAAAACTACCAAATGACCCTGCATACAATACTGCAGTCATGTATGGCTTGTTCTTAAAATTAACTTCCATTCTTTAAAATATTTACGAAGAAAAATACTTTCGGCTCAGAAATTTGTTCTAACTTTGTTTTCATATTTTTCGCCTATAATAATTAGTCACTATTACATTTTATCAATACGGAATCAGAAATTTATAATATTACAGTGATACTGTCGCTGTTGTAGTATTATTAATATTTTACATAATTATATTCATAAAAAATGTTCCTTGGGATGTTGTAGGGCACAATTTATTAAAAAAAACCACGAGGCGTCGTTGCAAAGGATCATCAGCCAGAAATTATAAAACCTTTCGCTAATTTTTAGAAATAAACTTATGTAAGTATGGAGGCATTTAGTTGTGTGTTAGTAGGTGGGTGGCCGGTGATACCAGGGAATTCATTTATATTAGTCCACTACTGTATTTAGTGTGACAGTAATCTCATTGTTAACACATAATTAAACCATCAGCGAGAGACATTTTTGAAAATTTACTTTTTCACGCGCCCTTCTTCATGAAATCTGAATTTCATCAAAACCACCGCGATGACTTCATATCTTAATCCAGTCAAGAAATCTGCTAGTACTTTAGATATGTACTGTAACTTAGAAGAAGTCTGTAAACATGTACAATACCGAGAGACTCATCCTCACTAATTGTGAAAAATATTTATCCGTATATAAATATCTGCTGTTTATGTAGATTTAAAATTTCCGTATCCAATATTTATTCGTATGTGAATATCTGCTGTTTATGTAGGTTTAAAATTTCCGCATCCAGGGTTGGTAGTAGTGTCATGCCCTTATAGTTCTTGCTTGCTTCCAATTTGCAAAGAACAGATGCACAAAATTTGTTCGAAATTGTTCCACGACACATATAGTCAATTATATTTATAATACTTCAACCATCTCTTTGGTCTGATTACCGTGAAATAATGTGTAAATATACATATCTACGAAATATAAAACTGAATCTGTGTGGCCCTAGTATTCATAAATATTGTTGGGGATACGAAGGTAACTTAATTTTAATCACATGGCTACACACAACCGCACACTCAAAAGTTCACCCGACGACTGACTGTTTATAAATTTTCCCACTGGATGGTGCTGTCCACTCTACAAATATAATCAATCTGCACTGCGCCTTATAAAACATTTTGCATACTTAGAAACTAATAAAAAGCATTACTTACGATTATGTAGCTGTTAAGTATAAGATAACATTTTATTGCACTAAACATACTACTTGCTTTTCGCGAGTGTTGAATATAGTGCATATAGTTAAAGAAAAAACGTCAAAAAAATCTTAAAAATAAAAAACGTCCGTATTCGTTTAAAATTAATAGATGACGGACCAGAAAGTAAATAGTTAGGAGACAAAAAATAATTGACAAGCAACGTTTGTGCAACTATTGTTGCTTTTGGCATATACATGCATTGCTTATGCTGCCCGTAGGTTCGACGTAACCTTTTTACACCTGAAGAAAGCATCCATCACTTAATTTTGTCTGTTTACTGATTATTTCATTATTAATTTTTAAATGTCACTTTAATGCAGACGTTTTTTATTTTTAATATGGGTTAAGTTGATTGTTACCAAAAATAAAAATACCAGTTTTTGTTGCCCTTTCAAACTGTCTGCTTCCATCTTCTGCAGAATCTCTGTCTTTTCTTTTTCTAGTTGAGCTAATTGATCTTCAAGTAGGTAGGCTTGTTTCTTTTTCAATTCTTCTTTTTCCTGCCATATTGCGTTTATCCAGTATAACAACTCAGCTTGTTCGTTCACTTGATATTTCCTTGCATGATCCAAAGCTGTTTCCAGCCTTGTTGCTGTAAGGTAAATCCAAAATTGAAGAGATGTATGTCCAGCCAAATTTTGAAATTACTGACAAAGTTAACATTTTCTTACCTGTCCTGCATTAAGAGGCTCTGGCCCTCGGAAATAGTTTGCTATAGGTTTCGCGTCATAGCAACGCCCACTATCAATTTAAGTTACTATCAAAACGACACAATAGATTCATTTGGATCGTAAAGAGAAACTTAACTCATGATTTTAATAGACGTTGCTATGACCGATCGTTCTGTTCAGTCGGGGGAGTTCAACTTTGGCGATTTACAATGTTTATCTGTGAAACTGTGCTGTGTTATAAATACTAACTATGCCCGCGACTTCGTTCGCGCGTAAATAGTTTTATTTTGTCTTAAAAAACGAAACAGAATTTTGATAAAGTTGAATTCATTGAATACAAAAAAAAGTACGCTTTCATTTATTTGTGATTGTTTCAGGACAAATCTTATAACTCGCAATAAATATTACCAATTACTAAATATTAAAATTTACTTGACGCGTAAATAAAACCAATTTACATATACATCGTAACAACGATGCTGCCAAAATTACGCATATAATAACACAGTAAGTGGAATGAATGGTATAGGAACGGTTCATAGGACTTATAACTCGCAGTTGGTTTTCACGCCACCTTTCGCGCGGAATTCAATGGATTTATAAATATATAATAATATTTTCTGAACGTACACGAAAATTTAAGTAAAATTCCTGTTTCAATCTCTGAAATTTTCATTGAAATCCGTTAATCCTTTTCGCATAACTCTGCAGATATTTCACTGGTTATGTGAACTAGCCAACTCATTAACTAGTCGCAGTTAGTGAAACAGCCCTAGTTCGTGAACTGGCCCCAATTTGTGAGCTAGCCGATGACCCGGTCGATTTGAGTCGCTGATTGTTGTCACAAGTTCGTGTTTTCTTTTATCGTCACTGTCGTCTCGTATGCGTGAAAGTTGCGTACAGGGTGACAAACGTCTAGAAAAATTATCTTAAGGCAACAGATCTTTCAAATAAAGACAAATTATCATTTCCGCGGAGGACCGGACAAAAAATTCACATTTCCAACTCATCCTAGTGTTTAGTTTATTAACGTGCGCATGTCTAATTGAGAGCACCTGCGCAAATAAAACATTTCCCGGGCTCATTCCTTGTAAATTTCGACGTATTCAATGTCTCCCTAAATTCCCTTTATCTTATTTTTCTGAGTTAAAATATGAATTTTAAGCAGAAATATTTTTAAAAATTATAAACACTGATAATACATTCGTCGGGTGATGACAAACGTGAGAGCTGCGAGAACTCCAAAGCAACGTCTTTGCTATTAGAGTTCGTCACTTAAGAAATTGAATGAAAACATGGGCCCTGAAACGCATATTTTCTGAAATATATACACTTGTTTCATAGTGGCTGAAAACAAAAGTGTTTAATATTGTGAGAAATCATAGGACACATCATAACGTGAAAAACTATATATTACCGAAAAATCTAGGAGCTTGATTGTATCTCGGCGAAGTCAGAGGATGTTGAGTCCCTGACTTTGCATGGACTAGGGAAGAGTGGACCATGATTAATGAATCATGGGGTAAATAAAGGGCAGTGCGAAGGATTGGCCAAAATTGTTGACAGCAATTGGGTTTTAGGCAGTTTGACAGTGCTACGGTTGTTGTTAACGTGGTCAGGGAGAGGCCACAATTATTTCAATTTGTAGATGTAGAATTGTTGTAGACTGGGCAGACATTGTATCTGTTCCTACCGCAAGATTGGCAAACCCGTCAAAGTGCGGGAGTACGAGGTTATGTCCTACAAGAGTAGACACGGGTGTTGCAGAATTTGGGACCAGGGCCTTAAGCTATTTGAAATATGCGACCCTTTATAAGTCCTTATTTTCGGATGTGTTAAAATAAAATACAAATTAGTAATATACAGGGCGTTAAAAAATTCATGTTACAACCAATACACAATAAGTCGGACCCCATTGCGACAGGTCAAACGTTCAGGGTAGGCAACCCGTTGTATACAACAAAATCTTAACATTAATTCTTAAACGTATTACTCTTCATGGCTCAGAAAAATCATAATTTGTGTGTTTCAAGCAAGATTTAAGTTTTGAAATGTGTTAAGCTTCACCGCAATAAAATTGGTAATTTAATAAAAAAGAAATTTCTTAACAAATCTTGTAGCTGCAATTCACGGTTGTGCGAGTATGATCATTGTACAGTCAGATTCCTTAGTTTATTAATTCGTAGTCAACTTTTGTGCCACGCAACTTAATTTTGCGATTCCTCTAGGCGGCGGTCCCTAACCTTTTTGCACTTACGAGCTGATGCCTGTGAGGCATCAAGTTATATTTATAGTTGGACATTGGTAATACTACACAAAATGTGATAAACCAATGTTTAAATCAAAAAATACAACTTTGCCATATGAAAATCGTTGCTCATATTTTTATGTAAAATAGATTGCAATGTTTATTTAACATTGATAGCGCGACGATTGTTAGCGAATATCTTAACGACAAATGTTGTCACGTATAAATCTTTGCTGTCAAAATAAATGATTAATCAAAAATGAAATATTTTACTCAAATACTTTTCCAAAAGGTAAAAACATCGTATATGTAAAAATAAACAGTTAAAAATAATGTATCAAAATCAAAAAATAAACAGTAAAAAAGGTGTCCAAACTCAACGGTGAAATGAACATAACAAAGAAATAGATGTGGAACTATAAATGTTTTAACTAATTTAATTGAAAAATATATAAATGTGTCTAAAATTAACGCAAACCACCAATAATTAATAAATAATGCAATAAGAGTTATTTATTAATATATATAAATAAATAATATATGATATATATATATATATATATATATATATATATATATATATTGTACCAATAGAAGACTCGGATAAAAAATGAAACAACTCTTACTGCAGCTGACAAATATAATTATGATAATTCAAATGGGAGATTCCAATGAAGAAATCAGGAAAAAATAAAATACAGAGATATCAGGAACATTTACCTTACATTGTATATTACAATATTGGTAGCAAACTGCGAATGAGACCCTGAATGTAACTTGTTAACAGTATCACATATAATCTCAGGAAATCAAACGTACATGGAAGTCAATCAAATTGACCATCTCTTAGTCGAATAAACAATTCTTGGGCTTCCACCCGGGTTAAATGGAGTTTAAGCCACGACGTTTCGATGGCAGAGTACGCCATCCAAACGTCGTGGCTTAAAGCCCGTTTAACCCGGGTGGAAGCCCAATAATAGTTTATTTCGAATATACACCGGGAAAACCTTCGATCTTTAACATCTCTTAGTTAATCAAAGACGGAAAACTTCAATTATATAAGAACTTTGAAGAATTGGAAACTAGTACTAGTGAGGATATATATATATATATAACAATAGAAATTAATGGAGCAGTTGACCAAATAGTAGGAAAGAGAAAAGAGGAAAAAGAAAAGAATGCATGAAAGCCATCAATGAGAAAAAATACAAGAAGAATCATTATATACCTAGATATATCAGAACAAATAAAGAGAAATATGAAGAATAGAAAAGAATTCTTATGTAACGGATACATTATGTAGGGATAAGAAAAGAATATAAATGCAGCTACAAATAGAATTAATACAGCAACATAAGAAAAAATATAGATTACAGAAAATTTCACAAGAAAACAAGAATCTAGTTATACATACTACATGCTCAGTTGTACAGGAATTAAAGATAAAATGATAGAAACATAAGGTATAATGAAGAGATGGCAAGAATATTTTTAACAGAAACTTGGCATATATACTAGAGAATACTTTACAGGGTCTGTAGTATGCCAATATTATTATTACTAAATGCTGGGCCTCATGTATAGCATATATATTGCCTGTCACTAATGGCATAGAGTAAAGAAAAGGTGACAAGTGACTGGAATGTTTGAATAATACAACAAATTTTACAATCAAATATACCCTACTTCGTGTCACATACGAAACTTTAAGTACTAATATCCATAAAAGACTGGCACCTTATTTACAAACCATTTTAAGAGTCACCCAAAATTGTTTCAGGCCTAACAAGAGAATAGTAAATAATATCCATCTTATGAGGCAGACATTTGAAAAATGTTATGTATTTGGTCTTGAACTTTGTAACCTATTTATAGATTTTGAACCAAACATTGGCACAGTTATGAAGACTAAGGTATTACTGAAAACATAAGAAATGGGAAATCTCTTTAAAGCTGATCAAACTGATAAATATGACTAGTTAATAACAGAGCTAAAGTAGTAGTAGAGGGAAATTATGCAGATATCTTTTAAGTGAATATTTGAGTTAGGCAGTACTGTTTAACTTCACGCTGTAATCTGATCCTTAGAAATGAGAAACATAACAGTATTAAGACAGACGAATGGCCATGTATGCAGATGACATCATTATACCAATATCCAAGATAACAATAGGAACATTCAATACCTTAGAAGGCAAAGCAAAGGAGATGGGGATAAGTAATAAAAGAAAAAATTTTAAATGTATAATATTGACAAAAAACTAAACATAACAAAGGCTGCCTAGAGATCAAAGGTTATAGGTGTAAAAAAGTTGCTACCTTCAATTATCAATATTGAATGTAAATACTGACTCAAAGATAGAAAGAAAATCATACGAAAGGAAGAGGAAATAAAGACTGAAATTTGAAACCCTGGATCTCCACTATATCCACAGAGTGCATTAACCAATAACCAGAAAAATCAAGAAATTTATCCTCCATTTCAGTTGGTTTACTACTTTCTTTGACAGCAATCAATCCTTTATCATTAGACAGATAGGTTGTAAAAATATAATTTTCTTGACACGAAAAATAGCTTTAAACTGAAATGAATAATCAATTAACATATTGTACTACTTACTTTCAATTCTGAGATCATTTAACTTAACGTGAACATCTTCGACATTCCATTTACTCTTTATGCTATCAACCCAACAAAGAATGTTGTTTGTTTTGTCAACGGCATGGTCACAGAGATCCATACTTATATTGGTTATTCCTTGTAGTTTATTCTGGATTACTGGCAGTAAATCTCCTGCAGCCACTGAGAGCAATGTATATACAATTAGGTAAGAGCCAAAAGAACATTTTTACATAAAACTTACTCATTGTTATGCTACTTGTAAAGATAAGGAAAAGAATGGGGCATAATACTGCAGCAAAATTACTTAACTTGAATAAAAATTTATATTTTACATAGGCCAGGTTTGTTAGTTGTGAGTATAATTTTTAACTAAATATCTATGTTCAGAGTCATTGTTTACCACATTATTGCCCCAGATAAATATTGATCTGTTTAAGAACCTCAGCGTGACTAGCTGAACATCACAACTTGATGCATTCTGGGAGAGGTCATTTAGTTTGGCTGATACTGGAAGATGAGCAGAGTTTGAAACTAATTTGGTAAATGATGTGGGAGGAAATTCAGTTAATATTTTCTTTAATTATGTTGGTGGCAATTTTGGAAAGATGTATTGTGGTAGGCTGAAGGAAAAAGCATATGTGGCACCTGCTCCAACTAACCTGGATTAGGTGATCTTATAGTGGTGGACAATGTTGTTGTAGTGGTTGGAAGGTGCAAAGAGGTGGCACTTGGACAGGTGGGGATATTTTGGGAAAGATGCATTTAATATCGGGGTTGGATTCAGTAGTGGCCCATGAGTATTTAAAGTTTTTTTGTACATCACTTCAGAGAGCATTTTCTATGAGGATATTTCCCTTCAAGTAAGCTAGTAATACTAAATCATCTATAGTGTTGATAATACTCCACAACCCATAATAATCTACAAATTCCAAACAAATATTTTTACTTCTTATATATTTTAGATAAAGAAAGTTAATTTTAGGTAGGAACCACAGATTATGACAATATTGTATGCTGCATTGTGAAGTTATTTTCTCAGAGTTATGAAAGTCTAGGTAATGATGTCTGTTAAATACCTTTTCTTTTAAATAGTCTTTGATTAATTAAAATAAAGTACAACAAGATGTTAAACAGTAACCTTTTTATTAATTTGTTAAAACCATTTAAAACTGTATCCTGATTCTGCAGCCTTTGTATTAGCATACACGGCCTGGCAGTGCTTTTTCTAGCTCATGTAATTTTTATATCTTAGACAGGCAAGGGGAAATAATGCACAAGTGAATTTATCATTCCATATAGGATTCTTGTACTTTAAAGAATGTAGGCCTATGAACCTCAGGTAAGTCACCTACTTTCTATCTGTCTGTACTTTCCTTATTAATTGTTATATATATTTGATATCCATTGACACTGTTGACAGCTTTATGTAGCTGATAGAAATTCAATTTAGACTCCTTTCTCAATATTGACAGGTTTAAAATTTTTAAGATATGTGCAGTCTTATTTATAAAACTAACAGATAATTAGAGAAAATATTTTTTGAATTACTGATAATTTCTTTTTACAAATAAAGATTTGTTGGGACACTGGAAATCAAATTTAAAGAATAAGTTTCCATTTTTTCACAATCTAATAAAATTGGTACCAAAATCTAAGTACCAAAAGATTGTAATAGCTGAATAATTTTTTTAAATTACAATAATAATTTAGTAAACTCTTTTCTATTTACCAGTCTCCATTGCATTTAAGTCCAATACATTACTTTCTTCATTAGTATGTGAATCTATACATTTTACCATAACTTCATTTGTTTCATCAAGAGGCATTTTCTCTCTTAATTTCCGAAGTGTTTTATAGCCTTCAATAAGATCTTTCTATAATATAATTAATGAAATGAGATTTTATATGTCATATTTATTAATTTTAAATATAACATTAATAATAGTTGTAAGTTTGACTTTGTATAAGAAAAATGGTATCTGGCAATTATTTGCCCATATCACCATTTGGATGCTTTGGTCCACTGAGTCAAATTAAAAAGATATGAAAAATAAAGTTGTGAATATGAACTTTGGACATTCTGTAATTATGAGAAAGACAACTTTATTTTATTATCAGTTATGTGGAAAATTCTTATTCAGCTCACAAATATTAGATTAGTTATAAATATTATATAAATATTAGAATAGTAAGCATTAATTGATTATAAAGTGCTATCCTTACCTGCTTTTCTTGAAGATCCTTTTTCATTTTCTCAACTTGACTTTTTAAAATACATTGAGTCTTTTGTTGAGGTGAAATAGTGGTTTTACTTAAAGATTTCTTAGAAGCTGGTTTTCTTAGATTTGATTTTGCAGAGGATAAACTTCTTCTAACAAGTGTAGGACGTTTGGCATTTTGGGGAGATTGTGCTTCGTCCTCTGGCTAAAAAGAATGATTTTTTAAAAATAATGATTGCAATAATCTAAATAAAATTAAGAAAACAAAAAGGACATTTTAGTAAATACTAATCATAAATATTGTTTATTTAGTCCATCATTAAAACGTCACAATGTGTATTAATACAAAATGCTCATCATTTACATAAAGAAAGGAGCTTTTGTCCTTGTTGACATATTCATCTCATACCAGCCACAGAAAACTTTCATTGGCTGATACAAGATAATTATGTTTTTTCAGTTTTTTCGTATCCTGTCTTCTAAAATTAATTGCAAAGTCAATATAGCTTCTCTTGTCCCTATATTCTTTCCAAAACCAAACTGATCTTCTCCTAACTTGCATTCTATTTGATGTTCCATTCTCCTACATACTATTTTTGTTTATATTTTGCATGCATGGGATACTAAACTAATTGTTCTGTGCTGTTCGATATCTATCAGCCCCAGCCTTTTTCGATATGGGTTTTTACTCAAATCTTCTGGGATTTTTCCTCTTGCCAAATGATTCTTTGATTTTCCTATAAGCTACGTCTATTTTCCCTTTCACAATGAAATCTTCAATTGGTTTGCATTTCTCTTGTAGCCAAACCTGTTTGGCTGATTTGAACTTCCTATCTATGTCATTCTTCAAGTGTCTGTACTGTTCTTTACCATTTTCATCTCTTGCGTTTTTATATTTACACCTTTTGTCAATCATTTTTATTATTTCTTGTGTTATCCACGCTTTCCTATAGGATTGAGCTATTCTTCTGCTGCTCTAGTCATTTCCTCCTTTAAGTGTGCCCACTCCTCTTCTATATTGTTTCTTTCTCCTTTCTCTATTAATCTACTCCTGATATCTTCTTTGAAATTCTGTCCTGTTGTTGCAGTTTTTCTATTTCTCATCTTTTTGTTCTCATTCCTTTCTTGAGTTTCTTCATTTTCAGCCTGCATTTATTTCATAACCAACAGATTATGATCAGAGTTTATATCTGCTCCTGGGTGTCTTGCAGTTTAGTACCTGATTCCTATACCTCTGTCTAACCATTATATATTCTAATTGGTACCTGTCCATGTCCCCTGGCTTGATCCATGTGTATAGTCTTCTTTTATGATTCCTAAACCAGGTATTCGTCACGACTAAACTGTGCTCCATGCAAAATTCTACTAGCCTATCTCCCATTTTATTCCTTTCCCCAAGTCCATATTCCCCAACTACGTCACTTTCTTGTCCCTTTCCTATAACTGCGTTCCAGTCACCCATTACTATCAAATTCTCATTTCCCTTGACATTCTTAATTATTTCTTCAATTTCTTCTTCCTTTGCGGTACTTGTGGGCATATATACTTGAATAATAGGCATTGGCTGCGGTTTTGTTTCTAACGTTATCGTAATTAACCTTTCATTATATTGTTTGTAATAACTTATGCGTTGCCCCAGCCTTCTATTCATTACGAGACCTACCCCTGCATTTCCTCTTTGATGTTGTGCTAATCATACTATATTGATCTGAGCAAAAATCTTGCTCTTCACCAATTCCTACTACATCTAACTTTAACCTTTCCATTTCCCTTTTCAGATTTTCTAATCTACCAGCACGGTAATCTTCTCATATTCCACGTTCCGATTCGTAGAACGTCACTCTTTGTCTTTCATCAGAATGACATCCTCCCAAGAAAGTCCCCCCCCCCCCGGTAATCCGAATGGGGGACTATTTTACCTCCGGAGTATTTTACCCGAGAGGCTGCCATCATATTTTTATGCATTGAGCGTTGCATGCACGCGGGAAACTAAAGACACGACTGTAGTTTCCCCTTGCTTTCAGCTGTGCAACAGTAACACAATCATTAAAGCTGTTCCAGCCATTCCCGCATCACTATCCTCGTGCCACAAGTCGGTAATAGTGAGGCCTGTTGCCCCTCACCACGCTAGTTTTTGTCTGCCCCGAAATATTGGTACTACTCATATCTGATTCATGGTCCCCACTGCGCAACCTGGGGAGATGGCCGATGGAGGACTAGCATCCCCACACGGTTATTCTAACATACGCACATATTCATACACACATTCATACTCAAATCCTTCTCACAACAATCTGATGTCCAGCACCGGTCGTCAGGACGCACAAATCTTCTTTCCTCAACTTCACGACAAACATTTTTACTCTTATAACCTAAACAAATATATTTATTATAATAAAACTTTTTACTATTATTCAAATTATTATTATTCTTAAATATCAAAAGTTACTTTCATTATAAGTAACTTTTCGAGCATTCGATATCGTCTATGTTAGACATCGAATTCCTTACATTTACTTTTTAACTCAATAAGTTAACTGTTGTATAATGTTTTCCAAATGTATGTCCCATTACTGCCTCTAACATAGAATAAAGTTGCTACTTGTTCTAATAAAACATGCTATTATCCACAATGCTTGCATAACACAGGTCTTATTATCGTAACAATACTCCTTTGTGTTCACCGCCTTATAATCTTTATTTTTTACGGCCTATAAAAGTTAATTTATTGAAAACCACAATTAAGAGATTTGAATTGATAATATACTTAAATTTCCAAACATTACAGTTCGTTGCTATCAATCACGTCCTTTATGAATACGCGAGATACGTTATAGAAAGGAAATTAAAATTGCTTTTAATGATCATTGCTAATTTAGTTTATTTACATGTACAACCAAACTGTAAATATATTTGCCCTATAAATACCTGTGGTTCCGAAGATCTCTATTAACTGCACTTATCACGCGGAGAATCGTAAAATGAATGCATTTCAAAACCTTCCTTTGAAGTAAATTTGGCTTTCAGCTGCATTTGGTGCAGATAAACAGCCACAGTCCGTTAGCATCTGCATATATTTATACTAAAATGCAACAAAAGCAAGAAATTACCTACATTTTTGGAGAAACGAAGCACTAGCACCCAACACCGCAACTCTTCCAGACGCAATCTTATGAAAGGATAGGGGAAACAGATAAATGGTGGAGAGAATTAATAGATGATGAGTTCAGAGTGGATGAGGAGATGGTTGATAAGCTGTCCGCATATTGGAAAACCTTTACAATGAAATTATATGGTGACTGAGTTACTAGCTGCAGTTTTGCAGTATGTAAAATTTGAAACTATATTATGGGCATGGAGATGAAGGTAACAGCTCGTCAAGCATTGTTTTTTGTACAAAAAAGTAACCATGTGAATGACAAAATACAATGGTGCATATTATTATTGGGAATGTACTATGTCTATTGCTATGTTAAAGGAATAGGCAATGCCATTGTAGTTGGGAATTGAAGAATGAGTGCATGTTAGTTAATGAGGAAGATATTAATTTTGTGGCTGGTGTCACTCAAAAATACATTAACCAGGGGGAACTTATAAGGGATGTTAAGGAATGTACCAGGAAAAATATATTACCTGAATTAATGAAAAATGGTGCACAAAGTGATCATTCTGAAGTTGATGGACAGAATAGTAAGATGAGTGTTTGATATTTCAGAAATTTATAATGTTGAGAGGCAGATAAACATTGCTAGTGCCCAAGGAGTGTTGTAATCTAATGGCAGTCAGTCATCCATATGGCTTCCAGGATATAATATATATTGATTTATTGGGAACTCTGGTTCCAGGGCAATTTGGAATTATTTATCTTTGAGTGATCTTATATGCTTCCTCGAAGTTAGTAAAATTGTATGGATTCTGAAGTACCAAAATGGAAACTTGTATCACAATCATGAAGAGCTAAATCAAAGAAGTATGATCTCCTGGCTTATTTTGATGAGCCTAAATGTATCATAAAATGTGTCAATACAAATGTTTTATCATGTTAAAGACTTGCAAGGAGGAATATTCCAGATATAATAAATGCATATAATATGTTCTTGTATTACAAAGGAAAATAAGGTAGTGTGTCAATACACTTTGAACAATATGTGTTGTAAAATGTGAGAATAAATATATGAGTGGGAAAGATTTTACGATAAAGCTGATGGTAAATAATGATCAGCATATTTTATTTGATGGGTTTGCAATGATGTTTGGACCTAATTGGACTGATCTTTGTTTTAACAAACAATATAAAAAAGAAGGAAACATTGATCAAACTGTCACATATACCATGGTTGAGTAAAGAATTTTTATTTGCTGATAATGTTTATTAAAACAAGTAATTTTACTTATATTTCTTTTCAATTGTTATGTAATAATATAAAAAGAAATATTAGTACAGTCACAATTATTGATTTCAAATCATACCAGAGCTTTTGATATATAATCAGATCATATCTATTCTGGATTAAAATCTCTTCATACTCATACGAGTACTGTTATACATCCATTATATTTGATCACTTTATAAAACTAAGTGAGGATGCATCACATATTGCATATGCAATGCCACATGCTATTTAACTGAATTTGGAATGAAATTAGAAGACTAAAATATGGTCATTATATTAGTGGATTATGACTTTACTGTTGCAAATCAATTGCAATGACAGGAAGAAAGCTTGCTTTATTGCTTAATTTTTGTTACACCATAATTCTTTTGCATTTTAACTTTCAAATGAAACAGTTTTTATCAGTAAAATTACATCGACCAGCTGAAAAGGCCATTCGTTATCAAAATTTGAATATGGTCTTCTACTTAAAATCCATGTAGGCCTATTACTTTCACGTTACTCGTTTCTTATTTCTGTCATTTCTATTCTTCCTACTTCATGCTCAGATGTTGAACATAGTGTTTGCTGATGTAACAACTTAATAAAGGATTCATTGTTGACTAATTCGATGAAAGTCTTATGACTGTAGTGCTGTTGATTGCAGAAATGCGCATGGTTTCAAACTTTACACAGTTGGTAAATTGACATTCCATTATTAAATACTTTGTCTTTGTTCCTTGGTAGTTTTGTCTACCTGAATTAATTATTCAATAATTTTCCGACCTCTTGTAGTCTAGCAGCTAGTGTCGTTGCCTCACAACCCAGAGGTCCCGGGTTTGAATGCTGAAATGGGCTTGGATATTTATGATGTCAATGGCATTGACAGTGGGATTAAGACTGCTAGAGAATCGATATGCTGACCATGTATCACTCAGAATTAACAATGTGTCATGTGAGATGACAGTCAGCAGTCGACCCGGTAGGACAAGGATGTGAATGGGCTGCAGTGCCAAGGAAGAAGAAGAAGAATTCATTTATCTACTAGTTATCTAACTTGAAATATTCAGAAATAAGATATTATTTTTGTTAATTTTAAATTATTTTATGTTATTTTATGATGTGCAAGACTTTGCCACATGCTTTCTGTTAGAGTACCCTACCTGATTTATTTGGACTGTCATAGTTGATTCTATCAATGTAGTAGTACTTCCAACAGAGCTTCCACTTTGACTTCTTAGACGTAATGACTGAAATAAGTATGAACATTTATTAATGCCATTTTATAATTTGACAATATATTAATATTTAAAACAATTTTTTTTTTTTGCAAAATATGAATTCTCCAATTCACAAAATGGCCTGCTATTTCATGAAGTGGCTAGAAATCCCTGGAAAACATTCCATACATAGATATATGTTGATGCAAGGTTGTCCGGTAGGCAGCAAATCTTTCTCTTCCAGTGAGATGGTGGTACCGTAACATATCCACTTTCTGAGCTCACACACACTCATCTGCAGAAGACTACTGAGATGAAGTACAAATATTAATATATTCAAAGTGGATATATTCTAGTACCTTTTTAAGAAACTCACTTTATACAGATTATGAGTTTTGGCTTAAAGTTAACAATGTCTCCTCTCTGCCATTGTTTCACACAATGCCACATTATGAAATTTAGTGTGCACAGTTACCAGATTCCCTCTATATTTAGTACCAATTATAAATTATAATCTACCAAATGCAATTATGGTACTTAACATAATGAATTATCACTACCTTATTACAACAAAACAAACATTCACGACATTTATAATTACATAACAGTTTGTTGTATCTACATTTGTTTCCATTGTTGTTTTTTATAACTGTAGTTATAATTAAGTTGTGTTTCATGTTTAATAATAACTGTTCAGTGTGTACAAACGGAAAGGAAAATAAAATTGCTGGAATAACAATTAAGGGGGGGGGGGGTGTACTCCAACAGTTTATAATAGTATTACTACCCATTAATTAAATATGTAATTTGTATTGTATGTTATTTTAAGAAATGAAAGTTTATAATTGTGTAAAGTTGAATCAAATGTACCTTCTTATTCAACAATCACAAAATTTATAGGTATAAACATTAATTATTTATTTTACGGGAGTCACGAAGCTATTTTTTTTAACATTGATGGATTAAAAAAGGGGAAGCCAGTCACATTCTTGACAGCTATGCATCAGCACTCTGAATTTTGACCAAGAATATCAGGTTCCTTGCGAAATGGTCCGTGAAAATAGCATATACACTGACTATTTTAAGTACATCGGACATTGGGCACACCTATCTACCAAAGTACGTATTACCGAACTTCGGGCTTTGACCGAAATAAATAAATACAATTTTAAAGATATTTTCGCCGACCTCTGTAGCGTCACTGCCTCGTACCACAGAGGTCCTGCCCAATTAGATTCCTGGCAAAAGCCAATACGCAGCACACTTGAAACAAAAACTGATTAAAAGAATGGCGATTTCTGCATATAAACCTTGACACCAGACGGTATAAGAGGACAAGATAAAGAAAGAAAAAAGATATTTTCAGTTGATGGAATCTAATTTACATCTAATTTTTTATGCGTTAATTTTAGAGAATTTGAAAGTGAAATTAAAGATAATTGTAAAGTAGAACAAGCGAGTAGGTGATACAATTTCAGACAGAAGGTTAAAGAAAGTAGTGTAATAAGTAGGAAATCATAAAAATGAACAAAAGGAACGATTTGGATAGTTTAGAAAATGTATTTTTTGAATTCAGTGAAACGTATTCTACTTGTAAGCTTCAACAGACGTGGAATAATTTCACCTTCGCCCTAGCAAAGCCCCAAAAATTAGCAGTAGACGAGGGGAGCCCGCAAGACACCTTTCAAGTATCCGCACTCGAATACCCGGAATTCAAAAAACATTAAATATTTTAATAATTGTACGATTTATGGAAATGGTCAAACCTCATGTTAATAAAATTGTTATTTTGAGGTATTGGTATACCCTTCAAAGTGTCTCGAAGTATAAAATCATTTTGATATACGAGTTTATCACAGTATTATTTTCGTTGTGCAATAAAATGACATTTACAGTGTTATGATTTTAAAGTAAATCGTATTTATCAAATACTTTTCAGCGATTGGACTAAAGAGACCTAAATACATACAGAAAATTAAAAACTTTCCTTTTCCATAATACGTATAATATTCGGTCAATATAAAATGCAATTCGCAAATCGAAGTGATAGTCTTTACGGAATTTATGTCTATGTATACACATATATGTTTACGATAAATTAATACTATTAATAATAATTGCAAAATGAAAAATAAGCTTACAATAAATTATAATAACTATTTTTAAACATATTTTTATTTATTCCCATATTATTGCCACCATTAAAGACAAGAAGAAACTAAAGAATGGACGAACAATTCTGGTTCATATATTATAAATAAAATATTGTATGCTCATTGTTTAATTCCAGTGTAGTATTTGCAAAAAAAATGTAACGTGGAGAGATTTATTATATAAATCTTAATACGAATTTTCCAATTAATTCGGATATTTGTTAGAAAATTTTCTGACCCTAAGTTTTAATTTACAGAAACAGCACAGCATACACATAAAACCAATTTTCCAATGAAAAGTAACTACTGCTTCTCTTAAAATTGCCTATTTACTGGCAAATAAAATGCAACCATTTATGGCAGGTGAGAAACACTTCTTAACGACTACAAATCATAACAGAACTTACCCCTATCAACTGTCAGTGAGAACAGTAACTCGAAGAATTGAAATTGTAGCTACTGACATTGAATCACTCGGGAGGTAAAGTGAGGTGCCTGTGGGAGTTAACTCCCAAGAGTGATTGCGGGGCTCACATGATTATGTCGGGAATGCCTCGTACTCTCTCTGGATTTTTTCAAAGTTCTCACATGCCGAAACATCTCCTATTTTGGGAGGTTTATGTACTGGGGTCGAAGACCTTTGGCATAAGGCAAGAGTTGTCCGCTGATCCCATTGGATCAGTCAGCCAGCTGCCTCCTAAAACTTGTAAAGATACGGAGAAGGGAATGCTGCGACCCCACAACAAGCTCGTCTTCTGTCATTCGGAAGGGCGTGAGAACAGTACCCAATGCCCGACCAACCTCATGTAGGTTTTCTAGGGTTTTTCCTGCATCTCTTTAGGTGAAACACCGAGTAGGATCCTTAAAATATAGCCCGAAAGCCCTAGTCAACCCTTGGCTACCTTGCTCTACCTTCCGTATTCCCCCATTTCAATTATCTTCCTATGCTATTAAATGGGATTTGGCTGTTTCAGGATCACCCTCATGTAGCCTGTTAACCCAAAAAAGGCGCTTTTTGAGTACGCTTCATTCTTAAAGCAGCAAAAGACAAATTAAAGTGGATTACTTCTTAGTATTTTCAAATATGAAAGGTACAAATATTAATTAAAATGGGAATATTAAGAAAGTGAGCATGTTTCAGTATTGCGAGTTGGATGCGAAGTTATATCAGCATATTTATCAATTAAATGTAAAAATATATAATTTTCTATTCGCAAATGTAGAAGGAGAATATAATTTTTTCTTTTCTAGGGTCTAAGTTCTGATAAGGCATTTTCTATATTCTTTGACAGATAGTACTTAAGAATGAAACACTATCTCATTAAAATATTGAAATGTCACCTTTTTTTCATCCATCATAAAACATTAAAATACGATATTTAAACTTTTTGATAGAAAAATAATTATAAAAATTCAAATTACGATAATATATTTTTTAAACTTTTGACGCTAAGTTTTAGATTGAAAGTAAATATTTTAACACAATACAACTGTTTAACTGCTTCAGTGCGTAAGACACGAACGAATACACGCTCTACACTGAACGAAATATAAGTCAACAGCAACACTGGCATTACTCCTCATTTCCAGGAAAAATAATCTAATACAAGTAATCTTTCCGTTTGGAGCAGCCGCAACTAGAGTTAATATAGAATATATTACAGACTCTGTTTCATTAATAATACTAATAATGTATTGTACTATTGAAGATGGTCTTATATTACAAACACACACACACACACACATATATATATATATATATATATATATATATATATATATGTGTGTGTGTGTGTGTGTGTGTGTATGTATGTGTGTGAGTGTTCCGAAATAATATAGTTATGAAAAAGATTCAGTTCTGTATATTTATGTACGCCCGACTTATTCAGCGCGATTAAATAATAATAAAAGTCCGGTTGATATGTTTTTAATGTAATCGAATAATTAACTATGAAAATTAAAAATAATTTGAAAAAGTAAGGATTATAAATGTTAATTTAATTGTGATAACACGGTTATTTGTCCGTTTCTCATTTGAATTGAGTTGTATTTTTTGAAATAATCGTTGATTTTATGAAACTAGATTGAGCACTAAAAAGAGAATCAAGTTCCCTTATTAGACAAATTAGTGTTGGAGCGATCCTAAGTCAACTGAGATAGTCTTCACTCGTGCACATTGTTATTCCTACGTACGTACGGAATACTTGGCTTTTGACACTGGCGTTAATAAAACGAGGGATGCGACTTAATTTAACTCTGGAATTATTAACTTTATTATTAACTTTAAATTCCCTTTAAAAGTCATTATCTAAGACAACACAAAACAAACTACGTATTTTTGAATGGAAGGTCCTAAGAGAAATATATGGACCAACTAAGGATGGAGGAATTTGGAGAGTTAAATATAACTCAAAACTGTATGATTTGTATAAATAACCTGAGATAATATAAATAATTAAAGCTGGAAGGATGAGATGGCTGGGTCACATATACAGAATGAAGGGAAATATATGTAAACGAATAACTTTCTACAAGATGATTGGCACGAGGAAGAGAGGAAGACCCGCTTTAAGACAAAATAGGTGGTGTACACAATGACTTTCAAGGGGCGGGTGTAAAAAATTGGAAGATGGTGGCTATAGATAGATCCATATAGACGAGAGTAGTGAAGACGGTCTTGGTCCGAATCGGGCTGTAGTGCCAGAGCAGAAGAAAGTTTTAAGTATAAAAGTATGTATATAGATGAATACATTTTTTCGTATTTTAGTGTATGATTGAGTGTGAATAGTTTGTCTGTTCAACGATGTTATAAAATTGTTTACAAAAGCAATGAACTCTTTGAAAATAAAACTACTCATTCCATATTTGACGAAATCAAAGCATTTGACAAAATATGACACGATGCAAAATTAAACGCTCTCCCCCATTTTACTTTAACGGTATTAAATCGTAGGTGTTTAAGAACCAGATTTATAGAAGCAGTTTGACGTCCAGCCAAAAAGATCACGAGTACCTCAAACAAGTGTTCTGGGACCGTTTTTTATTTATTATGCACAACAATTTTCCTTACGAAACAGTGATATTGGCTAGACACGTTCAGTCTGAAACTGCAATAGGTTCTCTTCATCATCACCTAATTTTATTGCAACCAAATGGAAAATAAAAATTAATGAAACCAAATCGACACATATAACCTTCGAAAAAGTCAGTGCCCACCGCGATTATTTAATATTATAATTATATCTGAATTATAGTCAACAAGAAGATATTTGGGAATACAGTTGGACAAAAGACTAACCCAGAGAAAACATATTTTGAAAAATAGGAAAAAGTTTCATCAGTAATTTGTGCGGCTGTACTAGCTATTGGGTGAAAGATCATATCTTACACACTGAAACAAAGTATATGAAATACCTATACGTACGTGATAGCGAGCCATGTAGTTGTGCCTAAAAATAGAAGTTTGTTGTTCTCCAAAGAAGCCATCTCAAATTTTTTCATTCAGTGACGGACGCGCCCTGGCGTGCCTCAAATTAAACAATCCATAACGACCAAAAAACACCGATCATAAAAGATGTAAAGAAGGAAACGAGCAGGATACAGTACGATAAAATCGAGAAACGCATCAAGCAACTGATGGAACCTCTCTTGAACAACAAGCTAACAAGACTGAAAATACGCATAACATAACCTCAAATAAGGTTTAGAAGTCTCCACGATGGATAAGTCCTCATCGTGCAACTCCTGGACTTCTATTAGTCCTATATTAGTAATTTAATTTATAGGCCAACCTAATGCTATGCTGATGCGATGGTAGAACCGTTCTATCGTTTAACTGTGTAAGAAAAGTGGTGATCCAATTGGAAACTTATATTGCGTTGCATGTTGTGACAATTATTGAATTTGTAAATAAACTAATGTTGTTTGAAAATGTTAATTATTATTAATGTGGGCTTCAAGAAGTATATGTAAGTGTATTCAGGAAAAAAGCCTAAAATAAAGGACGAAAATTACTAGAAAGCTTTCATGTTAGCGACGTACTAGAAGAAACGAGGGATGATTTGCGAAAAATTACCGTCATGGTTTCGCATTCTACTCCTGGGGCACATTACTTACAAACGAGATTACTTACAAACAAATAAGATAACAGCAAAGTTAACGAATAATGTTTAACAAACAAAACTACATGTAAACAAATTATTTTTAAAATTGTTAAGCATTTTTAAAAATTGTTATTAACATGTAATTACTATTTCTTTCATTTTTATTAAATATATTTTTATTTAAAAAATGTAATAATAAAATTTATTGAAATTTACAAATTATTCATACAATTGATTTTCATACTAAATTGTCAGACTATAGGTTAATGATCAAAGACACATCATTGATACAAACTGCAGCTGCAAAACTGGAAAAGGATAATGGAAACATGCAGCCGCTGTCTGTATTCTAGGTGAACGTTGAAAATACGTTATCTAAAACCGATAAGTCCATGGTATGGAATCGGCAATCTATAACTCAGATCGAAAAATATAAAAAATGAGCCAGAATTGAAGAATTTTGTTTCGCCGTTTGTAAAAGGACAAGGGGAATGCTTCAAGCTTGAAAGAACAATTAGAGTTAGATAGTAATTTGAAAACACGTGAAAATAACTAGAAATGCAGTGTGAAAAATAAAAAGTGCAAGAGTTAAACGTGCACTAGTGGAAATTATACGAATTTTAAATTCTAAATAAGAATTCTTATTCAGTAATGTAATGCAATTTAAATGAGGAATTGAAAATCAAGTTGACCAAAAACCTAAATTTAATTAAAAATGCGTATTATGAGGATACCGTTGTTGTGGATAAAAACGAATGGTTTCAAATTTGTATTAAACCGAAAGGACAATCCGAAATTTCAGTGTGGTTCAAGCAACGGTTTCCGAGAATAACTTCCAGCAGTAGAGCTCATAGAACAAAAACACGGACAGACAAATTTGAGTGCGTTGTACGCAAGAAATTCATGCTTTTTGCGGATCGACTTCCCACTGCCGATTCTAAATGCTATAGAATTTCAAATTTGGATTCTTTAATACTGTCTGGGGGCACTGAGGAACGTAGCAAATTTTTCCTAAACTTTTTTCAAAGTTTTACTCATTTTGAATCATTAACTTTTTTAAAAGGTTAAATTCAATGTATATTGCTTACAATAACCCAAGCCGGTACCACCACTTTACTTACACCGTCCTACACCAGGGGCAGCTAGCAAGTGTCGCTGTTGCTTTGGCGTATAATATTTAAATTAGAATTATGATTGCTAATGAAAATCTTTTTTTTAATTGTGTCTGTCATGTCTGCTTTTCTAATTCTAATTTCTATTAACATATTACATGAATAGTATATTATAAGCGTAGCACTTTATAAAACAAATAACACTGAAAAAGTTGATCAAGAAAGCTAATATGCACAATAATATTAAGAAGGCATTCCTTGTAGGTCAGTCCAACATACAAATACCATTTGAATACCGGAAGTAATAAAAACAAATTTATTTACTATCAATAAAATACACTTATTGCAGTACTCATTTGAAAATATCAACTTACCGAGATGTTGCTTCCACATCGAGAGATTTGTGAATTGAATCTTTCAGACCGTTTTGGATCTAGTGCTACAGCACCCTTCACTTTGTTTGGTATATGTGGTGTATATTTCGTGGGAGATGGTGAACAACCTGACAGGAATAAAATTTTAGTGAAATAACTAACTCAATATTTATTTACGTAAATATAAATTTATTAGACTTAAGCAAATAAATAACGCGATTCGCCTCGCAATAGATACGGATAAATTATGAGGCATGGTTATTGGTTAGTTATAACTACATATATTTTGATTTATTTGTTACTTACAATGTGTCATAAAGAGTATCATTTATTAATTGTTTTTACTTACAGAATAATTATATATAAATAACTATTAGTCATATCTTGTCTACTGCCAAATTAGAGATGGGAGAAATTGTGAAGATGGATCTGGAGTTATATTCCTACAGCTATAGGTTTTTTTTACTAAAACAGATTAACAGTCGATTAAACTGCGGTTTAATTTCATTTTTGCAAAAATTTAGGACCGAGCCGATGGCTTAGGAGAAAATTTTAAGTTCTGAAGATTATTTTTCCTGGCGAGATCGACAGACAAATAAATATAAATTGTATAATACAACAGCAAAATTACGATTTAAAGGAAATTATTGAATTTGAAGAGGGGATACTGGTGTTAGTATTTAAAGGAGAGATAAATACTTAGAAAAAATCATTCGATACACCGTAAAAATCAATACTTACTAATTATAAACGCGGGAATTCCATTCAACTTGAGAATCATCACTCAACTAAACAATAAAGTCAAATTTCCTAATGAATCGTGTCTTAATTGCTGTAACAATATATATATATATATATATATATGTGGCCAAATTTTATGAAGAATTAAACCTAAGCATAGTCGCGATTTGAAGGAAATTATTGGACTGTCAACTGATGGAAAAGTTACATCAAATCATAGACATCGTGAGATACAATGAAGTACACCACTAAACGGCACAAATAAAATCCTCAATTTTCTTATAGCTGCACTTTTCAAAATAAATAAAGGAAACAATGTAATACATACTTGAATCAACACTGAAAACATGCCATAATTCTCCCCGAAACTTCTTCCTTCACTTAATCGCTGTTTAAAATAATTAAATAATTAAAATATTTAAATGTATATCTCGCCGGACAAATTGCCAGTGGTAATTAATCTGTGACGACGCGAATATTCGAAATTTAATAATAAACGTTTAGTTACAATGCCTTCAATATTTATTATTAACTAACTCAGTGACCAATTTATATTAGACCACAACAGTATTTGATTAGAAAGTAATCTCTTTGTCAACACGTGATTAAATAATCAGCAGGAGGGGGACATTCTTGAAAGTTTAACTTTTCACGCCTTCTACGTTATGATTACTTAATTTTATCATAATTACCGCTATGATTTGGCATCATAATGCCTAATAGAGTCAAAAATATCTACTCACTAACGTTCATTTACGTTTTAACTTTCCGTACTCTTTATCCCCTTCCCCAGAAGTGGTAGTAGTGTTTTACCCTTGCTTGTTCCCATCGCATGGAACAGGCGTACAAAATTTGGTTGAAACTGTTCCACGCGTTTAGATTTCTATGCGGCACATACATACACAAGAATACGCTGTAACAGTGAATTATAGTTATAAGGAGCAGATACTTGAACTATATTTTCGGACTGTTTACCGATAAATATGTGTATATCTTCATATCTACAAAAAAAGAAAATTGATTATGAGGGGCCCGGTTTTTACTTAATCTACATTGCGACTTATAAAGTAATATGCTTTAATATTAACTAATAAAAAAGTATAATTACTTTAATAAAATATTCGTCAAACTTGAGCATTATTTCATGCATAATTGAATCATATCGTTTGACAGGCTTGGCACGTGAGGTCATATTCTATCCATTTGTATTTAGGGTAGAACCGTTTTAGTATAAACGAAGATTGACTCTGGAATGATCAGTGGTTAACACCAAAATTTAACGGCAATCGGATGAGTGGTACAGGAACGCTTCAGGGCAAACCTCATAACTCGCATAATAACGATAATAGATTCGACCACATTTTAACAGACAAATCTAACATAATAGAGGGAACTAATTTACAAATTAAGATATGCTGACGTTTGATCGCAGTTGGCTTTAACGGGTCCAGACTTGGCGTGGCAATTCAAGTAAAATATTCTGAACCCTGCAAGGCAAGGAAATGAAACAGACACAATTTAGTTTAAAATCCCTGTTTTCATTGAAATCCATTGAGCCGTTTCGGAGCCCATTCGAGACAAAGATACAGACAGACATTTCAGTTTTATTTATTGGGGTAGATAGAAAAAGGAAATTCGAGTTTTATTTCCCACGTACACGCTCCTAACTCGTGACTGGTGCACAATTAGTGACGTCTGTTAACGTGTGGAGAATGAAGGGAAACTGTGTCGTATTACATTTGGGGAATAACTGAAACAATTATTAAATATAGCAAATGATGTTTCTTCATTTAAACCAAAAATTTAAAACTTATGATCTCAGGAAATGATCATTTTTTTGAAATTCCTATGATAAATATTTGAATAAATAAATAAGAAAATATCAGGTAAGCCAATAATTAATTATGGTTTTACTTAAGTGTAATGCAATAATTATAATTGTGCTTCAGTGCCTGGTTATTGGATTGAAAATGACCTCGGCAAATATCAGTACTTGAGCTGTGACCTCACCGATTTGTATGACGCCCTCAGTGGAGATACCAAACTCGTCTCTAGCCCCCAAACGTATACCTCATGACCTGGGCCCTCCCCGTCGCGAACAAGCCACGCCCATTAATAACGCTAATGTCGCAAATATTAATAGCGTCATTTGCCGCGAAATAGAGGCTTCATGGTTACGACGTAACTACATGGGGACTAAAACTCCACCAGGGCTAAAGGGGAATACTTATATCAGACGTTACTTTACTTGCTCAGGGACGGATTTGTATAATAAGCTACACAATGGTTTCGACTTAAAAGTTTATGATTTCACTACCGATATACTACTGAATTGTATTTCAGTTTAATCATTTAGTTATCCGTAAATCATACTCATCACCAAAATAGAATATCTGGACTAATAAAGAGCACCATATTAGAAATAGCTTAAGGCCATAAGTCTAAATCCGGCCCTGACCACGCCGTCAATCACGAACATTGCGTCATCAAGTGTTACAAAGAATATAAATGACGTCAACAAGTGCTTGAATCTCTAAGTAAATAAGATTAATTGTAATAAAGGGGAATTTTTTATACTACTGTAGACAACATTTGAAAATATTTGGGAATGATTTCGCTAATTTTAATTGTTTACGAGTTTGAAATTGGTTTAGACGTTGCTTCGCGCTTTGTACTATATATTATAACTCAATCTACATAGTTAACGCGGAAAAAATTCATTTATATACTTGTACTCCCAAGCGGAGTTCAGACTCTTATAAATTAGTATCGTTTGTCTTTGATGCTAACACTAAAATAGGCGTTAGGCGACTACTTACTGAGATTCTCATTGAATCTTGAAATTGGAGCTTTGGGAAAAGACATTGTTCCATGGAACTACTAGAATTTCTTTAAAAACTCGTATAATTTTGTATTACAATGATTTTGGCCTCTCACCTAAATCTGTTACATCGACACTATTTTATTTAGAACATGGCGTCACCCCTAAGAATAATAAAAGATATTGGAAAGTTGGTATGATTGTTATATTTTCTCTTAGAAAAGATATTAACTAACGAGTAAGAAATACATTCAGATAATTTTTATATTAGAATAAAACCTCACGAATATATGCTACGATTATTGGTAAATTAATTATTTTTGATTGTTTCATTAACAAATTCGGGTAACTAAAAGTAGAATAAGTCTGTACATGTAAGTTTTAATACGCTACCTTTCAGTCAACAATCGTCTTCGTACCGTCATCCAGATTAATGTTCCATTCAATATTCATAAAAGAAATATCCTGATAGACGAATTCCAAAACTGATCATTCTTCTTCTTTATTGATAGGCCTTGGCCTGCCGGTACCACTGGTATACTGTTTTTTATGACACATTCTGAATTTTTTGGAGCGGTTCGTGGTATGCTTAGCGATTTTCCCCATTTTTCGTGACAATAACAAAACTAACATCCATCCTCATGGCGGGATTCGAACCGGGGACGTCTGTGATAAGAGACGGATACTGTACTACTCCAAAACAGGCCAGAAAACATGCTAACTTTGGTCATAAAATTAGACGTTTTTGGGTAACAGGCTACATGAAGGTGATCCTGAATCAGGAAACTCCCCTTCAATAGCTTAGGTTTACGAGACTGGAAGAATGTTGAATCGGATTTGGCAGTCGACCTAGACCCCCGGAAAGGGGAACGTCTGTGTTAGATTCCTGGGTCCGGTTGACATTTTTCCATTCTCAAAGTCTAACAAAATAATTGTTTTTTTTATTATTATTTTAAAAACTTTTATCGTACAGATTATCAGTTAGGACGATAACGATACAGTATATACAATATTAAAAAGGTATATAATTAACATGATAACGTGAAGATAGGTTAATTCATTTTATTAACCTACTTTAGGAGAATTGGTTATGTTTATTTATTTTTGCGAGTACCTGAGGGGCATACGAATTGGTGGGTGAGGATTGACAGGTAGAGAACTGATTTATGGAGGATTAATGAGGATGTGGTCTGCGGTCATGATGGTAGAGTGGGTTATGGTGTGCCTGAATGATCAGGGGGAAGGATGAGGTCAATCGGAAGTTTTCTTTTGAGGCGACGGGAGCGTGAAGGTGGAGGAGGATTGTTGTGAAATTGCTTCATCGTGGGGTTTGGGTGGTTGAGTGCGCTTTTGATTAGGTTTGTTATGGATTTGGAGATTACTGAGTTACCATTGGGAATTTTGATGTTTTTATGGATGACGGAATTTCTTAGGTACCAGGGAGAGTTTGTGATGGTGCGTAGTATTGTGTTTTGTTTGGTTTGAATTTTGGTTGAATGGGTTTTGGCTGTTGTTCCCCATATGGAGGAGGCATAGGACCAGGTGGGTTGTATTATGGGGAGGTATATGAGGCGTTTTGTGCTAGTGGAGACAGGGGATTTTCTGTTTAGGAGGGGATATAGAGTTCTGAATTTTTGGTTTATTTTGGAGAGGAGAAAATTAATGTGAGGTTTCCAGGATAGTTTTGTGTCAAACATGATTCCGTGGTAGGTGGTTTCCGTTTTTGTAGGGATTAATGAATTGTTTAGATAGAGATGAATTTGGGGAGGAGGGTTTTTTGTTAGAGTGAATGGGATGGTTATTGATTTGGTGGGGTTGATACTGATTCGCCATTGTTTGGACCATTGCTCTAGGTTATTGAGCGCTGATTGGAGTGGTTGGAAATCGGAGGTGAGGGAGGAGGTTTCATAGGAGATGGCTATGTCGTCTGCGAAAAATATTGTGCTAGTGTTAGGATGTTGTGGGATATCATGGGAGAAGATGTTGTATAGGAAGGGGTCAATGACACTTCCTTGAGGTTGTGAGAGGTGGTTATTTATTTTGACAGAGAAGGTTCTGTTTGAAAGGTAGTTTTGGAGTATTTTGTAGTGGGTGTCATTAAGGATGTCTTTAATTTTAGATAGTAAGGAAGGATGGTGGATTTTATCAAACGCTTTTTCGATGTCGATAAAGGTGGTGATGAGGGATTTGCGATGTTCAAAGGAGTTGTTAATGAGGTTGGAGAGGCGGTATATTTGATGGGGACAGGAGTGTTTTGGGCGAAAACCGTATTGAGTGTCAGGAATCAGAGAGGATAGTTGATTAATTAGTTGTGGTAAAATAATTGCTTAGAAGAAAAAGTTTACCGTGTTGACACAAGTGTGCTTGGTGGTCCACTGTGCCTGTTCTGAGCACATGAAGCAGCTTATATATAATTTCACCCTAAGCAAGATCCGAGCGCAAGGAATTGATGACATTCCGGCGGAGTTTATAAGGTCATTGGGTGAAGAAGCAAAATCATAGCGGTGCAGGATAGTTTGCGAAATCTATGAAACAGGAAGAATACCAAATGATGTTAGGAACAACATAATTATCATTATGCGTGCAAAATATTAACTAAAATAATATATAGGATGACGGAACGTCAAATAGAATGCAAGTAAGGAGAATATCAGTTTACAAGAAGAATAGGGGGACACGGGCTGTAATAAAGACTCTGTGTCTAATCTTTAAAGACAGGATAAAAAAACAGGCCTACATTCATGGCATTTGTAGACTTAGATAATGTTAACTGGAACAAACCATAAATGATTTTGAAGATGACAGGAATAAAATATAAAGCAAGGAGAGTTATTCATAAATTCTACAGAAGGCAGTCAGCTGTAATTAGAATTGAAGGGCAAAAAATAAAGGCAGAAATCAGGGAAAGGCGAATAATAAAGTTAAAAAAGAGTATGGAATAGGTATCGTACAGCAAGGAGAACAAATAAAAATCCTAAGGTTTGCATATGATATTGTGGCATTAGGAGAGCCGGAAGAAACCCTGTAAAAGATAATAAATAGCATGAACGTGATCCTGGAGGAAAAGCAGAACATGAGAACTAATGGAGGGAAGACCAAGGTAATGGATTGTAGTATGAAAAATAGTGGAATAACAAAAGGCGTTAGATTGGGAAGATATTTTGAAGGAAGTTAAGGTATTCTGCTACTTGGGAAGTATAATAACTAGGGATGGTAGAAGTATAGTAGACATAAAGACTAGGATAGCACAAGTAAGGAAGGCTTTCTCAAAAAAAGAGGAATTTACTTACGGCTAATATAAGTAAGAATATTAGGAAATAATAACTAAAAATGTTGTAATGGAGTGATATATGAGTGTGAAACGAGGATGATAGGAGTTGCAGACAGGAAAAGAATAGAAGCTTTCGAAATGTGGTGCTTTAGGAGAATGCTGAAAATCAATTGGGTGGAAAATGCAAGTTCTAAGCATAATAGGGGAATAGAGAACAATTTGGAGAACTTTGACTAAGAGAAGGGATAGATTAATAGGCCACGTTTTAAGTCATGAAGGTCTTGCAAAATTAGTATTAAAGGGAAGTGTGTGGGGTGTAAGAACAGAAAAGGAAGCCAAGGATGGAATCGCTAAGAAGTTTAAGGAGACTGTGGGATGTGGTAGTTATGTAGAAATGAAAAAAATTGTGTAGGCTAGGATTTGCATGGAGGATTGCGTCAGACTATCTTAGGATATTATTACAACAACAACAAAGCAAGAATGAAACCGCTGTAATCTTCAAGGCACTAAAAATGTCCCATATTTCTGTCGAATCCGTTTCAGGTGGCACTGCGATGAAAAATGTCAATCCTTTTTCCTCTCTAATATAATAAATATTCTGTCGATCCCGAGCAATCAACTACTATTAAAATAGATACCAACACCAGGAAATTTAGAAACAGAAACCTAATATTCATTAAAAGACTGCAACATTTCTTGATTGCATTTTTACAGAATTATTTTTCGAGATATATTTATGATTTTATAATTGGCCATATTTTTTTCTTTTCTAATCAGAGATATATTAGAAAGGCGTATTCAAGTGAAGTTGGAGGCCTTGCGCACACGGAGCTACTTACTGTTTTCTAAGTCTTTAGTGATGCAGTTCCGAACAGGAATACACTAAAGAATTGATAGCTTACTTATAATCATGGTGGAGAAACAACCATTGTGGATAATAGTTCAAGTGATAAGTCGACTGTGTTATATTACAAAAGAAATGGAATTGGAAAGATTTTGGGTGTATCCACATGTTCAAAGAACTTTTAATTACTGATTATTCGTTGCAGCAAAAAGTATTTAACGATTTATCTGTGTGGATTTTAGGGATAATACAAGAAACATCATCTATATATCAGAATTAGCTTATGGTTTAAAATCTAACGATGTAATACGCATAAAATCAAAATTTAATTTTTTAAATATGAAAACAATGAAAAATTTAAATTATATGTATGACTCATTATTGTTGTGATTTACTTTAATATTCTGGAATCTTTGAAACGCAAATATTGAAGTTTAAAAATGTTTCCTTACAAGAATATGAGCCAGAACTGAGGAGTTACCAAAAGTTGGGGATGAAACGTTTTGAAATAAAATTATTTCATTTCTGACTTAAGTTAATTCTTTGTGGTTTATTTATAAATTTGATAAATTTAAAAATTGTCTGGAATAAGCCTCAATAATTAGACTACAGATAAATTCACTTACTGTTATTACTAAATTGCGGCCTTAAAATAGTCTTTGGGTTTAAAATTAAGTTTCTAAAAGATTTAGAAATCTGGTCGTTTCAACATAATTCCATTTCCTAATTTTCATTCCAGGCGCACAACGCAATGTCCACGTCTTTAATAATTTAACAAATCGGTATTATACGCCGAGCATAATGCACAGAGATGAAGGGGTTCAGTGGTTAAACATTAACTCAATTACCGAATATGGTATTTTTTATATTGTCGTGAGCCAGTTTATTGGCTACTTTTTAATGCTTTCTTCCTCGCTGTGCGTAATCGACAACATTTTGGTAATTGAATTATTTACACATCTTTTACATCTCGAAAAAATCTCGACAGATGCTGGTTTCTCCGTTCTTTATGTTTTAGAACTTGCCGACGAAATAGGTCTATTTTGTTTCTTTTAACAATTAAATAAGATCAAGTTGACATCACATTCTTCACTTCCCTTAAAATTGAGGGAAATTTGAGTATTGCTTTATGAATTTCGCTTACGCTGCCCATAACTGTTGCGACTAGTGAACGAACCTTTTCTAAATTATACATAATAAATTATTATTCAAAAACCATGTTTACTCAAAATCGTCCTAATGGGTTGGTTATCAATTGAACTGAGTAATGAATTAGATCTGAAAGAAGTTATTCGTGATTTTGCATCTAAATATATCTCTGAAGAGATTGCGTTAATTTAGGTTTAGACTTGGTATACTAGTTTTTTTTAATGCCGACCTGTGGTCTAGTGGTTGGCGTCGCTGCCTCACAACCCAGGGGTCCCGGGTTCGGATCCTGGCATGGGTTTGGATGTTTGTGTCGCCACGGTCGCGGAGACTGGGGTTAAGACTGACGGAGAGTCGATACACTCCAAATTCGGAATGTGTCATGTGTCCGCAGTCGTCCTGACCGATCAAGGTTCTTAATGGGATGCAAAGCCAACGAAGAAGAGAAGAAATTTTGTTTATTGCTTTAAATGTTTATTAAAATATTTCTGAAAATCTGCCGTCCAAAGCAGAAAGGCAGTAATTAAAAATTTTTTGACTTTTGAAATATTTCACTGATAAATGTATTATAATTAATTTATAAAGACAAATTCAAATTTCTTGATACGGATAAAACCAGTTTCAAATATATTAATGGGTTTATGTGAATGTCGAAGCTCAAAAAAACTTTATTCCTTCATTTCTCAAAAGCATGTTTTGGAGACTTACTGCCTTTCTCCTTTGGACGCAGAAATAATTGGTTCCTAGTTGTTAGCAAATTAAAAATGTAAGTTTTTGAGTTTCAATAAATCATTTCCGTAAATTTATATAAGCATTTTTGTCTTAATTCAATTATATATTTTTTATGTTCAATATGGTTCTTTTATGTTTCTGTTTTTATAAATTAAGGGGCGGCATTATTTGGATTTTCCTATGGCGGCAAAAACGCTAGACCTGGTGCAACACATTTTCCCCCGAATTGTTGTATTTGTTGGTTGTTAATAATTTTAAAATCGTACAGCTGAAATCTGAGATTTTACCCGCGTGTTCTGTTCGCCGCTCGTATATAATCTTCCTTGTGTTCTGATTTTATACGACGCTACCTTTTTTTGGATCGTAAAATCAGACGCCTGGTGCGGATTAAAGTATAACATAATTTTGCGTAGCACAAAAATAAACACGAGACTGTCACTCATGGTGGCAAAAAACAGTGCGCGCCTGGCGGGCGGGGGCCTAACTACGAGTTCGAAGAGCGCTTTACTGCAGTAGAGCTTCAGAATTCAGAGTTACAACACGCTTCTTTATCGCTCTGACTGTAAGTACGCATGTGTTGTTATAAATTCAAGTCTCCGTTTTGCGCAATAAATTGTGACAATGTCTTAGATCCAGAAATGAGAAATAATGCTTCGTTTATGGGAAAATTGAGTGACACCTACTTAACGCGCTAGATAAATGTGAATTAAAATAAAGGAGAGAACGCTATTAAATTTTCATCGTAGTGACCAGCTTAGAAAGTGAACAAGACTTTTGATTATTGGACACGATATTATAAAGTATTTTTCCACATAATTTTTTCGAGAGAATAATTTGAAAACTTTTACTGACTAAGTTTATAACTGTAGCTTATTTCATTACTACATAAGCATGACTTCAAGTAATTTTTAAAAATATTAAATGACTTTTTTAATTTCGATAATAATGATGAATAACCCTTGGTTTTAATGAGTCTTACAATTTAATAAACCAAAACAAAATTAGTGTATAGTTTTGGTTTATTAAATTGTGTGACTGATTAAAGCCAAGGGTTATTCGTCGTTACCCCTAAGCATTACTTGTTTTTAACTTTTATAAGGAAGAGATTGATTTCAATTTTTCATTTTAATGTGACTTAGTATCAATAAATTTATAAAACAGGAACCAATCCTCTTATTTTATTAAGTGTTTTATTTCTCAAACCACAAAGTCAAATACAAGACTACAGTTGGGAGCTCCTGATTTTAACTTTGTGTTATGAGAAATAAAACACTTAATAACAAAGCGGATTTGTTTATAAATTTATTGAGATTAAATAGTGAACGAACCAGTTTGACATATATTGTTGTTGATTTATAATTATTTTTCCCATTGAGAACTCTTTTATTTCTTAGTGACAGAGACAAATTTTTGTGCCATGATATTTCTAAAAACCTAACATTTAAATCTGAGTTATCAAAAATTATTATAAACGGATACGACAGAACCGTAGCGGAATTTAATATTTTACACGCCTATATATGCTTAGAATGACTCTATACTTAATACTGAACGAACTATGCTGCCATAAAAAATTGCTGAGTATTGTTATTATTTTATTGAATCTATAATACACGTATAAATAACGTTATTCAGGTTTGAAAATAGACGCTCCAAATTCTCATGAAGACAATTTAATTAGGTAAACAATAAACAGGGTGTAACCAAACCTCTGCAACTAAGTGGCAGGGATGATAGGCCATGCAGAGAAAATATTTTATAGTGTAGTAACATATACTCCCTTGTTGATGTATAGTTACATGCACTTACGAAGGTGCGTACGCCAAACACGGTAACCATCTGTGCCGTCAACCATCACTCAGTCATAGCAGTAAGCTCTGTTGGTTTGGTTATTTGCGGTTGTGAGACGTTAACGAACATGGAATACGAGTTATCTGAACACTATATTACTCATAAACGGCATGGTTGGGAGTATGTGCTTTTAAAAAAATCTCTCTCTGCATGGTCTATAATACCAATCAGTTTGTCGGTGAGGTCTTGTCACACCCTGTACACATACAAGGTGTTAAAAAACGTCGGAATATTTTGAGAGGTGGTACTAACATCAAAACAAGAAAAAAAGTCCAGTAAACATCTGTCTGGAAATGTATACTTTCTGAGACCGCGCAACCCATGTGCTACATTTTCTGGAAAAAAGAACTGTAACCAGTGTGCGGCGATTGGCAGCAACAGAAAACGCGCGTAATCCTCTTGTCTGAGTAGAACTTCTTCAAAAATTGCTGTATATAAGGTGTGTTACCAAAGTCTTCCACTATTGTCCTTTTGTGGCGCCAGAGAATATGTGTCCTTAAGACATACAAGCAAACGTCGTCTGCCACTATGAACAAGCGTAGAGATCTCATGCTTATTGGAAATTGTTCTTGTTTTTATCATTACTACACTTTTTAATGCCCTAATTATTTCTTCAAAACAAACTGTCTTGTAATATTTTACTCGTCAGACACAGTCACTATTATTAAATTCCGGAATTGTTCTAGAGTTTACTTCCAAAGCTTGTCAACAAATTAAATTAATAATAAGGATGAATTACTAATTTATATTAAATTTGATACAAGAGTAATTAAATACCGATACGGTGTAAACAATGTGCATTTAACGTGTTTAAACTTGTATTGAAAATATGAAAATTAATATTTTCAGATATTAATAAACAAAAAACTTTGGAATTAAATGGCGTATACGAAAAGAGAGAATGCTATTCAAAGAGTCTTGAAATTCAAACAAATAATGAGAACCAATATTATTTATTATTTTACTGATTTGTTTTTAACAAGATTCTTATTAAATGAACAAGAAAATTTTACACAAGGAAATAAGTTTGTCTAGTGATTTTAAAATCATTTTGTGGTGTTATTTATTTTCATAAATTACAGTTTGCCGATTTAAATATAAATTTCTTTTTGATTTATTCGTATTTTTCTGTAACTCGTATTCCTGCGATATTTAGTAAAGTATTATCAGCAACGATTAATCATGCAATTATGTAACAAAAGATTAAGAACCAATCTTCCAGCAGTATCAATTTGCGGGATTCAACTTTCACGTCATTAAAATTCTGCGTATTTACTATCGCCGTCGCAGAATTGATTTAGCTTCTATGCGTCTGTACAAGCAATTAAACATTTTATTCCGCATGCAATATAAAATAAATTATATACAATTACAAAAAATAGAAAAGGTAACATATTTTAGTAAATGGAAAGTTTAATTGCGTATGCTGTTAAACTCAATATTTTTGTTAAAAATCATCATGATCAGTTTTTCTGCCTCCAGGAAATTTTGAAGTACAAATGAAACCAAAGAATTTGTTTTAGACTCGCTGGGTCCCCGGCGTTGACCGGGAATTATTTTATATTAGCCGCTGCAGTAAATTCGACCATAATCTCATTGTCAACTCGTAACAAAATCATCAGGTAGATTACCATATCTTTGAAAAATTTCCTTTACACGCACCCTATCATCGAAACCGTACAAATGAACGTTGAAAAGAAAATGTTTATTTAGGTTAAATAGAATGAAGAAGTAACTCAAACTTCATGTTTCACATTTGTACACTTAATTTATTCTACGTCTAAACCAGGGGTGGACAGCCGTTTACATACCAAGCGCCAATCTTTTGACAGACGAGTTTGGATGCGCCTTTAGACTCGAGAACATTTTATAGCGTCTTTTTCATGGTTAGAGGTTGGTAAATAGATATGATATGAGGATAGAATCTGCTACGTTTAGAGGACGAAAAGAAATAACTATGACGCAGTAAAATTAAGTAATTACGCCAGTTTAATGAAGCACCAATCTACAAAAGTCAAGAATGATGTTCCTATACGAGAGGTTGAGTACCTTCATGATGCTGCTATAGCTGACAGAGTCTTGTTTGATGAAGATAACTGTGGACTACAGTTTTTGGCATTGAGAGCGAGTTCATCTTGGAACTTGGAATTGCCTGTTCTCTCTGTTTGCCTGAAGAACTGTTATTAAATTCCTGAATTTGATTTTTGGTCATTCATTTTATTTATTTATAATGCATGTCTTATGCTTTTTAACAATGTAAAGGGACATCCCGTCAGAAATACAAACAGGATCAAAGATACAAGGCGCAACTTTCAATCGTCCAAAAAAATCGTTTGGCGCATGCGCCACGGTTTGGCCACCTCTGGACTAAACACTGCCAAGCTACGACGCAATGAACTTGCGCATGCATTGATGTCAAGTCAAATACCATAGATTATTCAAACGGTCAGGCTGAAAATCTGGGATTGCGCGTTTTTTATGCGAGAAATCCTAATACCAAATATATTTTTTAATTTTTGGTCTAAATTTTGTTTAAAAATACTTGATTACGAAACAGCACCACCTACCACCAACTACATATATGAACCATTCAGGTGACCCCATAAATACAAAAAAATCATAAAAATCGGTCAAGCCGTTAAGCAGGAGAATTACGAACACATTCACATTGGAATTTTCTATATAAAGATAAATGATTGCTTATAATTTTGGTCTGTAACTAAAGCTGCAATTTATGAAATACCAGCCTGATGAGAATATTATAAGTTAGAAATCTTGTTGGAATAAATAATCCAACTTATCGATTTTACTTTTATTAAAATAAACCAAAAAGCTGATGCTCATACCTGTTATATTAATAGATGTCCCAACGAAACCGCCCTATAATTATTGAAATGTCTTGTGTTGTGTTAACTCTTACATAATACTGAAATAGTATAAAATATATATGGCGTAATGGGTTTCATTGATATTAACTTCGAAACAGTTATATTCTTTCTTCTGACGTGTTCCTAAATTGTATGAATATTAATAGTATATTCATTACAGTATTCTTTTTTGCTCTCCATTAGTGCCTTCGTGTAACACCATTCTGAGATTTAGGGTCTTCAGTGACATATAACTTTTTAAGGGCAAGTAACGTAAATAAAAACTGACTTAAGTGTCTAAAATAATTTATTACGCCAGAAAATGAAGTTTGCCTGCAAAAAATTAGTCTGCAATGGTACATAAAGAATGATCTATCAAGGGACGATTAATCCACTCACACCAAGACCCAGTATACAATTTACTTATTACAGTACAAGTGTGGTGGATTGTAAGTGGGCAGAAAAAAAAGAATTTAAGTAGCCGAACAAGTCTAAAACAGACATTTATTAAAGATTTAATTTGAGAGGTAATCTTTTTCTTTCATTCAGGACCTGATTTAATCTATATATGAGATCTTAACTGTATGTGTACGTTCCTAACCCAACAAATAAATCTGTTTAATTTTTTTCTGGTTTTGTTTAATGATTTCCTTCATTGAACGCCAGTAACACTGTCAGCGACTATCTTTATGTTGCCTTAAAATTTTATAGTGTAGTCTCTAGTTCCTTCTCTGAAATACTCTTTAATTTTAACAATTAATCATAAATTGACTAACTCGTCATTAAGCTAAAAGAAAGTTCAGTTCCTTCTTGACATAATTTAATAACTAACAATTTACTTATGAAATTGACCACAAAAATTCTGCTAATTTACTTAATTTAGTATTAATCAGCAAAATATGAAAAATAAATAGCAATTTTAGTCTAGAAGTTTAATAATATTGAATTTATTAATAAATCTCTGGAATAAATTTATTAAAAAATGTTGAAGCCTGTGGGATAAGATAAACAATAAATGTCAGTCACTTAAACAATATTAATATTACGCCTGGTGAAGTCTCAAAATGGAGACGAAACGTCGTATTTGTATTAATTTAATTGTAACAAAATTAATTTCTGGCTTATTGGTCGTCTTTTTATTCATTCAGATGTCTGTCTTATTAATTAAAAACCTTTCAAGAGTAAAAACTTTAAATTTAACGTGAGTTAGTGTTTCTTTCCGATTTATATTTAGTCACTATTAGTGCACAGGAAAGTTCCTAATGCAAATTAGTTGAATGTACCGTATCATAGACTTCGTCCTTCAGAAGATCGCTCAGAATTATATACTCTGCACTCCCATTTTGGCTCTTCTTCGTACCCAGAAATAAAAATATGTATCCCAAGTTGTAATCGCGCTCTTCCACTTCGTTTTTGTATTTATGATTTCCTGTCAGCAGTTTCCAGTAGAATACTTAACTCGTTGGTGCCGCCTAAATGTTTATTACTTGGCCTACTGTCATACTATCGGAATAGATGCTACACTGGGTGCCTATATTTATACTTCGATGTCTATATTACTTACGAGAAAAATATCCTAGATTCCGATATTGCTTGATAATTTTTTATTGCTGGAGTGTGAGGCGAAATTATGGCCAGGGGCCATACTGTGGGTGTCATGTGCAGGCATCGCATCCATTACGACGCAAGCAGAGCAGAAACCTTCTAACAGCCGTAAACCTTGTCCAACCTGCGGTAAGTCAACGTACGGTACATTGGCTGGTCAATAAAGAACGACCATAATTTTTATTCCAATAATTTAAGAATTTAAATTTCTTAGCTTAATAAAAATGTTGCGCAAGTTTCAATGTGTTAGAGGCAGCCGTGAAAGTTGAAAATAATTTAGTTTTGTCTATTTCAATAATAGAGGTTACCTTCACTACGTTGTCATTATTTAGAACAGGGATAAGCAACTCTTTTTTTTTTGAGAACGGGTCAACAGCAAAATTTAAAAACTACGAGGACCGTTTATAAGAAACATATTAAAATTATAACAGTAATAGATGACAAATTTTCTCTTTTTTAACGAAATGAATAAATCTACAACGCTATAAAGAAAAACAAATAAATGTGTAAATACTATGTCAAACGCAGCAAACTCTTGAACAAATTTTAATGAGAAGTTTGGCATTTCTTTTTTGCAAGCAATTAACCCATATATTTACCGATATAGACGACACAGCAACTGTAACGCAGCTTTAGAAGCGCACGCCATTTAGCCTCAATCGGATGTCACTTTTAATTATTTTTATTGCAGAAAACAAGTAATTAAATTCAAAAAGTGTATAATCATGGAAATGTTTAGAAAGTCACGTAATTTTTATTATAATCAGACGAAAAACCAGAACAGTCTCATAAATGTATTTATTGTATTTACAACATTTAATGTAGCTTTCGACTTTTTGTCATATTCATCTTTGTTAATTTTACCTTTAGGCTATTCTCTGATTGTATGATCTTCGTGTTTTTATCCTAAGTTGCTTTCATTTGTTGACAAGGACCAAACAGAATGAAAGAATATCTCTATTTTTGTTTATTTAAATCGCCGATTCAGTGATTCTGGTGGCATATTATCGCAGAATTGTACGTCAGCGAAAGAAATTTTGTTTTATCAAAATGTTTATGAAATGAATGTTTCTCCAAGATCAAGTACGTCGGTAAATTAAACGGCGCACATTTGACGGAAACTGGAATTTAATTTATAACATTTATTAATGATGATACACGCCCTCTGATTTCAATATAAGTTATCTATTAACATGCTTATAATTCACGTATTACTTAGGATAATATAATTGTAATTTAAAATAGTGTATTTAATGCAAATAAAGTTTAATCTAAGGCAGTGATGGGCATACTTTTTAAAGAAGGGGCCAAATGAAAGGAAAAAAACTTTAGGCGGGCCAATATAATTTAGAGATTAAATGTCGTGAAACGTTATATTTTTTGTAGAATGCTACAGTTTCGTTACAGATAAGACATAGCGGTGTAGCGTACCTTTCTATCTATTGAGATTTAAGAAATATTAAAGGTTTTACGCTAACAAATATCTATTTGTTATAAAAAGCACAATAATTAATTTACGAAAAAGTGAAAAAAATATGCAAAAGTTGTACCCACTCCAGGTTTACCGAGGGGTAAATAGGCTATAAACGAATTCTGCTCAAATTTATCGTCACAGAAACAGTCTTACCGCTATTACGAGACCTGATCGTGCACTCAAGTTGCTACAACACTAGGCGTCCTCTTTCTTCATCAACCGCAGAATGGATCAGTAATCGTCAAAAGGCTCTGATTGGCTCCTACTTATCCCACGCTTTTATTGGAGAACCAATCAGAACGTCGCGTCACTTCAGGGTAAATGGGGACTGTTTTCCAAGAACCTTTGCACCATGAAACGTAGGAGGAAGGGGGAATTCTTTCGTACATGAGATGCAACTTATTCCATTGTCTATGGTTTATTTTTATAGCGTGAAATCCTATGAGTCAGGCGCACGTGTCTAGCTGTTGCACATTCCTATCTTCCAAAGTTGCTAATCTTACCATAATTACATGCAACCGTAAGTCGCGCGCTAGTGGTTAATACCGAAACAAATATGAATAATCACTTCCAACTCCATTCATCTTTGAAAACACTGCACTCAGAATCAAATTAACGTTTCTTAGATAACAACTTAAGACTAATATATATTTTTTTACAATATGCAGAGTAAAACTAGAAAACCAACAACGCTGAGACAAGTCTGAATCAAGAGACGTTTTTAGATATCTAGCCACGGTGAAAGGCGTAGCTACTGCGAGGAGGCTCCGTTGCCAATTTTACTCTTCGCTACAAAGTTGCCAGCAGGCAGTGGTTGTCACTATCAACATAACATTCCAATATCTAGGTCAAATCAATAAATGTATGTATCGTCACTGATACAAAACGAAAGAGAGGAAATAATATTTATTTATATTTATTATTATTGAATTCTTTTTTATTCGCCAAATTATGAATAATGTTCGCGGGTCTGATAGAACATTTCAGGGAGCCGCATCTGGCCCGTAGGCCGTAGTTTTTCCATGACTGATCTAAGGGGTTACAAAACTATTGTATACAGAATAGAAGAAATTCTTTCAGCTAAGGAACGAAGTCTACGAAATTGAATTCGCTTTCCCGGTCAGGTCGAGATTTATCTATCTTGTTCCTCTAATATTTAGTATAATGAAAATTTCCAATAAAGTAATGAGTGATCAGATACCGCGATCGCGGTGCCACCAGTCTCTTCCAAATTTTAAGTGAATTCGACGCATACAAGGTGTGTTTATATTTTGATTGAAAAAATAAATTAATAAAAACTTAGATTTTTCATACGACACCAACGCATTTTTCTCAATAACCTTGTATTTTTATCAGTCTATTTACTAGGTTTATTAGGATGCCAGAGAAAAATGTTTTTTAACATGCAATTCAGTTTAACATAAATTTAGTAATTATTGGGTAATAGGCTTCATGCCAGAAAGACGTAACTCCTCAAAAATATCATAGAAACGGAATTAAAAAGATGGGATGTGGAAGGTAAAGCAAGGTAGCGAAGGGGGCTCACGGACTACAGCACATGACTTAATTGAGGAGGAATTTTTTTTTTCATAATTTTAAGAAACATTAAAATAATAGTATTTTAAGAGTGTGAATTTCTACTATGATTTCGAAGACTTTAAACTGCCCACCTTCATGTGCGTTCCCCTCCGCATACACCTGCCCTACATGTTGTTTGTTTGAATTGAGCAAAGGTTATTTAAAATAAAAATCATTTAATCCTAGCATTTCAAAGATTTATGATAAAATTACCGCAGGATACTGTATACAATATCCCCATAAAATTCATAAAATTAACTTTATTTATATAAAATATGTAAGAAGTAAATGTTGATTTAATATTTTTTAAATTTTTGTTTCTATTGCTCGTTAAGTAGACGAAATTATAAATGTAGCGTATTATGTTATCATCACTGTATATGTTGTAGTATTATTAATATCTTGTGTAAGGTGAATTATCCTCTTAAAATTGCTCCTTGGGATGATGTAGCACGTAACTTTAAATACTCGCGAGCCGCCACTGAAGTTATACATCACGAAATATTGTAATTTACTGAAAACAAATTTTCAATTTTAATTGGGATATAATTTTTTCTTATAGGTATTGCAGTTGTTCTTAATTTATACTATTTTATTGCATTCTTCGTTTGTTTCACATGGCGTTAAGTTGAGAATTGTCAGATGCGTATTCAATAACGATAATTTGTATACGGGGTGTAATTTAATTATAAGAGAAGTTGCTCAAGAAATTTTTCAATTAAATATTCCTTCAAACAAATGGAAGCAATTTATTTTCGTGATAAGGAATTAGAGTTTGCATCTAATGAGAACGTGGACGGTCTCTTTCTCTTGTGGGAATTGGCGAGATATTTTTCGCTGGAGGATCTATCGAACAATCTAGCTTTCTTTTTGTGTCTACAAACAAACACACATCACTGATGACGCCCTTGCACTTGCCCTGTCTGATAGAGCGGCAAGGACGTACTGCAGCCTCCTGACTCAGCATCGGATCTGTTGACCTCATAAATCAAGCCGCACAGCCAGCCCTACTTAAACTCATAACCGTCTCTCGTGCGTTCAAGTGCGTTCAGCCCCTTGTCCTAGATTATCTACCACTAAACAATACTTTCGCTTCTTCCTTAAATATAATTGAGATACTTCTCTATATAATTATGTGAGTGTATAAAACTGTAAAACCCAGATTCTACACCTTCGTTCCCATTGTAAAGTAGAGTCACTCAACAAATCTACATTTAAATGTTTTTATTATGTGTACGTATAATATTGTAAAATATGAGCGTTAACATAAAACCTTGGTTTGACTATAATTAAACTAATTTATGGATAAACTTAGGAATAAAAAAAATTAAACGGTTCGTATAGATGGTTTACAAAGATCGATGGACACTTAACAGTTGCAAAGATCTCAATGCAGGCCAGTGAAAGTGAAATATATGCGTTTTAAAATAATCATTCACGCCAAAACCATCTTTGATTTACTATCATTTCTTGTCGTTTAATTACATGTTGTTGTGGTTTTCTGTCTTGCGCAAGCCTTTTTCATTTGCGCATAACTACGCCATCCTACATATTCCCTAATCTGCTTAGCGTATTCCATCCCTTCCTCCCTCTTCTGTTCTTACCCCCAAACACTTTACTCAGATGCTCATGTTTAAAAACGTGGCCTATTAATCTACACATTCTCTAGGTCATTATTCTCCATATTGCCACATCTCAGGGACTGCAGTGATAGTAGAACGGTATCAAGCTGAATTGCAGAATTGTGGACACGGGTTCGAGTCCCACCCAACGCAACCATTTTTATGTCTACATTGTTTATCTATAATTTCTAGAATTTTCTGTTTCGAGAATCTTCTGCTTCTGGAGTTTTCCATGTATGTATAAATTGTCTTACGCAGTACGAGCTTTGTACAGCACTTGGCCGTTAAATAAACGCGTGTAACCTCTACGTGTTGTGTGTGTTATTGAATCTCACGATCAGTCAGAAACGTAGCTATATTGTTCGCTCTTCCCCTATTCTGTTTAGAACTTCCACGTTAGTGATTTTATCCACACATCTGTTTTTTAGCATTCTCCTCTAACACCACATTTCAAAGGATTCTATTCTTTTCCTTTTCAAAAGTCCTATCGTCCAAGTTTCGCACCCTAAGTAGCAGCATTTCTTAATTTCCGTAAAAATATCCTTTCCGAATCTAACAACCTTTGTAATTTCACTGTTTCCCATACTACACTCCATTGCCTTGGTTTTCCCCTCTATTAATCCCCATATTAAACTCTTCCTCCAGGACCACGTTTATGCCATTTATTATGGTTTCCGAGTCTTCTTCTGACTCCCCTAATACTGCAATATCGTCGGCAAAGCGCAGGACTTTTATTTCTTATCCTTGCAGTGTGATTCATTTTCCATATTCCGTTTTAACTTTCTTCATCGCCTTTTCTATGTATAAGTTAAACAGCATGGGCGACAGACTGCATCCTTGATTTACTCCTTTTTTGATTTCTACTTTCTTTTCTCGATCTTCAATTCTAATTACAGCTGACTACCCTCTGTAGAGGTTATGATAAGCCTTCTTTCTCGATATTTTATTCCTGTGTTCTTCAAAATCATTAACAGTATGTTCCAGTTCACATTATCAAACGCTTTTTTCAAAGTCTACAAATTTCATGAACGTAGCCCTATTTTTCTTATTCTATCTTCTAAAATAAGACGTTAAGTCAATATTTCTTCTCTTGTTCCTACATTCTTCCTAAGACAAAACTGATCCCCTAACTCGAATCGTATTTGACGTTCTATCCTCCTATATACTATTTTCGTTAATCTTTAGCATACATGAGATACTAAACTAATTGTCCTGTGCTGTTCGCATCTATCAGCCCCAGTCTACTTCGGTTACTAAAATCTTCTGGTATTCTTCTTTTTTCGTAGATTTCTCAAACTATTCTGAACAGCCACGATATTGCTTCTTCTCCCGATGATCTCCACTGGAATTTGATCAATTCCTGGCGCTTTGTAAATGCTCAAGTCTGTCAGCGCCCTATCAAACTCCGACCTTAAAATTTTGTCTGCCAACTCTTCATCATCCACCTGCTTTTCTTCTTGTAATACTAACTGATCTAGATTTCCACCAAGACACAGCGTTTCTAAATATTTCTTCCATCTTCCTGCTTTTTCTTTTTTATCCATAATTGGCTTCCCATCCGCTCTCCGGATGTTTGTATTAATATTTTTCCTCTCTACGTGTGTTTCTTTGATTGCCTATAACAGAATATTATAGCCACATTGTGCGAGACCTTGCCTATTTAGCAGCTAATTGTTTGGAAACTACAAACAATATTTCGATCTGGCTTAGGAGATATCCGAAAGAAAACATTTTCCCAGGAATGGAGCACGATATGCTACTTTGCGCCTGGTAACTCTAGGCAAATATGATATCGCAGGAGTTGTGGTAAATTGTAAGTTGAATAAGAAAAATCATGCCAGTAGACTTAGCTCAGCAGTCTATAAAGTCATAACTATTGCTAATTATGCTGAAATAAAGACGACGAAACTTCTTTAGGTAATTCTACAGGTCGTTCAGTTCCGTGCAGTGACTTGTGCGTCATTTGTGTTTGCGCTCCTCACTAGTGTGCATGTGTTAGTCTGGCGTGTAGTGCAACATTTAGTGATTTTTCAATTTAATTGGCTAAATGATTATTTTCCTGGGAGAGTTTTGCTGGTTCAACATAGGCTATTTTCATTCATTCATTCAATTGATTGTTTTGCCGACCTACTGTGGTCTAGTGGCTAGCGTCACTGCCTCACAACACAAAAGTCCCGGTTTTGAATCCTGGCATGGGTTTGGTTGCTTGAGTTCTTATGGTCACGGAGACTGGGATTAAGACTGCTGAAGAATCGAAATGCTGGCCACGTTCAGAAAGTGTTATGTAAGTTGACAGTCCGCAGTCGACTTGGTAGGCCCAGACGCTGAATGGGCTGCAGAAACAAGCAAGGAGAAGAAGAAACAATTACTTAATTTGCATGTCGTGTATTAATATTATTATATTTTATTTCCTGTTATGTTGGACTGGGAAATTTGTCCCCCCCCCAGATTCTTAGTTATGTATGTGTACTAATTGTGCCATACAATAATTACTTCGTAATGTTTTATGTAATAACGCATATTATTTTATCATTCGAGGATTAATGGAATAAATAAATAAAATGAAACAGATGTTTTGACTTCAAAACTGAGTCATAAGAATAAATAAGGGTTTAGTTCATATTTTTCTTTTCGGTTTAATATATTTCTTCTTTTGATGACATTTATTATCAAAACAAAATAGAACATGACAAATACATGTGAATAATTAACGACCCGTATAACAGACATATGCAAAATTTGGTATTTTTTAAACATAAATTAGACGTTTTGACCATCCATTCATAGACGTTAATTGTTCCTATTAAATATGACAGTTTTCAACTAAATAAATCATATGTTGGCTTATTAAATTGTATTAGTTAATTTTATCTTTTGATTTTGCTCTTTCGTTTATATCTTTAGTTGATTTAGTTTATTGACGACGAAACAATGGATGGTCGAAACGCCTACTATTTTGTGTTAAAAAAGTTTCAAAATTTTGTGTATAAGTCTGTTATACTAATCGTTAATTTTTCATATGTATAATCCAGTTAAATTAAAATTTCTGACTGCCTAATCCTTTTTTAAAATAATTTAAGGGACAGTTAAAATGTAACGTTTCGTACATACTTGGCGAAAACTATTAGATGTCTAATTGTAATATTTTGATGTCAATCTCTTTGTAAACATAAACTTATATAAATTTATATAGACCAATTCGCAGACAGCCCATTTTTTTATTCATACGACGTAAAGGCATATGCAATAAAATTTCTTCTGAAGTTAAATTTTGAATGGATTGAAGTGACTTATTTATTTCTTTTGCAAAATTAACAATAAGATGAGTGTCTCATATCATATGACAGTATCCACTCTATTTGTCTGAGGTCAACAGAAAAAGTCTTATCTATTCCAAAAGAAAACTAAGTAATCGAATTGCCAGATTGGCAATCTACTTCATGCTATACGTTACCCAAATCGCTGTATAAACTGATATTAAAATTTTAAGAAGTACTTCTAGCATGAGAATATTAAATAATTTGTTTTTAAATGTACGAGTAAGTCTTGCAGTATGGTCAATTCTCTATGTGATAGAGAATAAGTAACTCATATAGTAACCAGCCCAATACGTCGTTCGTTCATGAATATAGTTAAGACGTTAAGGAAATGAGAGAAAATAACTCAATTTCAGCAGAAATATTTTCGATTCATAGTAAAGACAATTAGAATAAGTTAATTAATTGTTCATGCGTATGTGCCGGAGATGATAAATCCGACCTCTAGTTAGTATTTAGGATAGGAACTACAACCAGTAATACTCATCTTTATCCTCAGAAACCTTGATACATCAGTATAAATACAGAGCATGAAGAGGTTATAATGGCTCCGCAAGGTCAACACGTGGCCTCTTATTCAATTGTAAAATCCAGTTCCGTAACGAATGAAGACAGTGAGGCATTAAAGTGAGGCGGATGATAGAGGTGTGACAGAAACCAGTAGCAGAGACATCTTAGCCCAAGGTAACTTTTCCATTGCTATGGTAATGTAGGAATCGAAATTATAATGTTAACATGGAGCAATAACAGATAATGTTTAATAATTAACTTATCATACTCTATAAGAATGTTTTACATTTCTCGTTGGTACTTATAATTGAAATGCTATCGAATGTTCCATTTTGGATATTATAGATCAGTCATGTCGAACTCAGACACATTTCAGTAATTATAAGGACTGCACCCAATTCAATTATTCATTCAAGAGATTTAATAAAATTATTGCAGAAATTTGATTTTACTTGAGCTTAAAATTGTGCAAGGGTTTTGTCACATTAAAGATGTAGTACATTTAGTTCCTCAAAAGAGAATTTCTAAAAGGGCAACATAGATGTGAATTAAAAATAACAATACTTTGAACATAAGTTACAATAGTTTAAAGTGAACTTACAAATTAAAAAAATAATAATTCAAACAATGACCGACTATTCAAATATATTTTAGAGGGATGTCCTTAGGATGAGAAATATTTTTTTCTAAGAATCTTATTAGAGAATATGTTTTTAATAACGATTTTGGTCAAAGAAGGCAAGTATTTTTCAGTCTTGTTTTCGGGGAAGTTTGAAAAGAAATCTAGTACAGCCCGCATAAAAATATTTTCCTCCACTAAAGAATCCTACTGCATCTCTATTAGTGCCTATGCAAATTTTCTTCAGTCTTAATAACATAAAACGTGAACAGTGGTGATAATAATGCAAATCTAAATAATGGAAATCACGAAATATTTTCTGAAATTATTTTGACAATAATTCCACATAGCTGACGTACTTACAGACCAAGGGAATTGGAAACGCTTCAATTGAAGCTCAAGTAGGAGCGTATAACTTATTTGGAAGAAAGACAAGAATGGAAAAATGTCGACCTACAGACTCAGTATCTGCACTTTTCCGGATCTTTGAACGTTTATGACATGAGAATTCATTATAGATGACTAAGATGTCACATAAAAATTGGAAACATAAAAGTTCAAATCGATGAATATTTATTATAATGTGATTTTATATTCTGTTCACTATGGTCAAAATTGCAGTCAACAGTTGGTCACTTGGCTTCCATGCACAAAGTGGCCCAGTACGTGCGACAACATGTTCACGCCTCTTTTGCCTCTGCATCTCCACATCCAACCTAAACCAATATCGGCCAATACAAGCCACCCCCTGTCTACAACATGGTTATGACCTGCACTGTCCCACTTTGAGCCATGGCGTAGAGGGGCCATAAGGTGTGTGATATTTTCTCGAGGAACTTACTGTACAGAAGGGGCAACTACTAACATGGAACAATAATTTATTTAAAACTTTCAAAAGTAATTTTTCAATTCAAGACATGAGAAGCGACTCAAATAGTCCAAAATTAAAGAGTTTTAAAAACATAGTATGAATTAAAAATATTGCGAAACGTCCTCAGTTTGATATCCTTCATTATATTAGATAAAAACTCTACTCTTTAATGAAAGAACTTCATTTCAGTTTAATTCTTTTAAGTATAACTATTAACGACTTCTTTAATTTCAATAACGTCGGAGTTTAACAGAGCGCTTACAGATGTAGGCAATAGTACAGCGCCAGGAATTGATAACATTCCAGCAGAGTTGATAAGATCACCGGGTGAAGGATCAATATTATGACCCTTCAAAATAGTTTGCGAAATCTACGAAACAGGAAGAATACCAGAAGATTATAGGAAGAACATAATTATCCCTAACCCGACTAAGACTGTGGCTGATAGATTACAATAGCACAGGACAATATGTTTACAGTCCCAAGTATGCAAAATATTAACGAAAATAGTTGGAGGATGGAACGTCAAATAGAATGCGTGTTTGGAGAAGGTCAGTTTGGTTTTAGGGTAGAGAAGCAACATTCACTCTGCCTCTAATTTTAGAAGACAGAATAAGAAAAAACAGGCCTACGGTCATGGCATTTGTAGATTTAGAAAATGCCTTTGATAATGTAAACTGGATCACACTACTAAGTATTTTGAAGTGTACAGGAATAAATTATCGAGAAAGAAGAGTTATCCATAACTTCTACAAATGGCAGTCAGTAGTAATTATAATTGTCACCCATGCTGTTTAACTTATGTACTGAACTTGCGAAGAAAGATATAAATGAACATGGAAAGGGAATCAAAATGAAAGGAGAAGAAATAAAAACACTAAGGGTTTCTGATTTTATGGTATTAGGGAGTCAGAAGAAGACTTGGAAACCATAATAAACGGCATGAACGTGATCGTGGAGAAAGAGTTCAATATGAGGATTAAAAGAGTGAAAACCAAGGTAACGGAGTGTAATATGGGAAGTAACAAAGAGTGTTAGATTCGAAAGGGATATTTTGAAGGATGTTAAGGAGTTCTGCTGCTTGCGGAGCGTAATAACTAGGGTTAGTATAAGTATAGTAGAAATAAAGAGTAGTATAGAACAGGCAAGAAAGACTTTTGCAAAAAAAGAGGAATTTACTTAGGACCAAAAGAAGTATGAATATAGGAAATCTTTTCTAAAAATGTTCGTATGGAGTGTGGCGTTATATGGATGCGAAACGTGGACGAAAGGAGTATCACCAAACGCTTTCGAAATATGTTGCTGTAGAAGAAGGCTGAAAATCAAATGGGTGGTAGAATAACTAACCAGTAAGTTTTAAGCAGAATAGAGGAAGAGAGAACAATTTGGAAGACTTTGAACAAGAGAATGGATAGATTAATAGGACACGTATTGAGAGATTAGAGTCTTGTAAATTAGCATTAGAGAGAAATATGTGTGGGATAAGAACAGAAGAGGAAGGCGGAGGAAGGAATACGCTATGCAGATTAGGGTGGCTGTGGGATGTGGTTACTATGAAGAAATGAATGAAAAGTCTACGCAGTATAGGTTAACATGGAGAGTTGTATCAGACCAGTCTGAGGACAGAATACCACAAAAAGTTTCATTAATCTGCAAATAATTATAGGAAACCTAATGGTGTAAATTGTGAAATTTGTCTGCATAACAAAGTAACTATTAAACTGTCGACGCATTGCTTCAACAATATTTATATATAAAAGTCGAAGGTCTACCAACCGCTATTTCAAATTCTAATCGTGGACAGCTTAAATAAATCATAAAAAATACTAGAAAGTCCCTGAATTGTTATACCATGTTTCTTTGTTTGAAATATATTTGTTTTTTCAAAAGATTATTAATTATTAAAGGGATAAAGGAACTTATGACATCGAAAATTCGTTTTGTGGAATACATCTTTAATAATAAAAATGCACTATTGGATCATGAAATATGTCTAAACTGTGACTGTTTTTCTTGACACAAAACGTTTCCGAAAAATAAATTAACATCAATACATTTCTTTATCTTATGAAAAATTGGCTGGAATATTCGAGAGGTTATGTTTTACTAATTTTATTTGGCATCATTTTATATAAAATTGAATGGGACACTTTATTTTGAGTAGAAATAATTGAAAGTAAAATGAAATATCTGTCCATTGTTAATTCGGTACTAATTGAATCATATTCAATAATACCTGTTTTATTGTGAACAGAAATTGTGATTTCCTCGAAATCACGTAGGATCATGATAAATGTAAAATAAATTTCACAATATCAGTTATTTACATTTTAATAGAAAAACAAATGAATGAATATTTTACTCATTATTTGGAGATACTTCACCAGATACTATAACAGAATTAATTTATTAGTTAGTGATTTATTAGTCTTGTAATCGTATCCATAAAATCGTTGTTGAGTGTAGACTGTTGTTCTTCTCTGTTAATTTTCACTTTGCAGCCGTCATATATTGCGCACATCCCTTTGACTTTGTTTCTCCAGTAATTAAAACCTATAGAGACAGGAGAAATTATATTATGATGTAAACAGTAACTTGCTCAATGACCTCTACGGGTCGATGGGAATGAACGAACATTTAAACTAAAATGTAGCTCCCTGCATGTAGCAGTAGCAATAAAAAAATGTTGTTCAAATTGTATTTAAAGAACTGAAGAGGTACCGAAAGTTGGGGACGAAACGTCTTTTATTTTTATTTAAAATTCTTGTTTCTGACTCTTTTCCAGGCATTGTATAGTATTTATAATATTAAATCAGATTAAGCACAATATTTTATTTATAGAACATTAAAACTGTTCGAAAAACAATTACACACATTTAGTACATACTTTCCCATATGGTAAATTGTAACTTCATTTTGAGGGTAGTAAAAGTAAGTGTTGTTGTTTTATTAAAGGAATCGAGTTTGCGAACCAAGTATGAATTTGAGAATGTTTTTGATGATTTATATCAGGGAGATGCTAGTAGTAGTCTGTGTTCGTAAAATCACTTAGTCGTCGTAACTATCGTGTAAATTACAAGGAATTACATAAACGTCTTATGACAGAGGCCGGTTTCTGTAGTCCGTCTTTTAGGCTTCTTGTTTTTTAACCAAACCCTCAGTATGTAGTAAATACACGACCTCTCGTTGTTACAAATTCTCGAGTCTGACGGATCTGACGGTACTCTTTAGCATACAATAAGCTGTCACCCATACGAATTGCTAATTGTATGAATGAGGCTTATCAATTTAACAATCCATGAATATTACACTCGTGAATAATTTTAATGTTACGATTTTTATGTAGCGGCTATAATTGTTACATAATCATATAAATTGTTCATGAAAATTCTGTCTTTCTTCAAGTATATCAATGTAAGTTACTTTCAATCGACACGAAATGAATCACTGATAGTTAGTAATACTAGAAATAGAAGTAAAATTTCTGAAAATCAATTATCTTTACACGGAACAAATACCATTAGATAACTTAAAAAAATTATTCGACTTATATTTTTATGTCCCAGAAAATATATTGTAATTAGTATGGGGTGAGTGTGACATTATAGAATTCTGTATTTATTAGATATCGAATTTCAATCGAGATAAATGAATTTTAATATAGTTATATTTACGTGAGTTCTATGAATTATAAAGAATCAAGTGCCAAATTTGTCAGGTACGTTTTCGATTGCAATGTGTGGATTTATTTTAGGTGATTGTGATCCTGAAACAGACATCTCCCTTTTAATAGCATAGGAAGGGAAAAGCAAAGGGGGATGTGCAAGGTAGCTAAGGGTTGATTACAGTCCTCAGGCTATACTTTAAGGATCCTACCCTGTGATTCACCTGAAACAGATGCAGGGAAAACCGTAGAAAACCTGCATCAGGTAGGTAGAGCTATTGGGTACTATTCTCACGTTCTTCCGAATGAGTTTACTGTGAGGTCGCAGAATTCTCTTCGCCATGTCTCCACGATTTTTAGGAGGCTGTTCGCCGAATGATCCAATGGAAGCAGCGGGCAACTCTTACCGTATGTCCAAGGTCTGCGACCCCAGTACATACACCTACCAAAAGAGATGAATGTTCCTCTGACTGTGAGAACCATAAAACATAAGACAGGACGAGGCATACCCAAATATAACCACACCATAATTCTGGAGATAAATACCTGAGAGAGAAGCTTCCACGGGTATTTCGCATTATTCCCTCGCAATGTCTGAATACAGCGCATATAATTTTAAGTGTGTATTGTTTTTTCAAAATATAAAATATATTTAGAGTTGCAAAAATTATTACTGTTACATGAAGATGTTTCTGAATGGAGCGATACGTAGTGTCAATTTTTAATTTACAAATTTGTTATGATTTATTTTTTAAAATATTAATAGTTAGGTTTATCTGACTTAGTGCAATAAGTCCAGAACACATCCAATTTAGTTAGAATAAAATTTTAATTCCAATTAAGATTTTTAAAACATAATTCCATTCGAAAATTTGAGGTTCAAAATAAATATTTTTAAAAAATTAAAGAAAAAAGGTTTTATAAATATGATGATATTAATAAAACAATTGCATTAAATATATAGGACATGCCTGTGGAAGTTTTCTCTCGCAGGCTCCCCCCCGATGAGTGACTTCGGGGCTCACCTGACTATGTCGGTTTTCTTTTCAAAGTTCTTACATGCCGAGACACCTTCACCTATTTTGGGAGGTTTATGTACTGGGGTCGAAGACTTGAGCATAAGGCAAGTGTTGTAAGCTGATCCCATTGCTTCAGTCGGCCAACTGCGTTCTAAAACCTATGGAGACACGGAGAAGGGAATGCTGCGACCCCACAACAAAATCGTCTCCCGTCAACGGAAGGGCGTGAGAATAGTACCCAATGCCAGATTCAGGTTTGCTATGTTTTTCCTGCATCTCTTAAGGTGAAACACCGGGTAGGATCATTAAACTGTAGGCCGGAGTACCTTGGCTAACTTTCTCCACCTTCGAATCTCCCCTTTTCGATTCCCTTCCTATGCTATTAAAGGTGAGTTGCCTGTTTCAGGATCACCCTCATGCAGCCTGTTAATCATATATATATTGAACTGTCTTTGTAGTGGAATTCAGTCCTAAGACTGGTCTGATGCGACCGTCCATACTAACCTATCCTTTAAATTTATATATAAGTACATCATCCGACATCCTCCCTTATCTGCATAGCGTATTCCACCCTTACCTCCCTCTGCGTATTCCACCCTTTGCCCCACACATATCCCTCTAATGTTAATTTTATATGACCCTCTTGTCTCAAAACGTGGCCTATTAATCTATCCCTATATTTTATATATTGGACATTACCTCATGAATAGAAGAAATTTTTAAGTGTACTTAATGCCTGCACGTTGCAGCCGAAACGCCTTGTTATAAACGCACAGCTCAAGTGCGCATTCTTGAAGTTTGATATTAATAATGCAAACTTTTGTATATATTATGATGACTATAATTTGTATTCGAATTAATAGCCAAAATTTTAGATGTAAAGTATTCTAATTTCGCTAATAAATCTAAAATAATATTTTCTATTTTCATCTCTAAAACTTTGGTCTATTGTTCAAAGAAATATTTTTAAAGGACTGGGAAATTTTGTTTGTAAGACATCTTTTCTGCGTGTGTTAGATTATAGTAACGACCTATCGCAAATAGTATGTGGTGTCCATATATGAAAATATATATCTGTTAATTTAGCCTGGTTTATTCCTTAACAGTTTTAATACATTTAACTACTTTATTCTTCAAGCGTTGATAACGATGAAAGTAATCAAAGTCCGGGTAACTTTCAACAACCTCTGCATTTGAAATGCCTCCTATCATTAGTGGTAAACATTTGTATTTTTCAGTTTACTATCATCCATTCCAGCAATATTATAGCAAATCTTTATTGTCTTTATTTTTAAAATACGTTTTATAATTACAGTGAATGCTACAATAATATATATATATATATATTTAAAAAAGCTGTGTTATTTCAATGTAGAAAGGATTTAATTAACTGTAATACAGTTATCCTTAGCTTTTCAATTTCCCGACATAATATTGTTCATTAATAGTTAAATTATAAAATTTATTTATTTACTCTTCTATATCTTCTATTTATGGAACCACAACAATATTGTTTCTGGCGATTAAATCACAGCGTAATATAATTTATGAAAAACAATATTATTAATAATTCACAAAACGTAATATTCTCTGGGCAGACAATTTTGTGAGATGTTTGACTTCCGGGTAAATTATTTAAGATGAGTTGCTCGTTAATTTTTGAATACGTTTTTCATAGTGTGGATTTTTAATTAACTGACCAAAATAACCCAAAAATGATATGAATGTAATTCAGATGGCGAACTTCAGATGAATCATAAGCTCTGCTATTAATTGAGGTCTATTCAAACGTGTTGGAGATTCAATCGAAGTTGCAAGAGCAACTGCCATCTCACTAAAACCGTCACAAAAGAAAAGTAAAATTAACAGCAATAGCGAAATGTATGTCGTGAATAAATGTGATTTGTGGGTATCGTGGATTACTGTATGGCTTATGCAAACGTCTGTCGCACTGTTTCTTACGACAAGGACGTAGTTTTTACGAACATCGCCGATCGATGTCACTGTGGGACATCGATCGCTCCGGTGTAAATGTCTTTTTTTTCCGCCATTCTCGTACGTGGTACCATTTCCAGTCGTGTGCGATGACGACGCCGTACGTCAACGTCACTGTGACGTTCACACTTTGCTGAAGTTCGTAACCTCAGTATACATTTCTAGGAATTTTATCTGCGCCGCACACAGATCAGCAAAGACCAGCATTTTTCCTTCAAGCATAGTATTTGTTTTAAGTGTTTATTTCCAAATTAAAGTTCCAAAAATCATAATTGTTGTCTACAATCAAACTAACAGGATCCATAGAAACATTGCAAGGTATTTACTTGCTCACTTAACTTTGGCTACTTCATTATACATTTTTAATTTCTAATAGAGACGTCTAATACAGACGTTTTTATATTTGTATCAAACTTTTACATTTACTTGTATACAATTATTTCTCGCCCGAGGAAGTAGGAAACGTCAATATAATTAATTAACTTGCTGTGCTTGCTTATAATTAAATTTTTCAAATAAAATACAATTCGATTTTTCTAAAATGGTATAGACAAGAAGCTTGAAAAACACAACTAAGAATGAAATACAGAGTTTATCATTCAATCCTCTTGATTTTAAACACATGAGTGTAATCATCTCGTCATAGACAGATTCAAAGCCAAATAGGCTAACTTCTGCAAATTTACCAGTGTTCCTCAACAGGAACTCTAATTCCTTGAAATTTGGTCTCAAACTTCACCTACATTTTCCGAGCGATCTAAAATGTGGGAGGTTTTAAAGGGACGCCCAGCATAATATCTACTCCTTACCAATGAATTATAGACAAAAAGAGTAGGATAGCACATACTAGGAAGGCTTTCACAAGAAAAAGGAATTTACGGCTAGTATATATATATATATATATATATGAAAATTAGAAAATAATTATTTAAAAGTTCCTATGGAGTTGCAGAAAGGCAAACAATTTGGAGTAATTTGACCAGGACAAGGGGGATATCCCTTCCATCAAAGGATGGATTACGCTAAGCAGATTAGGAAGGATGTGGAATGTGGCAGCGATTTAGAAATGAAAAAACGTGCGCAGGATAGGTTAGCATGAAGGGTTGCATCAGACCAGTCTTAGGACTGAATACCAGAACAACAACAGTTCAATATATTTAGTACATTTGTTTTATTAATATCATCATATATAAAACCTGTTTTCTTTCATTTAAAAAAAGGATTGATTACCACAACACCAACAGCATGAATATAATCCATTTTATACGGTAAACTTCTTAAAATATACAAAATATGAGAAAAAATAGTTACATTATCTGACTTCATTAAATTATAAATGAATAAACCAATATAAACTTATTTCCTTTATCTGGTCTTATTTTTTATTTTATTAAAATATATTTTCTAAAAGACTGATTTGTTAATTCATTTACAAGAAGAAAACTTTAACTCAGTCATAGAATTATGGATACAAGTATTATTTACACGTCGCTAAATGTAGAACTAAACATCATAAATGAGAACACTATGCTAAGAGACAGAAACGTCAGATATCTTCTCTAACTTGGTCAGCGAATCTGACGTTTCGTCGTAGCTAGAGTCAGTTTAATTAAATCTCTAAATATAAAATGTGATATATGCTATTTACGCGAAAAATTAAAGTTTCTTTATATAGAAACAAATTCACAACTTTTGCATGACAAAAAGAATAATCAAAAAAACGTTAGTTTTCTTCTTTCATTAAAATATTCTTACATTTACTCGTAACACATACTTGAGTTACATGTTGCATTAATTATTATGAATAACTAGCTGAACTAAGTCTCTCAGCCAGCAGATCAAAATAGTGAGTCGGCTTCAGTTTGTCATCTATCCAAAGACACAGGAAAGGCGCATCCGCTGAAACTTTATCTACAGGACTGCTCTGAACACCAACAGAGATTTGGACTAACTTAGTCTTTTCTAGTTTGATTAAGCAATGGCCCTAATAACCTGTTTGTCGTTAATGGCTGCAGTAAGGTCATTTACACACAGAATCGACTCTCAAAGTTGTAACCTCTTCGTCACAAATATAGAAGTTTTTTTTCTGATTGACTTTCGCATTTCAATTAAGTTGCATTGACCAAAGATTTCATGTTCAGTAGATATTATTATAAAGCAGTTAAAAATATCAGGAGGCCGAAGCTATGAACGCTACATTAGGTAGGAATTAATTGGTTAATTATTGTTGATTGCAATAGGTAAAAATTACAACAAAGCTGAATATCATGATAAATTCCTTCTATGCATAAAAATTTATGAGGTAGTTTGATATGGTTGTAGGAGGGGGAGTATTGTCTTAAAACTATACTTCCTCTAAATTTTGGATACTTATACACTTTAATCATAACACTATACATAATTAAAGAAAATTAAGTAACGGCCGTCCTATATGAATATCGAAACTAAGATTCAACTCCAACCAGTGCGTTTGAATGTTTCATTTATACATATATAATGTATCTTTCCATTATCACTTTTGGCTTATGTAATAAGTAATTGACAAACGTTGCCACAGTCTCACTTCTCCGTCAACAAACGCTTACTTTAGATGCGTGGGCATTATTATGTGACAATGCCACATGAATTTGCTTGCGTGGCACAAGGAAAAGCTTCAAGGTCAAATCGGCTCCCATTTGAAAAGATCAGTCCTTTAGTATTATCCGTTAATATTTTAACAGACTTGCCTTTTATAAACGACAGTAATGTATGCACTGCATTGTGCATTGAAAACTTTTGCGAATGTGTATTACTTGGGTTGGATATCTTCTATAGGATTAGACAATCACTTTCGACTAACTTTCCAGTCAAAGGTGTTATTTTTTTAAAGAACTATTCAATTTTTCTGACTAGATTGTGTATACCCAGGACGATATATAGCCTGGTTCTTATAACCTTTTCTAATGGCAATCCCTTAACGGCAAAGATAATTTTAAACGGCCTCCAGTGTAACGAAATTAATATAAACTTTACAGTAAACATAAAATTACTATACTTTATAATATACCATGCCAACAAAATAAAGAATAATTATTGCGGATCTATTCTTTGTCAAATATTTATTTGAAGAAAAATACACTTTCGTTTATATAATTTCCTTCCTTGATCATTTTTGTAACATCCAAATATTATTAACACCATCAATATTCATGTGACGAATGAGCTTGTTTACTTGTACATAAATATTTAAACCAAGGTTCAATTTCAGTTAGTGCAGGTTGTAGCATATTCTAACTTTTATAAAAGTTGAATGACATTTTGATTTTATGTATGTTAATATGGAAAAAGCCTTAAATTATTTATTTTTATATTATTAAATTATTATGTGAATGTAGTTTAAGCACAATTTCTTTAAGTATAGTCGGCATGTGAAGTTTTTATTTATATCTTTTAAAAAAGCTTGTATTTTTTAATTTTTAAAACTAATTTAATAAATGAATTATATCTGATAGGTAATTGATTGATTTGTGTAGTGTTGTTTTTGTATTCAGGATGAATATGGCAATTTAATCTGCCGAAAATTAATTTATTAAAAAACAACTGTGACCGTCAAAGGGTTTTCTATTTTCTCTTCAACATAAATATTTGAACAAAACGGCTGTAATTCTGTTTAGAGTCATGTCAGTCTTGCAGGATAGTCTGTTTTGATTTAAATGTAATGGTACTCGGGGAAAATATGAGTCGTAAGCTTGAATCACTTTATAGTTTCTGCAATTTTTTTTTGTTTTTTTAAACACAAAATCTGCAGTTCACATAAATGCAAAAATGTTCCAACATGACATATTATATTACCGAATATTTGATTTTAATTTATAGTGTGTGCGTAGAGTGGCATTTAGGAGAAGTAATGCATTTCACATTATGGCATAATATTCAAACGTTGTAGTAACATTTGTAAATCCACCTTGGTAAATGATTTAGAAATATCAGCAAATATTCCTATTGCTTTCATTACATAATTACATATATTCTGAATGAAGTCGTACATTGTGAAGTTTGTAGATTTTTCTCTGTGGACATAAAGCGAAGATAAGTAAAGATTTTATATTACTTGGCGAGTAATTAAAAGGTAATGCATGAGTAATAGAGGAAGAAATTATGATGAAATTAAAGACTGTATCATACGAGAAAAATGAAATAAACTTCCAACAGGGAAGAATAATTATTAATAAATAACGAGATTACATGTATTTCCTGTTACTAATTATGAGAATTGAGTTTGTATAATTGAATAATGTTATAAAATAAATCAGCGTTAATATAGTATGACAATAAAGTTTTTAATTGGGTCATCCATTAAATTTTCTGATGATAAATAAATTTATTTTAACTCAACGTGTCTAAAGAAATAAATTGTTAACCTTACAAAGCTTACATTATTTAAATATATTGTAAGGATTAATACTTAGAAGAAAGCGCTGTATTTCATACTGATACGAAAAAATAAATAGACGCGTTCTATATAATACAGGATAATTTATTTCTCAGACAAGGCTCTATAAGTTTCTAGAATATATCCTACATACTAAAATATTTATATATGCTTTAAAGTGGGCTCAAGTCCCTCTAAGTTATGTGTGGAAATGCGGAATGCGATTAAAGAAATTGCGTTCTTACTGCTGCCAAAAATAACAGGCTTAGCGGCGTGGAGCAATAAACAGCTTTGAGAATGCAGAGTTGAACGCCAAGACGTCGGCCATTGGACGCAAAGAAAACTCTCCTACAAGATTCCGGAAAGAAAAAGTACTTATCACACAAGAAACGTAAATGCATGGGCAAATATTCAATCTCAGTCCAGCTTGTTCACCAATTTTCCTTACATTGGGATTATAACAGACTTATCCATTGATTTCGCAATAAAACATTCATTAATATTTGTAATTTTTGCCAATAGTTTGCCGTCGAAAATTCCATAATTTTTGGTAGGCCATGCCTTCGATTGTGGCCGTGAGTTATGTGTAGCCCTAAATAATGTCGCGAGTGCAAACCATAAATACCCCGTTACTTTTTCCTGGCGAGTCAAACTGATGGTCCCACGTGACGTAAAGCTCTGAAATTCGTGAGGGATGCTGTCTGATGTTTCTTTCTGGAACTGCACCGGAAATCACACTGAGGTGAAAAGTAAACTTCTTATGTTAGCATTCTTCATTGATCTGATATTATCATGGTTTACAATTATCTTTGTAAAGTTTAATTAATTTTTTTGAGGCATTATCCGTGGAGATGAGGCGATTATCATCTTTGGACTGTAGCGATGAACGTCTGTGGCGGAAATATACGAACTCATTAAAATGTTGTCAATCAAATGCTATTCTTGTTAATTGATTGCTACAGGAAACGAAATGCTTGTGTCTAAACGAAAAGTCGGTGTCGTTATTTTGCACTTAAGATTTTGTTTGTGGCAGTAAGTGTTGTGTGTATATAAGTGTTAACGAAGTTTGTTTACAAGTTTTAATCATAAAAGCAGAGTTTGAGTATGGGACGCCCAAACGTGAGAAGAAAATAACTTCAGATTTGAGAATTTTCCAAACAAAGTAGTCAGCATAATAGACTAAAATTCCTTTTTTTAAGGATTAACATAATAAATTATCACTTTACTGTTGTTGAATTCCAGAATTAATAAATTTATCAGCTCCAAGTGGACATGTCGTTAATTAAACATCTAGGGAATGGAAATAACATTATTTTAGATTTATATTGAGAATAAATATTTTCTCCTAGTGTTGACAATCGATCAAATAGGTCATATGTTTTTATCATTTGACTTTTCGACACTAGTCGTAGGCGATATTTTTCTCATATCACCGGATGTCTGTAAACCTCAGCAAAAAGGCACAGTACTTTTTAAAATCCAAATAATGGATGCTTCCCGATTCTTTTATCTTATAATCTCTAGTGGAGTGCTGCCAAGATCCCCTTTATCGGTCATGTGCTCTTGCACTAGACCATAGAAGGATATATGGAACAATGAAATAATCAAATAAAGACTGTAGTACTGCTCCAAGAATAAATTTTTTGACAGCCTCTCTGGAACGTGCGACATATGTAAAGTAAATTACATTTACAAACCTCTCTAAACTGTTTTCTAATATGCACGAAATGAAAGATGACCACTGAACAATATTAAATTCATAGAGAGGAGTATTTCTTCAAGTGAAATTCATCCAGAGGCCATAAAGTTAAATTTAAATCAGAATGGAAAAGTCTCGACCGGAACCGGGGGAACCTCATCTTCACGTTTACAAGAAGTGGAGAGATGTTTCATCGGATTTTAGGGTCGACCCTGATTGGTTCTGTGGTAAGAAAAACCACTCGATAAGCGGGAGGTCCAGGGGATCGAATCTTGGATTCGCTAGAAATTTTAAATACTGATCTTATAGACATGAAACTGATTTATGAGTGACTCGTGTTTTAAATATTTTCTTCAACATATTTAGTTTGAAAAAAAAATCTTTCAATGCAAATAATTGAACTTATGAATTCACGATTGATCTATAATTCTATTATTTCACTGAATTGAGAGTTCAGTTGTTAGAAAATCGCTGTTCTGTTACACGCAGGTCATTTTGTAATATAAATTTAGAATTTTCCGAGATTATATTATCCCTTAAAACACGAACTCGAGATGAAAGTAAATATTCTAACTTTTTAAACTGTGCGGAATATAAAGTGCTCCTTAGAGATAGAAATTTTGGCTTAGCGAATCTGCTTAGTCTGTTAATTTTAAGGGGATAATGTGTGCTGCGTGTTGCATTTTAAGGGGAATTATATACAGTTATGTCATTTGTTTCAATTTAATTACTATAAATTTACATTAAGATGTTTTAAAACTCGTTGTATATATATGTGTGTATCTAAAAATTATAAATTTATGTAAATTCAAACCAGCCTGCGTGCAACATGTCCCAGGAAAATATCAGGCGGTGTGTCCAAAATTTTCAATTATAATTCACCATTCCGGGCAACTATACATATTAATTAGCACATTATAGAACCACCTCATTTTAATTGTGCTTCGTTTTGGATGTAAATTGAAGGGTTTACAGGATATTTGTATCGACTAAAAGCTATTATCACATTTCATCATCAATCTTGTTTTAGCGATGTGCCAATCTCTGAAATGAAATTGAAATATGTTTCTTTACTAATATTGTTTGTATTGCTGTTTATGATTGTCAATTATAAAATAAATTTACTTTCAACACGTTTATATGTATTGCAGTGCAGATTTCTCAAATACATAACGATAACATACGGTTGTTGTTCTTCAACTTTTGCCTGTATTGCGAAAGAGTTATTATATTGTTATTTACTACAATTTTATAAAAATAATTAAAGAAAGAAAAGAGTGTATTTTAATATATATATATATATATATATAGTTATTTTTAAAGTAAACGTTAGAAAGATAATTTCAATTCTATTAGATTTAATCATTTATATATACATTTTTAATATAAAAAGTATAATATCGTCATGTTACTGAAGGATTGTTAGAGTTTATAGACGTTTATTTGACACAAAGTGCTGTACAATGACTCCGCTTTGGAGTCCAGTACAATTTATACATTCATGAAATATTCCAGAAACAGAACATTATTGAAAGATAAAATACTAGAAAGGAAAAGTAAACAAATAAAAAATGGTTGCGTTAAGGGAGAATCGAACCCGAGTCCACATTTCTACAGCCATGACTGCAGGTTCTCTTCTGTACCAATGTGAATGTTCTGCATATTCACGGGGATAACCGACGGAAATTAATGTAACTATTTGACAATCTAATTTACAATTCTGCAAATAGCCCGGTTGCAGATTTACTATTTTGTTTATTACATGTATCACTTACAATACAACTAATATTTACAGAGGTATAAAAATTTAAACTAAAAGGTAATTATTAAAATTTGTTAGTTTTTGCTTGGTCAACTATTTATTACATCTTTTAAGACTTCTGTTCCAGCTGAAAGAGTTGTTTCCTGAAGGAAATCCATAACAAAATTATTTGCTAATAAAAATGTGATAGGATGGAGCATTCTCGTTGCAAATCAGCAGCATACAGAGCGGAGGTCCCAGGTTCGGTTCGCGGTTCTACCGAGACCTTTGCTCCCTGGTTTTTAATTTCAGTTTAATTATCTACGTATCTGAACTTCACCACGTTTCCCGATCGATTTAAAAAAGCACGATATAAAATTGCGGAGACTTTAACTTTCAATATGTATTTTATATTTTTCAGAAAAATATTTCCCTTATATTATTTTAATATTTAATATAGGAGAGAGAAAAGGAAACACATGTGCACAAGTTCTAGAGTAACACCATCTCGTACATTTTACTTAATAAATAGTGACAATAAAATAAAACTGTATGTAGGGTATCCAATCGTTAGTGAGCTCTTTATTGTATTATCTAAAAAATTAGAAGCTTTCTGCCTAATCGATCATAGTCATCTAAAATAAAATTGAAGACATTAAACCACACACAAAGATCCGAGACAGTACTGTACAGTTCACCTTTAACTTTCAAACTGAGACCTGACCCATTCTTCTATTTATACATAGGCTTTTCATTAGGTACAAATTACATTATTTAAATATTCTATATACACAATTATTCAAATATTTTTATTTTTCCCCTTATTAGTATATTCCTTCATTTAAAAGCTAAATAAATGTATAATATTATTTAATACACAAAAACGTACACCATGTTATCATTGTTGGAACAATCAGTATTGTCGTAGCACTTGCAGCCAATATATTACATTTTCTACTCTATGTGCTCTACTACCATCAACTTGACACATATTCAAATTTTTGTTACGTATATATTTTTCCCACTATACAGATTTTAGTTTTTCAATTCATTACCCCTTCTATATTCTTACATACATAAATCCCTCCAAAATATTTATTTTAAATCTATGTCATATTCTATATCATATAAGAATTCCTCTAATAATTTTTGATGTTTGGAATGCAATGATAAGGGAGTATTAATTTTAGAATGTAATTTCAAATTTAGCTTATGCTGATAAATTCCGTTTTTCATATTCATACCCCTATTCCCGATATATACCATCCCATACTTCCCACAGGGAATGTAATACACACCTTCTTTATTTACCATCATGTTTCTCCCAACTTTTATATTAGCAAAACATTTACTTATTATATTGTTGTTGTTTTTGTTGTCGTATTCAGTCTTAAGACTTGTCTGATGTAACCCTCCATACTAGCCTATCATGCGCAAGCCTTTTCCTTTCTACATAGCTACCACATCCTCCCTAATTTGCTTAGCATATTCCATCTTTGACCTCCCTCTTCTGTTCTGCAATGCAAATTATGCAAGATCCTCATCTCTCAAAACGTGGCCAATTAATTTATACCTTCTCCTAGTGAAATTCCTATAAATTGTTCTATCTTCCGCTATTCGTCATAGAACGTCTTTGTTACTAACCCTATCCACCCCTCTGATTTTCAGTATTCTCCTATAGCACTAAATTTCGAAGGCTTCTATTCTTTTCCTTTCTGCAACTCCTATCACCCACTTTTCTCATCCAAAAAACGCCACACTCCATACGAATTAGCCGTAAGTATACTCCTATTTTTTTACGCAAGCTTTTCTTGTTTCACTCCTAATATTCATGCTTATATTAGCCGTAAGTAAATTCCTCTTTTTTGCGAAAGTCGTTCTTTCTTGGGTTTCTTAATCCTTATGTCTACTATACTTCTACCATTCCTAGTTATTATGTTGCCCAAGTAGCAGAATTCTTTAACTTTCTTCAAAATATGTCTTCCCAATCTAACGCCCTTTATTATTCCACTATTTCCCATACTAGATTCTATAACCTTCGTTTTTCCTCTATTAATCCTCATATTGTCCTCTTCTTCAAGGATCACATTCACGCTATTATTATGGTTTTTTAAGTCATCTTCTGAACCCCATAATACTAAAATATCATAAGCAATCCTTTGGTTTTTTGTTTCTTCTCTTTGCTGTTTGGTTCACTTTCTTCATCGCCTGTTCTGCATACAAGTTTAACTGCATGGGCGACAGACTACATCCTTCATATTAAAAGGTTTTAAATCTAATTTTATGGATCCTTCCTGTGTGTATTGTTATAGGTCTGATGTAACCTTCCGTGCTAACCTATTCAGCGCAAGTTTTTTCATAACTACAACGTCCCACATCTTCCTGAGGCTACCTTGCGTATTCCATCCCCTTTTGTTCTTACCCAATACACTTACCCCTAATGCTAAGTTTACAAGCATTAAAGTAAATCAACATTTTACGGTTAATATTGATAATTTTGGTTTTTTGTTTGTGTGTGTTCGATAGGTAGTTTTTATCTTTACGATAAACGTCGACTTTTTTGACAATTTAAATTTCGACGTGGCTAAATTTAATGTTCTGGACTCGTTGAAATAATTTTCACCACCACTCGTGTACGCCGATTGTTTTTTGTGAGCACAGGAGCAGTAAATTGTGTTGAACTTTAGGAACTCCGAAGTTCTACAAATGTCCTGTGTAAGCCAACACATTCTAGAATCATATACGTTCCACGAAAATTTAGAAATTACATTTTTCATAATAAAGTTATGTACAGTCGATTTATAACAAATTATAACCATATTAGTGTTTATATTGTATCAATTACATAAAATTTATGTTTTGTAATGTTTCAATTAATTTGTTTTTAAATTGTAGATGACTATGGCATATGCCGAAAGCACCTCAAAAAATTTATTAAAATTTTACAATCAAAATTAAAAGATAGTTTTGGTTTTATTAAATTGTCTGAATGATTTCAAATCGAGAGTTTTCATTATTATTTTAATTCAAATTAAATAAATAAATTCCTTGAAGTATATAAATAAATTGATATTGTTAGTTTTATCATTGGCCCCGAATCTAATTTCCTTTTTCCATTACTTCCCTGCTTTCTGTCGGAATCCAAGATAGCGTTATCGAGCCGTTTTCACCCTTACGATCCTTAGTACCATCCGTTCCCGTTCACGTCCAGCACTTGACTGTGCACCCTCAGGGAGAGGCGGGGCTAAAGAGTGTGGACTTCGTCCTCCGGACCCCACTCGTACCGGAATAACAAGAAAAAGAAATAGAGTAAAGGAGAAGTTCCGATGTACTTATAAAGAAGCTATAATAACTGTTACAGCATTAATAAACTACGCGATATCATTACTTTACCTGCGACTGTTCTCTAATTTTTTTAATTAAACTACTATGAAAACGTCCGGAATATAATAAAATATTTATTAATTCATTAATTGTACATTTACGTTCTTAATTTTAAAAAACAACCCCATCTAATGCTCAAAATATTTATATTTTAATTGGAAATAGTCAACAGTGTAAGACGTACAATGTCCTTTCAGCTGTTCGGCCATATTAATCTGGAATTTAAAATTATTCAAATATATTTTTTTAAGAATTCGATGAGGTGGCTTTTTAAATTTTGATTGTGATATTTATTGACTTTGTCTGAGAACCAGGTACATTTATTTTACATTTTCCAGATTTGCGTATTGATACGTTTACTCCTGTATTCAGGAAATTAGGAAAGTAAAAATAATTACTTGAAATAAAGTTACTTACAAAATAAAATGTATTTACCCAAATACAAAATTAATATACATTCTTTTATATACCAAAAAAATACTAAATGAGAAGTTTAAAAAATAGATTCTAATGTATGCATAATTTAATTCGCTCCCAGGTCTGGAATCTAAAATTCAACTTTTAATTTGTTTCACATTTACAAAATTAACAAATAAACATCAAACCTGTCAATAAGACAGAATAGCAATAGCCTCTACACAAAACTTAGAAGTTATGCTGATACCGTACATATATACAAAACCAGAAATTTTCCTCTTATTAATAATACTAATAAATTTGCAATGACTTATGGGTTGTAAAAATTAGAAGATTGTCAACCCGTGGAAGTATCTGATAAAGAAAATCATAATCGCGCAATGTCTCTATATTATTATTTAAATTATTGAAGAGAATATAATGAGACTGATCGGCAAAATATAAAATAAATTGGTTAGTAATCTTTTGACTCGACGTTATTACTCCCTGCCTAGAAATATAAATTTATGAATACGTTTTGTATCCCTTCCCGAAATCGTTCATGTTATTTGTTATGATCCATCGATTTTTCCTGTAGCATATAATATAGTACTCTCTTCATTAAATCCTACCAGAATGTCAACAAATCGTCGCCATTTTGAGCGACAATAAACGTGGTGGAATTATAGAATAGAATATTTTTTATTTCCAACAGCAATTGTTTGATACATAAGTATAACAATATTCTGGAAACCGCCAGATTGCTTACTTGCGAGTCCTATACCTAAAATATTAAACAATGGAATTTATAACTTTTTTCATATTTACAAAAACTACAAGGCCTAAAAATACAAGTAAACAATTTTAAAATAGGGGTATATGTATAATTATTTTATTGTTAAATTTCCATCGTTTGATTGTAGTATTCATCGATTGAATAGAGTTTTGAGTCAGTCAGTTTTTTAATTTAGTTGGGTTAGGGGTAGCTGAAGGGAGCTCACATGCTAAGTGTTTTCTCTTCATCCTAGGTTGTGCTGGTGTCCCCCCCCCCCCCCAATAGTGTTTTTCGCCGCTTTTTAGACTGTGTGATATTTTCGTTTCCCGACATTTCGTTTCAGAACAACTAACTATAATTTTTATTTGTATTTCAGGAATAGTTCACGCCCACTGAGATTTTTTATGCATTTGTAGGTAGGAATTTCGAAATTACAACAAAATCCCATTGTTTTCTAGAAAATGGAAACAAAAATGAAGAGTTTCGATGATGAAATGATCAATTTACGAACAAAAAATAAATTCTTAGATGTAAAACGTTCTCATCTGTTGCTGATAATATACTGAGGTTCACATTGAACTCGTCCAAATTCATAATCACCTTCCATCATCAACATTCGTTTTTCGAAACGAATAAAGTAATAACTTTATTGAATAATAATAAATAAAAAGTTGGCAAGTCTAATAAAGCCACAGTTTTCACATTCAACACTAAATTAATTCCTAACTTCATCATTTATTTAAACGCTTAATATAAGTATAATATACAAATTGGTTAAGGTACTGTCTTATTATATTAAAATGGTAAAGAACCTCGCATATCAGTGGATGTTGTGATTTTCACTTTGTTGTTTATAGAATTACTTGCCGAATATGATATAACTAATTAAATTCACCTCGTTACGACACTAAATTAACGCTTACAAAATCAAATAAAAGTGCTCAATTCATTTATGACTTTAGTTTCAAACACTCGACATAATAAAAAAAACACAATCTTTGAACCGTTTGGTCATATTAAACAAAAGCATCAAAGTCCCACACTACAGGTACCATTCCATGATAAATCAAAAACATTTTATTGAACATATCCGCTGAAAGACTTCTATTACACAAATTAAAAACACGTTACAATACATATGCTCATTCGTCACACAATAAAATAGCATTCACACAGAAAAGACTATTTGTGACGTGGAACAATGAGAGGCAACCCATTACGTGTAATTTTTATTACAGGAAAAATTTCACTATCTTTAGACTGTATATATTCAATTAAATAAATTTAGACATATTTCTCTTACAACTCTTACAGAACGATTACGAAACCTTACGTACCAATTTCAGAGAAAGAAACCAACAGAAAATATAAACTTAAATCAACAGGCCGATATTGAATTAATTACTTAATTTATTTATTTCTCTATTCTAGTATAAATTGAACTATAAAAATACATAATTGATTAAGAATATGTTTATACAATCTCATTCCAATATATTAAATAAATCAGCGTAAAGTTTACAATCAACCCCAACTTAATTTTTGTTATTCATTATTCTGTTTTGATAGTAACTCAGTCTAGGCATTAAAGTTGAGGAAATCAAAGCTATTATTTAACTTCCATTTGCTTTTTTGGGGGGGTTTAACAGGCTACATGAGGGTGATCCTGAAACACAGGCAACTCCCTTTTAGTAGCATAGGAAGGGAATTGAAAAGGGGGGATGCGGAAGGTAGAGCAAGTTAGCCAAGGCTTGGCTAGAGTCCCCGGGCTATAGTTTAAGGATCGTACCTGGTGTTTCACCTAAAGAGATGCAGGGAAAACCCTATAAAACCTGAATGAGGTAGGTCGGGCATTGGGTACTGTACTCACACCCTTCGGAATGACGGGAGACTAGTTTGCTGTGGGGTCGCAGCACTCCCTTCTCCGTCTCTCCACCAGTTTTAGGAGGCAAGTAGCCAAGGCAATTTAACAAATAAACTTTTAAAAACATAATTTAGACTGTGGGAATACAAGATTTATTTATGTAGAGCACCGATTTCTGAAATGGTGCACATGAAACGAAACGTAAATATTCAGAGTGATACCAATTCTGAGAAATCTTTCAAAACTTGTTTTCTTCGGCATTTTCATTACGCTTGGACAAAATTAATATGGGCCTGATGAGATCCGCAATCGAGGAGGAAACGTCATTCTTCTAAGTATTGTTGTTAAGTTGTGTTTGTACGTTGGTAATTACATCATCGGATACTAATTTTTATCAGACTTAAAACGTCATTTAAATGTCAAGGACGTCTTACTGGCGATTTCTTAACTCAAGGATTATATTTATTTTAAGTGTACTATAGTTAAAGCTGAAATTTCCACGCGTGCTATAAAGCCGGATACTTTTCTTAAGGTAGATTGTATAATTCCTGGTCCACATGCCGACACCTTTGTACAGGGACCGCAGAACTACCCAATGGAATTTGGGGTGTGCATGCCACGCCGCTAATTTCAAGGCACACAACCCCGCCTCTTGTCAACACAGGAATGAGAACGCTCGATAAATGGACCTTATTCAGCATTTAGGTTTATAGATGGACAACATTTATTAGGCACTTAATACTTAATTATAAGAATTGCTATTTCACGAGAAAGAGTAAGTAAAAACAACAAAAAAATTACAGTCGAAAATATATAAAAATAATCTCAACTTCAGCTATGCCAAACTTCTTTTCTTATGAAGTCAACAAAACTAATTTTAATTACTGCCAATTATGTCTAATTCATTTCCAAGCTTTGCCCACTACGTTCTAAATTAAATTACTCCCTTTCTATGTCTTCGTTTATACTAAGTTGCCCTTCATCTCATTGTAATCCATATATCCTTTGCAGGATGTTCTCATGATATGGCATGCACTTTGACATGTACGGTTGGCTTCACACTGCAAGCATGAAACTGTCGGGGACACATTGCCTCGAGTCAAAATGTCTGACGACAGAAAAACTGATATTTTCTTCATTTCATTTAATTAAATAATTTTAGTGAAATAAAATTTCCGAGCTCCGAAACTCCTGCAGTTATTGTACTTCAGGTACCAGGGGACTGTTAGAAATTCATCTATTGAAGTGGCTCCTGTAAGGGATCAAGAAACCCCGCGGTTGACCCAGCCAGGTTGTAAATCCTTCGGGAGGATAATCTGGGTCACTCCAATTCGTGAAACACGTGAATTTTTCATACATGGATTGTGAATATCATTGGGCGTGAGGTTTCTTTCTTGTGGAAACAGACGCGGAAACCCCGTATTGAAACAGTGGTGTGGAATAGGGCTTGTAATCGACTAATTTTGGATCTGGTAGGGAGATCCGAGGTTTCGTGACATGCGAAAAGAGGAGAAAGTTAAGTTCGGAATTATTTTGGAGAGAAGAGTTGTTGAGAAGTTATAAATAAGATTTCAGCCAAGCAGTTGTTGAGAAGTTAGAGATAATATTTCAGGGAGAGTGGTTGTTGAAAAGTTATGCTATAGATTACAAAGAGAGCAGTTCTAGAGAAATGATGGAAAAGATTAAATGTAGTTAAGTTCCAAATTTAAGAAATTTAGTTGAGTTATTGAGCGGACTACAAAGGTTCCTGAGTGTCGGCGATCATCTGCGAGTCCCTGGGTGACGTTGGTAATCTACTAATGAAAGTATAAATCCTGCAAAGCCGTCAACTAAATTACATAGTTGCCATTGGCATAATCAATATAAAGACTGAAAATGATAAGAGCCCGCCATTCCCTGAAAAACAGAATCAGTTTTTTCATTTAATTTTAATTGTAAATTACGTATCCAAAATACATATTACCTTGAATGAACAGGAAGATAAGATTTTATATGTTTTTGTTAAATATATATATTATAAAACTTTAAGCTTGATTATTATTATATATGCTCTATTAATTAAAGTGGGATAAAATTCCCCTTAAAATATTACAGACGTATTTGAATGGTCTCCTACTATAGGAATGAAACCGCATTTTTCTATTTAATTGAAAAGCCAACCACAAGCTTAGATTTACAGAATTTTATTATTGACACACAAGTGGGCACAGCATTACTTTTTTACAGAAGCCGAATAAAGTAAAATAATAGTTATGTACCAAGGGATTTGTAATTGAAGTGGGCATTGGATAACATTAGAAAACGTCCGATAAACCAGATTTGGCAGGTGTAAATATAAGATTAATTTTATATTCTCACAAGGTGTTTTACTAATAATGCACTCAAAGAGGATGGTAATATATACAATTGTTGTAGAAACTACAAGGGAAGCGACGCCTCTTAAACAGGGCATCACTCGTCTACGTTTCGTGGCAGATGACAGGAGTGCTTTGTATCAAGAGTGCTCTTTGTCGTTCTCTAAAACACTGACTACTTACGCTTAAGACTCTCATAAAGGACTATTATACTGTTACAAAATACAGGAATAATTACGAATCTGGCTGCTATGATACACAATATTCCAGGATGTAGATTTAATTGCATTTCAGTATTTTGTTATTTTAGAAAACAATTTTGTCAATATAAGGATGTTTTTTTAAATTAAAATATTAATCATAAGATGTCTACGGGGTGTAACAAGACACAGGCAAAATTTCGCGATTGTATTCGAAAAAAAGTACATGACAACATGGATCCGGAACTGCATAATTATAGATTAAACTGAACTTTTAACACTTTTAGTGCCTGACGACATGCCGTGTTAACTGGGCCACAATGTGAGAGTACCCTTTCAATTTTTACACGTGGAAACAAGCTGCGAATAAAATTGGTGTAGACCTGAACACTTCTTAATTACCTGATCCGTTTGTATGGAGTTTAAGAGACTCGTTGGAGCGGTTTGCCCTCATATCAGATGGTATTTTCAAATTTACCTCATTTTGACTGAATACATGCAGTTGCTTTTCTTCGATCAAAAATGCCTGGTTTTGTGCTTATTGTTTGACAGGTTGTCAGATTTAGTGGCGGGTAATCAATTACGAGTGCTAAGACATGTTCAAGTGAATTAATATAATTTAATTAAAATATATAGGTCCAAAATAGAAAAATTAACCATCATTGGACGAAATTACCTTTATTAACCTCAGTCTAGGCTGCAACTTTTCACTTCGGTCATTTATTTTTAATTAAAATATATGTATTTATATACTTTAAAAATTAACACTAGAAGAAATTTGATTATTTATTATTTTCTTTGAAGATGTCACAAGATTGTGGCTGAAACGTTGTAAGTTACTTAATGTGTTAAGTATTGTAAAAGAAATCTAACTTGTTGGCTGTTTTGATGTTTATTTATTTATTTTAAAATTATGGTATTAATTTAAAAATTGAGGTCACTAATTTCTTTAGAACAACTGTAAGTGGTTAATAGCGTTTAAAAGAACGATATTATCATTACAAAAAGGAAAATAGATAGAATTATGAAAATACGAATCAACTTTTCTAGAATAAGTCGAGTTGGCAATCTTTTGATCATCTGCGAACAATAGAAATTCTAACTCAGTTGACATAAAGCACAAATCATTAATAAACAAAATTAATAAATGAGAAATTATGTAGGAACCTTGAGGAAGATGCTAAATGAAATCAGCAGATACAGAACAATTTTTATTATTATTAAACTGTATCACACACAGGTTTGAGGACTGGTCAAATTGGGAAAATAAAACAATATGCTAATGCAAAACAACCCGTAGTGCCGCTCTTCACTTCGTTAGTTCAAAAAATTGACCGTACAAGGTGAAATACTTTATGTACCTCGCGTCTCGTCATCTGTATAGGTCTAAAGGCTTGCATCGAGACCTGAAGATTTTTTCTTTTTTTATTGGTGAAATACTTTTGATAACTGATCATAATTATTTGTGCTGACGAAACGAAGTAAAACGTAAATAAAATTTACAAGTGAAATGGTATAGAAAGAACATTAAAGGGAGGCTGATAAAAATAAAGTTCCAACGAAATCTGAAGTTGGCTGATAAGAAAGTCCCCTATTCCAATTAAATCCGGTCCAAGGTCAATAGAACGCTCAGCGCTTATTATTCAACAACATGAGTTGAGAAATATCTTGCTACATCCATCGCTAAATTTTATAACGTTAAGTCGCAAGACTAAAGACATTGGGTTGTTGCGATAAATTATATATAGGGTAATTGTGAATGTATTGATTGGCTCAACGATGGGAACGTTCTTTGTTGTGGAAAATTAACTGCTTATTATATCATTAAGTAAATTAACATACATTTATTGTTTGGTGTTCTTTCTATGTCTAGAGATGAAAGATGATAATGCATATGGAATTCATTCTTAATAAATCGCAATTACGGACATACTTTCAGGAAAATATATCTTTGTCTATATAAATAAATATATGTACATACCAGTCGAAACACACTGCTAATATAAACTTTACTCTGAGGAGTTACTATACAATTCATCCGATTGCGTGAATTTTTTTGTGTTCTCAGGGCTGATCAACCTAAATTAGATTTAAGTAGGTCTTCTGAAAATTTAATTCCTTCCTTCTCCACTTTCAGACCAAAAAAGTCGTACGCTAAACACATCTAATTTGCAAAAATTATTATTCCACCACCTATCCTGCCAAACGAGATAATTAAATTGCTGTTTTGCGTGAAATAATGCTGAAGGTAAACTAATTATTTTTATTAAATAATGGCACTTTCAAATCAGTTAATAATAATGTAAAATGTTTCATAAGTCACAATTCAGATGAACGTTAAATACGACACTGGCTCCCAAGGCGGACTTTTCTGTTAATTTCTGCCTCTTTCCTATGCATTATTCGCGAAAAATTCTTTACTTAAATAAAATGTTACATTACGCTATATAATCATAGGTAATGAAACTTCATTTATTAGTTCATAAATATGAAAAATGTTTTATAAGCCACGTAGCATATGGATTCTATAAAGACATATACTGAATTTTGTGTTTCGTGTATATATACATATATATTGCGAGAGCAGGTGAAAATCTTCTAATGATGCTATCCGAGGGTCCACACTGGATAGTAGTGTGGGATTCTACCCACTAAAAACACCTCCCTTTCCAACGATTACCGTGTGTATCTTCCTGTGGGACCGTCGTTTAACATTACTTCACAGGACGCAGTCGTAGCTTCAAGCTCTGCTCTCCATTAAACATCATTATTTCTCTCTTTTTCGAATTACGGTAGAGGCATATGCGCTTACTTTATTCCAGGTATTAGGTGAAAGCAGCATATTGGGTACCAAATTATCTGGTGTTATTGAAGTTCCAATAACGCTTTCTAATTAATTCGGAGAATCTGTGTTGTTTGATTTGTGCAATAGATAATTTATATAAAAAGTAATGCTCGCTCTAAAATGCCAGTAATTCAGAGATGCAAAATATTTGGTATTCAGCCGTAATATAAATTAATTTCAATGACATTAGTATCAAAGCTAGGAGAGAAGGTGTCTGTGAGAATTTCTCTCGCAGGCATTTTCCCGCCAGAGTGACTGCGGGGCTCACCTGATTATGTCGGGAACTGTTTTTTTTTATCAAAGTTCTCATGTGTGTCATAACACATTAGATTACAGAGAGATTACTGTCAAAGTAGCTACTTTATGAATGAATTCGCGGACATCGTCGGTTACCCAAATAACTATTAATAATTACTATTTTTCCATTACGCCAACCTTAAAACATATTCATATTTATGATCGTCTGAAAATGATCGTTTTCGTCTTTTGAAATGTTGCAATTCCATGTAGTGCGTGTATGATGTATAAATGTATATACAACCCATAATGTCAGGTTCTGTGGAAAGTATTTATTCAGATGCTCACGCAAGGTCCATTTAAAAATAAAAATTATTCCTGCAATAATAAACGGCTCAAACTTTAAGTAATATTACACGACATTTAATCTGTCACAAGAATTGCGATAAATTCGGAATTATAATGGTGTTCAAAGTTGCGTGTCGCTGATAGTTGCTGTTACTTCTGCTTGAGCGTCCCCGCAAATTTTCTTTTACCATAAATCATCTTTAGTACAGTTACATTTAACAAAGTTGAAAGGGTTAATACGAAGTGAGGAAGGTAGATAAAAATCACACCCTTTCTTATTTAATAGGTTTATGAAACATTACAATTTTAAATTGGGGAAATTATATAACGTAAGATACAGCCATTGTTGCTAGTGTTAAAAGTAGAATCCCGAGATAAGTTTAATTCTTTTTCATAAACTTAGATGTATGTATCGTTTGTAATAGAAAATTACTTGATTTAACACATTTCTTCGTATGATGAATATGACAACAATCAGAACGAAATCGTTCTAAGCAGCCAGTTCATTTATTTGTGTTTATTTAAGTATCATTATCCTGAGATCAAAAGGGATAAGAAAATACACTTCTTTCAATATCTGTAGAAGCTAGATTATTTTATAAATTTAACTATGATTCAATTAATTAATGCTTCCTACATTTTTTTTCAAAAATGAAAGTACGTTATATATTATATTTTTATAATTTTCAATTATAGAAATATCCATAAATATAATTAATTCAGACAATCTGTGTTATTTGATTTGTGCAATAGATAATTTATATAAAAAATAATGCTCGTTCTAAAATGTCAGTAATTCAGAGATGCAAAATATTTGGTATTCAACCGTAATATAAATTAATTTCAATAGCATTAGTATCAAAGCTAGGAGGGAAGGTGCGTGTGAGAGTTTCTCTCGCAGGCATTTCCCTCCAGAGTGACTGCGGGGCTCACCTGATTATGTCGGGAATGCCTCGTACTCTCTCTGGTTTCTTTTATCAAAGTTCTCACACGCCGAGACACCTTCACCTATTTTAGGAGGTATATGTACTGGGGTCGAAGGCCTTGGGATATTGTAAGAGTTGTTCGCTGATCCCATTGGATCAGTCGGTCAATTGCCTCCTTAAACTGGTGAAGACACGGAGAAGGGAATGCTACGACCCCACAGCAAAATCGTCTCCCGTCATTCGGAAGGGCGTGAGAATAGTACCCAATCCCCGACCTACCTGATGCAGGTTTTCTAGGGTGTTCCCTGCATCTCTTTAGCTGAAACACCAGATAGGATCCTTAAACCACAGCCGGGGGCCGTAGTCAACCCTTGGCCACCTTGCTCTACCTTCCGCAACCCTCCTTTTCAATTCCTATGCTATTAAAGGAGTTGCCTCAGGATCACCCTCATGTAGCCTGTTAACCCAAAAACATTAACATCAGATTGTCAAACTTATTCCATGGCGCTACTGCCTACCGAAACAATTGCCATAATGTCATCTTCATGACGCATTTCAGGATTTTTATGAGTGTTTCCAGGCCAAAAAAATTATTTTTCTTTTGCCTTGGCCGTCTTCTTGACTTGGTTATTCATAATTACTATAAATCGTTAAGGTTAATTTGAGTTAGTTTTAATTCAGAACTTCCTGTATTTCGTTTCCTATTGATTAAAAGTATCACAGAAAAGTGGAGGTCTTACCTGAAATGTGCAAGAATCATCCAATATAGAATATAAGAATATGTCTATAACATATGCATTATGACGGTCGTTTTAATTGGTTATTTTTTTCCCACGAATAAAGTTAAAAAATTACTAGTGCCGTAGAACTTCGATTAAGCGTCAGAAGATAAGGAAATATCACCCTATTAAACACACATTTTAATTCATTTATATTCTTTAAGACGTGTGACTTTAAATACTCATACTAGTTTCTATAATATATTGGAAGATCTCGTATATGTACAAAGTTGAAAGGGTTAATACAAAGTGAGGAAGGTAGATAAAAATCACACCCTTTCTTATTTAATAGGTTTATGAAACATTACAATTTAGTTCTCCTGATACTATACCGTCTCCTTTTTAAACGCTTAATAATCTCCTTTTTTTATAAAAATGAAGAATAACTTTCGTATTTTATTCGATATAAGAACAACTGATTAATACGATTTGGCGTTGATTATAGAAGTGATTTAGCGAGAAGATGGATAATTTATATTCCTCTGTATAATCTAACGTGCAACTTGTACCGCCTGTTATTTATTTCTTAATTGTGCTCCGTGAAGTTATGAAATAAATAAAAATAATAAATATAAAAATAAAGGGAAGACACTTTCTAGGAGTCTTGTTTTCTCAAAAATAAATTCAAACCAATTTTGGTTCAAATTAAATTAATTTAGGTTTTTGTAACATTTCAAATTAGGAACCAGATGGTACGCCTTTTGGTCTGGTCGATTCCTTTCTTTGTAAGTTGTGTACTCGCGCCTGCCTTCACTATTAAACCGCTCGCCTTTGCCGAGTCTCTTTGTTATTCTGCAAGTTAATTGGATTTTGCGATGGGACAGCAACGTGGCACTAATACCTTGATGTCAGACAGTAATTAATCCCCACCCTCGCTAACTACGTACTTTTACGCGATATAAGCCAGCCTCCCCTTAAAAGGACTTGATTACAGAATGCAGTTCAGTGATTGCGTCAATTGAGCTCGTGTGACGTGTTTCAGAGATTGGCCCTTGATCAGTCTTGTGGAAGTGTGAAACTCGGCGTTCTGTGATTAGAGGCTTGACAGGATGCTGTCAATTCGTGATCGCTAGGCATTTGGATGGTTCGGACATTGAAGTAAATCAGACGAAGTATTTTTGATTATCAACAACATATTACACCGTAATGTTATTCGCCTTCGTTCTGCATTTACAAGAAACAAGTCTACTAAAGTTGTTCTTTGCATAAATACTAACGCGTATCACTTAACACCTTCAGCTTTTCAAATATCCCCAAAAACAAATACAAGTCTGAGGTTCAACCCGGGCCAAATTTTTGATTCAACGACAATATCGACAGCTCCGCCTTCACCGTCATTGTGACTGTTGGCGTCGAAACTTTGTTGAATCTAATTAGCCCGGGTTGAAATCCGAGAATTGTAATTCACAAAGATTCACCGAGATAGCTACTATCAATTTCCTCATTCTCTCGCAGTTATCATTATACCAAATTTCAACTTGCGAAACTAATACGTATGACAAATTTGAATTACAAGACAAGCTCATGTTAACAGTAATTATATGATAACAAATTTAATTTGCAATTTTAATTCGAGTCACATGTAATACGTTGACGTAAGTTTAATTTAACTTATTTATATTTAACGAAAGCATTAAAAATACAATTCTCAGCTGTTAAACGGGGGATTTGGTCATTATCCCGAAAGACGCTTGCCCGATTTACATTTTCCCGATGACATTATCCCTATTGACGTTTTCCCAGGTCATTATTCAATTTTGTATCTCAATATGTCTATGGCCCATTTTCCGAAAGTAAAATACGATTGTTAACTTATTATATATGACTTTAATTTTAAATTAGCTGGATACCTTGATGTGCCCCGGAATTCATTTATTTTAGTCCGTTTCAATATCTCATTCGACAGTAATATCCTAGTCAACTCGTGATTGAACCATCAGCGAGAGTGTAACATTTTTGAAAATATACCCCTTACATTATGAGAGCTAAATTTTATTAAAACCACTGGGATGACTCATGACCTTAATCGAGTTAAGAAATATCCAGGTACGTGAAATAAGCACAATGACTTTAAAAAATTACAATTCCAACAACACCGGGAGAGACACTATCCGCGAAATATATTTATTCGTATACACATACCTGCCATTTATTCAAGTTTTAAATTTCCATACTTTCCACCCCCGGCTCCTGAAGTTGTGGTAGTGTCTTACACTATAGTTCTTGCTTGATTCTGGGTCGCATGAAACAGCTGCAAGAATTTTGGTCGAAATTGCTCCACACGTTTTGACTCGTATGCGTCACATATACAAAAAATACACTGTAATCGTATTTATATGAAGAAAATACTGCGACCATCTCATCGATCTGATTGCTGTGAGCTAATGTGTTCGATGTATATAAATATCAGCGAAAAAGAAAATTGAGTTTGTGCCACCTGCGGTCTTCATGGAAACAACCTGCACTGCGACTTATAAAATATATTTCATATTTATAAACTAATAAATAAAGTTTCATTACCTATGATTATATAGCGTAATATAACATTTTATTTAATTAATTATTTTTTTGCCGACCTCCTGTGGTGTAGTGGCCAGCGTTGCTGCCTCACAACCCAGATGTCCCGGGTTCGAATCCTGGCATGGGCTTGGATGTTTGTCGAGAATACTTGGATTCAGACTGTTGGAGGATCGATTCGCTGACCACGTGTCACTCAAAATTCGGAATGTGTCAAACCAGATGACAGTCCGCAGCTGAATCGGTAGGTCCAGACCCTCAATGGGCTGCAGAGCCATGGAGAAAGAAAGAAATTTTTTTTGCGAATATGCCATGGGATAAGAGACACGATTTTACAGAAAAATCTGTCTTAGGCGTCAGAGTCGCAATCCTGAAACATTTGCTTTTACGTGGCCTGAAAAGAGGAAGAGAGGAACACAAATCTTTTAAAAGATCGACAGTAATCTTATTTGGTATTATCTGCGTTAAACCAAAATAAATCATTGCAATCGAATGAATAGATTAGGAAAGCCAAAGGGCAACATTATTACTCGGAGTGTGTTTCAACATGCCCGGTATATAGACTCTGCCCCCAAATCTAGTCGAGACATGGAATCGGGCTGTGGCGTTCCCACAACAAACACTGTCTCCCGTTATAGGAAAGGCGTGTAGGTCGCAACCTGATACAGTTTTCTCTATAGTTCTTCCATGATCACTTATATGTGAATCACCGAGGGCCCTAGCAAAACCTTGACTACCTTGCTCTGCCTTCCACATCCGCGTTTCCAACCCTTCCTATTCTAGGGGAGAGCCACCAAAAGAAGATCACCCTCACGTAGCCTGTCTTTTAAAAAAATGCTTAAATTATTTTTTATTTATATAAATTAAATTATTAATTAATGTGTGGAACAATTTCAACCAGAATTGGAAAACGAGCCTTTTACAAGAACACAATGTTGGGATGGATTCACTAATAAAAGCCGGGAAAAGGAGCCATATTAGTGTCGAATAGTTTTAGAGTTCTCTGAGACATATAATATCTGTATGTATGGATTTAAATTTGGCAACTGTCTGGAGTTCGGCCTTGATCCGTTTTAAAGTGACAAAAGGAGAAGTCGGGGCTTTCTATAAAAAAGAAAATTCAATTTATAAAAGTATAAAACATTAGTTTATTCTATCAATGCAACTTAGAACAAAGAATTTAGATTCTTGATGAATTTTTAAAACTAAACTTACAAATATCACATTCTGTCCCACCCACCGGGGCAGAACGCGACATGATATTTTGTACTTTCAATTAGTGCAATAAAATTTAATATAACATCAGAAAAATCTGAACATCTTTTGTGTTTGCTTTCTTTATATTTACCGTACGGTTGATCGCTTTATCAAATTTTCCTCTAGCAAAGAGATATTCTTTGCAACTGCACAATCTTTGCTAACATTTTTCCGTTCCTTTTCTTTCTTAATATATTATTTTTTTCGTACAGAATCCTGAAATACATTCTTACGAGGTCAGTCTGCCAGTTTTTCCTTTTTTTTCCCTTGAGGAACGCATAACATTCTGCCTTATACAATAGTATCCCGAACGCTAGTTTCAGTTTTAGGTTTTTTACCGAGGCTTAATACAAGCAGATTTAAACCTTATACTTAACTTATATGTAGCTAAAGACAGTTTACTAATATATACCATTAAAGAGTTAAAAGCGAGAATATCTTTAGTCGAAATGCTGCAAAAATGATAAATTCACAGATTTAAGTTGACAAAACAAGAGTTCATTCACAAGGTACAGATGGAACTTGGTCAAGTCGGCTTGCCAGGACTTCTTCCTTGGCCAGTTATAATGTTCCGCCTCTATTTACTAAAATCCAGCACTATACAGTAAAAAAGGGTATCCCATTCTACCCCGCTATCCCGTTCCGCGGCCCGACTTTCCCTGTGTCAATATTTCTCGACTTACATATTTTCACAGTAAAGGCCCTTAATAAAACATTTGAATCCTTCAATACACGGAAAGGCCTGAGACTAGGAGACGCCCTATCATGTTTACTTTTCAACAGATCCCTAAATAAAGTTATAAGAGATACAGAATTGGAGATTAGAGGAACTTTTACTACATAAATCAGTACAAATGCTAGCAAGTAGTTCTAATAGGAAGACAGTAGAAATTAATAAGGAATGCGTATGGAAAGCTATAAGAGTCTGCAGTATCTAAATTAGGGTTAAAAATTAACTACAATAAAACAAAATACATGGAAACCTCCAATAATAGAAATATTTCCATGAATGATATTAACATAGGAAAAGTTAATAAATTCAAGTAATATTTACTTGTGACAACAACAACTCAATAGAAATTAACCACAGAATAAGCCAAGGATTCAAAAGTTACTACAGCCTAAAAAAGTTATTGATAAAAAGACAGACAAAATAAAAATGCATACATCTTTAATAAGGCCTGTAGTCTTATATGAATGTGAGATTTTAACACTCACAAAAAATGATGAAGAAAAATTAAAAATATTCGAAAGGATGATCACGAGAAAGATCTATACAAAACAAAACTTAACATAAATCATGCATTGAAAATATGTAGACCTGAATGGCTAGGGCACGTGAGAAGGATGGAGGATATCAACCCATGCAAAAACTAACCTTCATGACCAGACGGAAGTAGAAGAAAAGGCAGGCCCAAGGACCTACAAACCCTGAAAGCATGATGGATGGAAGCAGATGGAAGACTATCGTTAAGGATTCTCAGGCTCACAAAGGCCTATTAACGCCGATCAAAAAGAAGTTATATTTTTACAATTTAATTGATGGATAACTTAGTTAATAAATAAAATATTATTGTATGGTTGGTGTTATGGTTTGTCATACATGAGCAATTAAAAGAAATTTATTAATATATACATATATATAATTAAGGAATCTTTTCGATCAATCATATTCACACATTTTAAATCAGAATCTGCACATGGAGATACAGTGACACAAAATTAAGTCTTGAATTACCGGAAAAATATGTTGCATATGAGCAGTAAGGTGATTATAAAAAACTTCGAATGAACCATTCTTTACCTGAAAATTACTTTTCTCTAACCATTGTACTAACTCCCCTTTTAAAATATACTGTAAATAATCAATTTCTGCATTTCAAATGTTATGTAGTAAAACCTGTTTTATAGTAACATATTATTTTAATATTGTGACTGTAAAATCGTCTTTTAATGAGTTTCTGACGAACCAAATTATATTTTGTTATAGATTATCTTGAACTATCAAATAATTTCGTGGAACATAATAATTTTGTATTCAAGAGATCATGGTGAATTAGAAATATTATTTATTCATCATATGTGTCGTCGTTCCTCGTGAAGCAAAATGGTTCTACCGTATTTATATCGTGACAATTTTACCGTGTTAACTGTTCATACAAATATCGTGTGCGAATGAAATAAACTCGAGGTATTCTGAAAAATTAATTTCACAGAGTTCTACCAAGCAATTCGTAAATAAGTTAGTGAAACACAACTAAGAATTATATTTTGTTATTGGTGTTTATCGCTTGTGTACTTATGCATGTGTAATGATATAGAAGTTAACTCCATTCTTTTCTTTTTAGATGATGCGTCACCTGTACCGGTTCTCTCAGTTGCTGTTGATGGTTGTGACGAGCAGTGCTCTGTTCTGTGACCGAACCCCAGAGGGAAGCACGGCACCTCCCACGCGTCTCACCAGCGACCGCTTCAGAATCGCACTGAGCGGCAACCCCGTCAAGTACGTGCCTGGGGAAAAATACACTGGTGAGTCTCTAATTACCCCACGAGTCAGCGTGTTATTTCCTGGCCACATGAAAAAGTTGGGAAGCATTTATTGAAGAGTTTGAAAAAATATTTCATTTCCTTGAAATATTAAACATTTTACTACTTAGATATTATTAATATTTTATTCCTTCAAAATTTTACAAAAATCGATTAAGGCGGAAACTTTTATACACAGTATTTTTAATTACTCATGATACCCTATTGAAACTTAACGGTTTTCTTGAGACACACCTTGATGAAGGAATATACAAATACACAAATTTTCAATAAATGATTGACCCAGCCAATGAACAATTAAACAATATTGTCACTGAGTGACTAATGATTAGCTCGACAACAGAAACTTTCAATCCCTATGGGGCTGTGCGAGCAGATGTTGGACCAGAGGGACTTGCATCGTAACCCTAGTAACCTGACGACCCACTCAGTACTGGAGGGGCTCATGTCGCCATTAATGATATTGTGGAGAGCTGATCATCGACTGTTCGAACATAAAATGTAATATGCACGCTTATAATACGAGGTAAAGACGAAAAATAATTTGCAAGAAAGGAGTAAGACAATGATGCAGTTTAACTTATATATAGAACAGGCGATGAAGAAAGTTAAAACGGAATATGGACAAGGAATCAAACTGCAAGGAGAAGAAATAAAAACCTTACGCTTTGCCGACGATATTGTAGTATTAGGGGAGTCAGAATAAGACTTGGAAACCATAATAAATGGCATGAATGTAGTCCTGGAGAAAGAGTTCAAGGTAATTGAGTGTAGTATGGCAAAAAGTGGAATAATATTCACACTTATATTATCCGTAAGTAAATTCCTCTTTTTCGCGAAAGCCGTCCTTACCAGTGCTATCCTACTCTTTATGTCTACTATACTTCTATCGTCCCTAGTTATTACGCTTCCCAAATAGCACAATTTCTTAACTTCCGCCAAAATATCCCTTCCCAATCTAACATCATTTGTTATACCACTGTTTCCAATACTACACTGTATTACCTTCGGTTTCCCTCTATTAATCCTCATATTGAACTATTTCTCCAGGACCACGTTCATGCCATTTATTATCGTTTCCTAGTCTTCTTCTGACTCTCTTAATACTTCAATATCGTCAGCAAAGTGTAAGGTTTTTATTTCTTTTCCATATTCCGTTTTAACTTTCTTCATCGCCTGTTTTATATATAAGTTAAACAGCATGGGCGACAGACTGCAACTTTGTCTTACTCCTTTCTTGATTTCTGCTTTATTTTATTGGTCTTCTATTCTAATTACTGCTGCCTGTCTTCTGTAGAGGTTATGTATAAGCCTCCTTTCTCGATATTTTATTCCAAGTGAAATATTGATTAAAGATATAAACCAGTTGAAAATTAACAGTTGTTTATAATCCAAGAAACAATTGTATTTACATTAAATATATTGTTCAATCGCCCCAGCCTTCCCTTTTTACGCTGCCTTTAAAATATGTTCAAATAAACAGACTCTAACATCATTTTAAATTTGATTATGAGACATCTCCCTCAAGTAACACAAGAAAGCTGATCGAAACAAAAATGTGGCATTCTAGTGAATCAAGCGTTTTTATTTGCTTATAATGCACGTCAGAACTCCTAATCCAGTCTGAATATCGGGCAGAGTCCACACTGACACGGACGGCTTCCACTGTTTCACCCTAACTCTTTCTTTTACTTTTTTCTCCTCCAACAACGCCAGTGTTCGGAGTGTTTTCCCCTACCCAAACATAGTCCTGTCAACATTTTCGCCAATCGCTGCTCTGAATTTCGGTGTTTTCTATTCCTTTGTTCTGGAATAGCTCTCTGCCATACGATGTTTTTCGCAGAATTTCGAGGAAAACAACCAAAAATAAATTTGGTTTGCGACCGTTGGAAATTCCTGTGCTTTCTGCCCGTACCGTGCAGGTGACTCGGCGCCCCATAAGTCCTCATAAATGCATAAAAGCACGAATCAAAAAATAATAATTTAATAAATTCATTAAAAATAAATATGCAAGCTACAAAGTAGAGAAATAAAGTAATTAAATACTTAACTATCGTAGAGAAACTCAGATTTTGTTTGTGCATTACCCTATGTTTTGATAGATCAGAGCTGTTTTTGTAATCTTTTTATTGTTTGCGGTTAATAAATGGCGGTAATTTTTGGTTTCACATCGGATGCTCTTTGTTTCTTATGCTGGTATCTATGATTTTCTTTATTACTCAGCCATCGGTTCTCCTATCATTTTGAAATAAATTGCAGTGAATTATTTTGTTTACACGAGTTTAGCCTCTCCATGTCCATTTCTGAGGTTGTTTGTATACTGAGGTGTGGCAAAATAAGTTGTATAATAGCTCATTCTTGTCTGTACATAGTAATTTCATATTCAAGTAATTTAAACGACAAATGTACAGTTGCCTTCTGTGCGTATGCTATTTAATAAAATATGAAATCATCTATCCAAAATCAATTAAGACAAGCCCCCACTTCTCGCACTGTCTATTTGCACGTATTAAATTATTTAAGGGCGTACCGGCACATAAATTGGCGTATGGAGAGCGCCCTGTGAATGGCGCTAATCTGCGGTGTGTCTGGCATGCGTGAGGGCGCAATCTCATTAAGACGCGGAGCGTGCTCGAGTGGCTGCGATTCGCCGGCTTAAGGAGCCAAGATGGGAAAACCAGAGGCTCTCTTACTGTTATCAAGAAAATAAATCACCTGCTCCATAGTTCATTTCAACCTTACTGAGCATCCATCTCGTTACCGAACTTTTCGAAAATCCAAACGCTGGACCACACTGAAACCACAACCGTAGACTAATGGAGCCAGATGCTGTTAGCTGATAATTGCATTTAGATACACATAGATAAATTTTTAATAATGTTTTATGCGGAGGAAAAGCGTAGTCGAGGTGGTGTAGCTGTAATAGTTACAAAATATACGAAAGCCAGGTATATTAGTATCTGGATGAGAAACAAACCAACTAATTAGCAATTTTGGGTAAATGAGGGAACCAATATACACATCCATCCAGAACTAACAAAAATTCTCATAGCAGTATTAAGTTTATATGGAAACAATAAATATGTGTTCCCTAACAGCGTTCAAAATAATATTTTAGATAAAAGCAAAATTATTTTCAAGTATTAATTCAATATGGCGGTTATTAAAATATCCTATTTGTCCTTAAATATATCAGATGAAAGCGTAGGGTATTTGCCATTGATACTAGAAGTATTAAACATGCATTTTATTAGCACAATATGATTCTTCAAAGAGGTTTTGTAACAATTAATAGTGTAAATTATAAATGAAGATAGCATAGATACAATAAACGATGATGCCCAGCCCAATCAGAAATTGATATGCATTTCGAAGCGCTTGCTGTCAAAACCAGAATTCCATCGGGTTCAAATACGCAGCGCATAATCAATGATCTCCTTCAGTATTGGCACGTGAACAGATATCAAGAATGAAATATCCAGGGTACTACGTCAAAATAAAATAGCAGTTTATGATGGTAGTCAAAAAAATCGGTATTGAAGAATGTAAAAGATTTTAAAATCTGGTCAACGACTAAGTTTCATTTTTTAAACACAGCAAAGACGTTAGGAAGTACGAGGTACATTCAGTAATTAAAGAAACAAATAGAACTAAAAAAAGCTGTGTATTTTTACAAAATGGGACTTTTACTTTTTCGCAACACAATCCACAGGAACATTTATACATTTGCCTCAACGATGAACTGATGCAAACCAGTTTCCCACAAATTCTTTGGCCCCCCTGTTGAATTTTTTCCACCTAATGTCTCCTTTTGTGGACCAAACCAATGAAAGCCAAATCTATACAAATATCGACTCTACTGTTGTCGTCAAAATAGCAGAGCCCTGAGTTTCACTGCGTTCATTCTGAATGACCTACGTTATTGAGAAAGGTATCTTTCTACGCAGAATTTAAGACCATTTTATGATATGCAAAAGAAAAACTTTAAAATAATTTTATACATGCGTTTTGGCGAAAAAACTGGGAAAAATCGTTGGTTTTTGTCATATAGCTCGACTTAAGCAACTCATAGATTTCAAACTATTCCTTGAAATGGTCTGAAAATTTGACAAAAAACAGTGCATACCCATCCAAACCGATGATTAAGTTTGAATTATCTGCGTTTCTTAATATTTTTGATAATAATTAATTAGGGGACCTCGACTTACCTTACTCTTGGAACAGCGCAGAAAAGTGGGACAAAGCCTTTCTTGTAGTGATTGAAAGTCATAAATATAAGCATTGATGAAGCAGCGCTCCAACATTTTGTACGATTTTTTTAAAAATTGTAGGGAGAAAGGAAAGGTTTATTGGAGAGGTAGGGTAAATTAGGGCGGCGCCCCTGCCCGCTGGCCTGTACCCAATATTTCTACCCATTTCTTCCTCGTTGTTATCCTGTAAATGACATATTGCTCATACTGGGCGAAAGAAATTCAGAACATAATCACCAGCGGGAACAGTCTTGTTGACCATCTTTAGGGATTCCCGAGCTGTGGCTTTTGTAATTATTTGGAAGATCAGCCCACTACTCAGACATTATGATCAGCGAAGTAAAGCCTGCAATGACAGAACAATGCCGTCGATCTCAAAGAAAATGCTCCACGACAAAGATTACCTGCTGACGCGAGGAACCATCAAAAAAGCTGGTTTGCAGATACTACCTCAATCTATCTATAGTCCAGATTTGCTTCCTCCGATGTTTATTTGTTTGGTCCACTCAAAGAAACATTACGATAAAAATAGTTGAGCAACGACGTGGTTTGTCAAAGAATATGTGGGAAACTGGCTTAGGAAACAAGACAAAGACTTCTTTGTATCAGATATAAAAAAAACTAGTAGATCGTTGAGATATGAGAATTCGGTTGAGTAGTAGTAAAAGTCTTATTTTGTTAAAATACACAGTTTTTAACAAGATCTTTGTCTTTGTAATTATTGAACATACCTCGCAAATAAAAAATACTCAACAACTAATCAAATATATTATTGTTTACTTTACATGACCTATGAGCTATGAGACCTAATAACTATAAAAGAGACTATTTTTAATACTTAAATAAAATGTAGCATTAAACTCTATATCTCTTTTGCTTATGGTCATTTGCCATGGTTCCTTTTTTATTTATTTTAAATAAGTTATAATAATTCATGTACTCTTATTATAATCGTTGGCATTAGCCTATAAATAAAACATGCATATTATAAATACATAATTATAAATTTTATATTTACTCTTCTAGATTACTTAATTAATAATCAGTGTCGTGTTATTGTTAACAGTTAGTTAGAGTTGTCGTACTGGAATAAATCCTGGTGAAGAAGTAGACATTTTTAGCTTCCTAGAAACCCAATATGTAGAAAGCTTTTTTTTTCAGACTGACATTTCTGTGCAAAGTTTGCTTACCTCTAAGTCCAAAGTATTGCACTTCTCATTTGCTATTCATGACGCAGTTATTTGAGAGTTGACTGCAACTCAGTATTAGTAGAACAAAAATGAATTCGCCTTATAGAATAATATTTTTGGGTGAAATAAAAATACAAATTACTAACAAATTTGTGTATATTTAATTAACTCGTCATTTAAAAATTAATTTTAAATTTAACGTTCCATCAAAAATATATTTTATTAAAGAACCAAAATGGCAAAAAAGCGCGTAATACCAGATACTTTTGTTAAAAGAATTAACTGATATTTGATATTTATAAAAAGTAGCTTTTGAAATATTGCAAATAATAATACTTTTTCATGTCGTATTTCCCTTCCTCTCTTAGGAATGTATATGAATAGTGAGTATAATCCTTCAATCGATTGCATTGTATGGAATATGCATAGTGACTAATGAGACACTTTCATGTAAATAGAAATTTAGCGTAATGCAACATCGTTTACTCTGATTGAAAAATGTACACTATGACAGAGCTAGCTGAAGAAACGGACGATTTCTAAGCAACTGACTGTGTTGAAACCCGACTGAATTGATGCAACAAAACTCTGATGTCCTGATTAGTCGTTCCTCTGCAATTTTGCATCAACTTTGGAACTAGATATGTATTATTTATATTTTAAATATTTAGATTATCTCTAACGTGATACACAAAACTTATGCTTTAATTGTAACCGTTGGAAAAGTAATGTCCTGCATAATTCAATTCGTTCCTTATCATCAAACAAGTATCAATCGTGCAACTTTATGGAGCAATGAGAATATTCTAAAAATAAAAAACAATTATTTAGCTACTTTTAGTTATTTTAAGAATTACATTTATTATGGTACCTATAATGTGAGGTATTAATTTTTGAATATATGAAAATTAGAAAATAAAACTTCCAAAAATACGAATTCATTACACAGTTTAATAATAATAATTTTACAAAAGAACTGAGCTAAGCTGTAGAAATTAGCTGAAATATCTGGAAAAAGAAAAAGTTCTTTACTGACAATCGCATTTCGTTACATTCAGAAACCAATACTTTTGTTTCCTCTCGCCCTTATTTCGAGCCTCAAACTTATTTTTTCCTCTCGCCAATCTCATAATCCCGAAGAAAACTTTCTTTTCAGTACGTGCCGATTTTAATTTGCAATTTAATTAAACACCAAGCATTTCACACGGGAGAAAAGTTTAAACTCGTTCAATAATCTGGATAGCTTTGTAATCATTTCGCCTTTGAAGTCGTAATTAGTTTTCTGTCTGGCGAAACACCCTTCGTCATCATACGGTCTTAACGATGGAAATTTTGCTTCATACGGCACAATGAGAGTGCTCCTTTCATTTTATATAAAGACCCTAGTAACTTATGTCAGAACCTAAAAATCCGCTACGTTCATTTCATTTTTATAGTTATTACAAATTAGATAAATTTATGATAAATCGATGTCGTTTAAGAAAATAACGAGTTAAAATGTTTGTTTAACATTGCTGATGATCTTCTGTTGATTAAATTGAGAGGCAGTACTGAGATATTTTAACATTATAATTCCAGGAGTGGAGTTCAACTTCAGAGATCGATTGTATGATATCGATTCTCTAGTGATGTAAGGTTATGATATTCTTATATAAGATATGAAGTACTCCAAAAATTACCCGATCAATTAAAGAAATCATACATAGTTTAGAAAAAAATGGATTTATTTTCAACACAGTTCCCTTTATGCACGATGCACTTTTCCCAGCGATATTCAATAGATTCGATACCCAATTTGAGTGAAATAGAGCAATCGAGCTCCTCAATATACTTATCACCTGTAGACTACAATTCTTCATTGCTGACAAATATTTTACCATAGATAGATTTTTATTTTGAAGTTACGAAATCAAAGGGAACGAAATGTAGCGGATAGGGTGCGTGAGGAATAAATTGGTGTATTTAAAATGACTATAGTTGAAGACCCGAAAGTTCTTTTATTAATGCCGTTACTTTTATAAAGTAAATTATTTGAGGAATTGAATTAATATAATAGCAGGGTACCCGGCATTCCCCGGTACAGTACTACTTTCTTGGTCAATTCGTGATCAAGAGAATCAAAATATGAACCTCTATTTTTACGCCTGCTACCCTAAAATGGAATGTTAATCGGATCACAACCGGTATTATGACTCATATTACAACAATCGAGTCAACGAATCTTCTGGGAACTTAGTTACTTATTCTAATAAGTCAGTTCTTTCGATTCTCCATACCGTTAATAGGGGCGACAATATCCCCCGTATCCAAATAAAGTCAAATGTCCTTCCCGTATCTCGAGAGAGTCAAAAATACTATGGTTTAACAGGGGTAAAAAAATATTCTAGGTATGCTATTTGAGTTCAAAATACTCCAAACACTTTATAAAACCAAATTTAATCCCGGTACATTAATAAAAATAAAAATAATAAACACCAGAATATTATTAACGGTTCCTTAAGAAGGTAATGTAAAATTCCGGTATTTTAAGACAGTAAAATATGCGCCCGACCTACTTCCCTGTAGATTTTAGGGATCGTTTTACCCGCCCATTGTTCAAAACTGGATCGTAATCGACATATGAACGAAGTTTTTAATGTTGGAAAGAAGCTAAATGTATTCCATAAGGTATCTTTCGAAGTCACTTTCGTTTTATGACTTTCATCTCAGTCCACCCCTATATCCACGGATGAAATATGATTTAAGTTGCATTTTTAATTTCAGAATTGCACTCAGCGTCTTCCATAGCCCCGAAATGTACACAAATCTCGGTTGATTTCGTCCCTTTACACCCACCTATCCGCCCATGGGGCTGAAGAATAATTAAGCTGAACCTCGAACTTACCGACTTCCATAACAATTAACTCATTGACTCGTATATATCTTGTGTCTTGATAATATTCTTGTTAAATTTATATGACCCCCACTTCCCACTGTGGGTACTTCCCTTCCAAGCTGAATGGGGTAGAGAACATACACAACCAGAATCCGTGGGAATACTATCAAAGTACTTGAAACAGAAAAATATTCATTAAACTCATAAATCGGCATTTATGCATGTTTTAATTTTCCCTCCCACCTCCCTCTAGCGGTAACAAATAATAGCCGTGCCTTATTTTCAAAGCGTTTGTTTTGGTGTCGTGTCGAAAATCCCCCCCAAAAAAAATTATTGAAATAACTCCACCCGAATAACATTATACGCGGAAGTTTGTTTACCCCTTTCCACCACGTCTAAATTTAAATTCCAAGTTGAATGAGACAATAAAACTCAGGAACGCCCATAACCCCATTTTTGTTACCAATCTTGATTGCTTTTTTTTTTCGTGATGTCCCTCCACTCCCTCTCCTATGAATACTCGTCCCCCATGAATGGGGGAAAATAATATCAAAAGAATTGACGGGGGAAAATATTTATTCAACTTAAGTTTCGGTCGATTTTTACACAATTAAAAATTTGTCTCCTCCACCCCCTTTTAGGGGTTGAAATGAAATGTACATCACACGATTGATGGCAGAATTAAAGTCTGCGATTTCTATAATCCCGAAATCGACACCAATTATTATTGCTGGATTTTTATCTAATGTCCGCCACACCCACAGTTTTAGGCGAACCGCTCTTATGAAAAATAATTGAATTAGTTTTTATACAGTATATAATTAACTGTCACCAAAAAATCATAATAAAACTACTAAATCCAAACCAGACAGCAAGAAACTATCGACTAGGGAACAATTATCCCTAAGTAAGCGTGTCTAGTAAAACATCAACGATCATGTCTTTGAAACGCAAATTACCGATATAGCTCACTAATTACTTACATTGTGACAAAGTTACTCAACAGCCGATCAAAGGCTTTCTGCAGTATGTTCCTTTCAGAAGTTCCTGGTATCATATCGATTTTAATTAAATGAAACACCATTTTATCAATCCTTTTATACCATTCCCACGCAACATAGCTGACGTTGCAAGGGAATTTTATTTTCTCGCCAACTGGCTTTCTAACCCATGATCCTTTTTATACGATTCAATGTTACATAATTATTTAACCATGAGTTAAAATAATTCTAGTTATTATATTGCCCGACTGTTATTTCTCTTCCATGAGTCTGATAGCCAAGTCTTTTGAGGACTGCAAAGTTACTTATTACAACTATTTTAAATATGAATATATGCGTATGTAAGGAGTCTCATTCGCCCAAGGAATTAACATTATATGTAACTTATGAATACTATCATTCAGTTTCGTATTGTGTTTTTAAGGAAGTATCGCCGGTATGTTCAGTTTTTGATAATAGTCTCCTAATTCCACAGATGAGATATATATTCTTACTCCTTTCTTGATTTCTGATTTCTTTTCGTGCCCTTCAATTCTAATTACTGCTGACTGCCATCAGCAGAGGTTATGGATAACTATTTTTCTCGATATTTTAATCCTGTCATCTACAAAATCCTTAATATTTTGTTCCAGTTAGCATTATCAAACGTTTTCTCTAAATCCACATGAACGTAGGCCTGTTTTTTCGTATCCTGTCGTCTGAAATTATACAGAGTGTCAATATTGCTTAATAATAACCCTTAATTATCCTTAAGTAATAACATTATGGCAATCAAAAGTATTTGGAACATCTTTATGTTTTTTAACAAAGGAAGATAAACAATTTGAAGATATCGGAGATGGTAAATTTTGTTAATAACATTTTTAATTTAGCATAATGGTGAGCGTGAAAAGGTAAAACAGTTTAATTATGAGAAATATATTTTGAACACAACTATTTGTATCTTTATAAATATAATAAATTCTGAGATTACTGAATGTTAAAAAGATACTTGCTAAATAATAATTGTCAAACAATATTTTGAAAACATGATTAAGATTCTCAATGATTAACAAGGTTAAATATCATAGGTTTTTTCTGACCGATTGGATGATTATATTTAAAAAATGTAAGACTACCAGAATATGCTGATTCATTGAACTAATTAAATAATAACGTATTATTATTATGAGGGGAAACGGATTACAATCTTTTTATAATTCAAACGTAAAATATATCAATAATTATTAAACATATTCAGTAAATCGTTCATTTTATAAGTGGTAATAGTACAGAAAATAACATCTACATACGTATAATATCCTATAGGTTTTCCAAAGTCATAAATTTTTAAGTCTCTCATGCTAATTTCAGAAAAAGACAGAGATAAGAAGGGTCCCATGGGAAGACCTGATATTTGGTGTTAAATAAATTTATTAAATGTTACAAAAGTAGAATAAAAATTTTAATTAACGCCAATTTACTACTCAAACCAATCGAGATAAGTTAAATTTTTAATAGAACCCGTATAGACTAGATTTTGGTGGTCGAAACGTCTATTTAGCATTACTTTTTAAATATTGTTCAAAATTAATTAATTTTCTGTTCTTATCTAATTTATGTAAAAAAATCAGGCTTTAATTGTTCTCATATAGGGCACAAGACCGAAATAGTGTATGGATAACAATATATCTAAACAGTACCAACCATGGTTGAAAATACATAACAGAGAAAGTATTTTAATAAGAAAATTCCATTAGTGATGAAACAAAAAACTATTTTCATAAATAAGTAAGTATATAACCAAGGTAATGGAGTGTAATTTGGAAAAAAGTGTAATAACAAAGGATGTTAGATTGAGGAGCGTAATAACTAGGGATGGTAGAAGTATAGTAGAGATAAAGAGTAGGATTGCACAGGCAAGGAAGAATTTCGCGAAAAAGAGGAATTTACTAAAGGGTAATATAAGTGTGAATAATAGGAAATCGTTGCTAAAAATGTTTGTATTGAGCGTGGCGTTATATGAGTGCGAAACGTGGACGATAGGAAAAGAATAGAAGCCTTTGAAATGTGGTGCTATAGGCGAATGCTGAAAATCAGATGGGTGGATAGAATCACTAACGAGGAAGCTCTAAAAGAATAGGGGAAAAGCGAAAAATATGTAAGACGTTGACCAAGAAAGGGATAGATTAATAGGCCACATTTTAAGACACGAAATTCTTGTAAAATTAGCTTTAGAGCGAAGTGTGTGGGGTAAGAAAAGAAGAAGGAGGCCAAGGATGGAATTCGCTAATCAGATTATGATAGGTATGAGGAAATGGAAAGGCTTGCGCAAGATAGTTTAGCATGGAGGGTTGCATTAGACCAGTCTTAGGACTGAATACCACAAAAACATAACAATTTAACCCGATAAGCAACAAAATTTGAACTAAATTCTTAAAAAAGAGTTGTAAATAGTTTGACAGTTCACAGACATACATTAATCTAAGTAATTGCTATATTTGAGAGTTTAAACAGATATTAAAACAATTTGAATATTTTTATTCATTAGGAATAAGACTAGTTACATAATAATTAAATTATTATCAAAAAACCGCTACACTTTTTCTACAACCTTCGATTTAATTTATTTCGTGACAGGTCGACGATAGGACACATCTTCAGAATTATTGGTGAATTGGCGTCAGGAAGCGAAATGTGCTGACGGTCGCGGAAGTATTTGTTGCATCTGATCTGCTGGTGTTGTATTTATCAAGGGAGATGGTTAAAAATCGGTTTCTAGTAACTTGACGCAGTCTCTTGCGTTTGATGTATTCAGTTTCGAATGGCGTGAACCTACTTAGTTCGAAAGTTCTTGAACTCCAAAATGAATGTCAGTACGGTTCCGCAGGATTCAAAGGCTAAATATTTCACCATTCAAATACAAAAGCCTCGGTTGTTTGCTGTGTGTCTTTCTGTTGTCAAAGACAGACGCTCTCAACAATAGCTTAGGGAAGTCTCGTCAACTAATATGAGGACGTCTCAAAGAGACAAAGGAAGCGCCTTGCCTGTAGTGTCATTGCACACCGCATCATTTAGCGCGCTCAACATTGGAAATCAATGGACCTCGCTCTTTAGCTGAAGAAAGTCCTTTCAAAACTACCTACCATCACAAGTAAGCCTATAGAAACTTTCGTACGGTACGCGAGTCAGGAATTTTGGGAATAAAATCATCCCTGGCTAGTGGAGAGAGATAGCGATGAGTAACTTTTCTATTTTTTGACTATAACAAAAGACCACTCAAATAAAACTGTCCTTTTCTCGTAAAAAATATTGCACCTAGCTCAGGACTTCCGGAATAACGTTCTGCACGAGATTAGGTTTATCCATATTTTTCCCAGGAATTAAAGAATCATCTTAAACACATGAGTCATGATATAGAGGAAGTGGAAGCGGAACGAGACACTTATTATTTAACATTTTTTGTGAAATTATAGAAAAAGAAAATTATAAAACATTAGCTTATTCTGTTACTTAATCTAATAGCAATATAACTTAAAACAACGAATTTAGATTTTTGATGATTTTATAAAAAGAAAAAAATTTTCCGTTCTGCCCAACCCCCCGAGGCAGAACTGGATGGATGTTTTTTATTTACAATTAGTGTAAGATTTAATTTTAAAAAATCTGAACACCTTTTGTGTTTTCTTCCTTATATCTATTTAGCGTACAGTTGATCGATTTATTGATTTTACCTTTCGCAAAGAAATTTTCTTTTCAAATGCACAGTTTTTGCTAGCATTTTGCCCTTTCTCCGCTCATTTTCTTTCTTAATCTATTTGTTTTGGTACAGCATCCTGTAACCCTTTTTTTAAGCTGAGTCATCCAGTTTTTCCCTTTTGTCTTGAGGAACAGATTACATTTTGCCTTATAAGATAGTTTCCCGTTCCGCTCCGCACCCTATTTTCAGTTTGTTTACACTGAGTCTTAATGCAAGTAGATTTACACCGTGTACGTAATTTATATGCAGCTAAAGACGCCTAGTTTACGAATATAATAAAGAGTTAAAAGCGAGTTTTTTTGTAGATTTTCTATCGAAATGCTGAAAAAATTATAAGGTCACAGATGTACATTTCGTGAGAGTCTACATGGCGTGTTTACATACGCCGTAAGGAGAAGGGGAATGGGGTTTTTGTCGTTTTAGAAGGTATGCCCCTCTAAGTGGCCTGGCGAAACGCTACTATCATTGTTGAGAACATTAATTGTTTTCATAAGAACGGGAAATGGAGACTGCGGCGACATATTTTTAACACACGCAATACTTAATATCTATTACATTTTCAGGGTGTGATTCTTGATGTAAAAAATATCCTGAACTGACAGCAATATATTTCCTAATGCAAATATTTTCAGAATTGCTTTTACATTATCAACTTGTCTCGTCAAAAGTCGGATTAAAGTAATCTGATGACTACCCACATTATAATATGGACGGATTTCTCCACTGCGCATCGTCTTTTCACACGACTAGAAAAGGTGCAGTCATAACGTGATCAAGTCGACCGCCGTGACTTCTTCCTTCACCAGTTACAATATTCCACCTCTATTTACTAACTATACAGTCAAGAAAAGGGTATCCCGTTCCGCCCTGATTTCCCCTACATACTAAGATTAATTCGTTAACAACCAAAGCATGCAGTATCAAAATCCTAGGTGTTACGAATTACTTTTACTGCATATCCTAGTGAGAGAGATGGGACGCATTCTCGGGTGAAAATTTTGGCGATAATTATGACTTATGTTTTGGTTGCTTGGTTCTAAAATAACTTCACGAATTCTAAGGAAGGAAACGAAAAAGAAAATATTTTTTCTCCTAGAAAATAAACGCGGTACATATAGAAAAACTAAAATTATTTACTTTTAAAGACTTTTTTAGCTGATTTTGGATTTTTAAAATTTATTTATTACAAAGAATCCGAATGACAAGGTTAATAACCTAAATAATTAATATGAATAAAATTTAATTACAACAGTTTTTAAAATTTTAATAATAATAATAATTCAACCTATAAGGTTTTAACGAAAAATAGTAACAAGAAATTGTAAAACGCGGGACGTTTCCACGCGAATTAGCGCCGTTATCTAGCCTGAAAGCTAAGCATTACTTTAGATTTTATCACCGTTTCGATTTTGACTTCTCCGGTATTTTGGACAGGAAACCTCATAATTGAAAAAGATTAATTTCTGAAATGTTGCAAATTAAAAATCAACCTATTATGGTTATATCAAGCATTTGATTTGAAATCTTAACAAGTTAGATGATGCGTATTTAAAGATCTTTGGTTACTTATTAAATTTACTTATTTATTTCCTGTCCATATGGAATAATCTTTAGGTAATGACGCTAATCCGCGTCGAAGCGTCCGGGATTTTAAATTATTTTTGTAATTGTTTCTCATCAATATATTTACAAGGTAGAACTTTTTATTATTTATTTTACTGGCGTTAATTTTTATATTAACATTTTAAGTTAATTAATGTTTTAAGGTGCACAGGATTAAATTTTGCTTTACTGATCTCTTTTCACCAGACTGTTGTTTTTTAACATTAAGTTTTCCACTCCCGTCGAAATAACTCACGTGGTGATTTTTCATGACATATCTAACTTTCTTATTACTTTTTATTCTCTCAGTTTATATCGTTTAGCTTAAACATTCTCTTACTTTTATAACCATCCTCCCGATGTAGTAAGTCTCACTAACCTAGTTACATCTAAATCTTATTTTCTCCACTTAATTTCGTCGGCTTAAAGCACATCTCTCTCACTAACGTTCAGATTAATCGAAGTAACGACAGGATGGGCAACTTAAACTTTTATCAACTGAATCCCACCTTATGGGACTAACTGGATGATCTACGTTCCCATAACTCTCCGTGAATTATCCTGTAACTCCCTAGAATAACCTTTCCTGAACTATCTAAAAAGCTAACTCATACCGAATTGTCTCATTACGCGAGCAGTGTATTTCCGTTCTGGCTGTCACCTCTAAAGTTTTTTTTAGTATGGAACAAATACAGTTTACTTTATTACGTCTGGCCGCACGTCCCTGACAGCAGCTGTGAGTAAAAACGTCTCATTCCCAAATAAACGTATCTAAGGCTATTTTATTATCCCATTTTTTATGAACCTTATGTTGTGCACGTGTTTTTATTTGGTCAGAACGACATGTGATAATTGCAGTTAAAACTTTTACACCACATAGCACGATTATCCTTAAAAGAATCGGATAAAGTATATTAATTTCCTCGCATTATCAGTGTTGAGTGTTTACGAAAATCTATTGAAAATTTATAATAACGCTAAAGATGAAAGGTATTCGATCCCATTGAACGTTAACTTAAGTTCGTATGTCTAACAGACCGGAAGTATCCCGAACATATTAAAGGAACACAAAATACATTACGAAATTTACATAACTTGCGTACGCCAATAGCCATATATTTTTTTCAAACCGTTTTTGTTATTAAAGCAATTCAATAAAAATTATTGTCTTGACAAATTTATTTGACAAACCGTTATCACCCAAGGTGAAGTAGATGAGGCACGTCGAACATTAAAGCCTCTGCAAGTTGATAAGTGGCCGCACAAATGTTAAACAATGAATGAAAACTCAGACTCGCGGAACTTCCCTTCATTTGCAAATATTTAATTTTTCACTGCTCATATTGTATTGAACGCAATGTCAAATGGGCTGTTTATTTGTTTATTTCAACACAGTAATAATGGATAATTACGGTGGCGGCTCGCGAGTTTTTAAAGCTACAGCATCCCTAACATCAAATAATTTTACAAGAAAACTTTGGAAAATATGAATAATTCTTCATTAATTACTGCCTTAATTGTCTCTTTCCTGCTGAACAAAATCTTTAACGCCTTTCTTACTGTGAAATAAACCAGGGAAAGCAAAGAGAGAATTTCTAACGTCGCAACCACAAATCAGATTAGTCACAAATTTTCTTATGACAATGTCTTTTATGTTCTCGATGTTATTTTTAACGTTAGGGCATAGGCTTGTCCAGCTCTTCACGGATAATGACATTTTCAATAAATTACTAACGGCGTTCACCTTTAAAAGTACACTGTTGACACTCATCACAGATAATTTACACTAATTAAAATAGCACCTACTAAGGAAGGCACAAAGGAATGGAACACATAACTAAACCATCTTTGTACTTTCAATGAGAATATTAGCATATTTAAGCTGTTTAGACGGCTGCATACATTATTATCATATTTCTTCTATGCTTCTATGCTCTTAAAGAGGAGTTGTCTGCTTCAGGATCACCCTCATATAGCCTATACTAAATAAATAACGGAGGCCTCAAGGATTGCCTGTGGGAGCTTCATCTCGGAGGTATTTCTCCCCAGATTGACTTCTGGATTCACCTTTGGGAATTCCTCGTACTCTCTTGATTTGTCAAGGCACCCGTATCTATTTAAAATGTGTATGTACTGGGGTTGACGAGACCTTACACATACGGTAAGAGTTGTCAGCTGATCTAATTGGATCAGTCGGCAAACTACCTCCTAAAAATTGTGCAGACATGGAGAAGGTTAATGCTGCAACCCTACAGTAACCTCATTTGCCGTGATTCGGAAGGGAGTGAGAATAGGACCCAATAGCCTTACCTACCCGATTCAGGTATTCTAGGGTTTTTCCTGCATCTCTTTTAGGTGAAACACCGGGTAGGATCCTTTAACTATAGTCCGGAGGCCCTAGTCAACCGTTGTCTAACTTTCTTTACCTTCCACATCCCCTCTTTCAAATTCCCTTCCTATGCTATTAAATGGGAGTTACCTGTTTCAGCATCACCCTCATGTAGTATAATACTAAAAAGGTAACCACCAGTACATTCGCCAGTTCAGAATTTTATTTATTTGTTTACAAGATTTGCACTTATTCTAACATTATTAATCGATTGAGTGAACAAGATTTAAAAGACAGACGTTACAATGATAGGTTACAACGATAGATTGATTCATTAATTAAATTATTTTCCATTTATTCCATTGTTTTGTAGTTAGATTGGCTACATGGGTTCGCTTTTGTAGCCTCCTAAAATTTCCGAGGCAAGGAGAAGTGAATGCTGCGACCCTCAGCATACTCCTCTCCAGCCATTCGGAGCCCGTTTAGTAGAACATTCGCGGTGGAAAGGGCTGAAACAAACTTAAACACTTGGAAATTTTCCTAAAAAAGAAACTGTACACATTTCGTAGGACGCAGAAACTAACTCTTTTTCGATTTAATAACGTGTTTTTGTGTGATTTTTGCCTGTGTCGGACTAATACAAATAAATTCCTAAGTAATGTCCGGTATCCAGCTAGTGTTATATAGTGGATTAATTAGCTTAATTGTGGATGAAATTACTTGTGAAATATTTTAATTTGTCAATTACATGTTGTTGTTTCTTTGTAGTTTTAAAATTATTGACTTATCGTATGTTGGGGAAAAGAGCATTGGCCGTAAGGACCTTGATCCTTTTATTTACATTATTTTTTAGTATATTTCCTTGACTTACAACTTAAAACGCGTGGAAAAATTCCAACAAAATTTGGTACAAACACTCTTAAAAAGTGAGGAAATATACTGTTGTATACCGGGGGTAAGAAAACCTTAGAACAAACATGGAAGATGCTGTAGTTATAAAAATACTGCGTCCCTGTCAGAAATAGTTGTATTCATTGAGTTTTTCTTTGGTATATAAGGTTTCTGCTAAACGGTAGCATATTATTTCGTGGTGTTGTTATAGAATGCACTTAACAGGCACAAGGTCGCCAGGTGGAGTACAATTTATATTTATATTTTTTAATACATCTTGGAATCTCTTAGGGCATAGGACAAATTTTATCTCCATTAACGTACCCGGCATATTTTTCTCTCTGTTAGTGTACCATAAAATTTTAGATACACTTAACAGAACTGTGCTTATTTAATGTGGTAGGAAAATTCTTGACTAGGTTAAGTTAATAATATATTCGTGCAGATCCGTGTTTGCCTATGAAGTTGTTGTTGTCCTCAGACTGGTCTGATGCAACTCTCCATGCTAGCCTATATTGCGCAAGCCTTTTCGTTTCCACATAACAAGCACATCCTACATCCTCCTAAAACTCCTTAGAGTATTCCACCCTTGGCTTCCCTCCCTCTTCCGTTCTTACCCCCCACACTTCCCTCTAATGCTAATTTTACAAGCCCCTTATGTCTCAAAACGTGACATATTAATCAATCCCTTCTCTTGGTCAACGTTCTCCATATTGTACGCTTTTCCCCTATTCTGTTTCGAACTGCCTCGTTAGTGAATTTATCCACCCATCTTATTTTCAGTATTCTCCTATAGCACCACATTTCAAAGGTTTCTATTATTTTCCTTTCCTCAACTCCTATCGTCAAAGTTTCGCACCCATATAACGCCACGCTCCATACGAACATTTTTAGCAACGATTTCCTAATATACATACTTATGTTATTTGAATGTAAATTCTTCTTTTTCGCAAAAGCCTACCTTCCCTGTGCTGTCCTACTCTTTCCATCTACTGTACTTTTACCATCCCTAGTTGTTATGCTTCCCAAGTAATTGAATTCCTTAAATTCCTTCAAAATATCCTTTCCCAATCTAACATCATTTGTTATACCATTGTTTCCAATTCTACACTCTGTTACCTTGGGTTTCCCTCTATTAATCCTCATATTGAACTCTGTCTCCAGGACCACGTTCATGCATTTTATTACGGTTTCCAAGTTTTCTCCTGAATCCCGTAATACTACAATATCATCAGCAAACCGCAGGTCTTTTATTTCTTCTCCTTGTAGTATGATTCTTTTTCCATATTCCGTTTTAACTTTCTTCATCGCCTGTTCTATAAAATGCATGGACGACAGACTGCATCGTTGTTTTATTCCTTTCTTGATCTTAGATTGTAATTACAGCTGACAGCCTTATGTAGAGGTTATGTATAAGCCTTCTTCCTCGATATTTTATTCCTATGTTCTTCAAAATCCTCAATAGTGTGTTACAATTCACATTTTTTTTAAATCTACTAACTCCATGAACGTAGACCGGTTTTTAATTATCCTGTCTTCCAAAATTATACGAAAAGTCTATATTGCTTCTCTCGTCACTACATTCTTCCTAAAAACAAACTGATCTTCTCCTAACTCGGATTCTTTTTGACGTTCCATCCTCCTATATACTGTTTTATTAATATTTTGCATACATGAGATACTAAACTAATTGTCCTGTGCTGTTCGTACCTATCATATATCAAGTTGTTAACGGTCCTAAAAATAGACGGTACGATTCCCGTTAAATGACGAGTTTACCAAGAGATTACTGCCCAATTAATTCATTTTCCGGGATAATTGAAATAATCATCCGGGCATCGCATGGCAGGGCACAATGTAAGAATATAGTAATTAAATAAATATAATGGGCAAGCAGTCAGAAAGGTATTAATAAAATACTATAATAACAATAAAAATAACTTTAAGTAGAAAATGTAAACAAAGAAAAAGTAAAATTTTAACTAAGTTTTACTTAATTGATATAAACGTTTAGTATTAATTAAGTTCATTTTGATTGCTCATATATCTGGGATGCATGTGTAATAAAAATGACTAGCACCCTCATTATGAGGAAAACTAATTAAACAAGTTTATAAGACCTCGTGTCGTGGTTTAATACTTGGGCTTGTGAGCGCGTTATGTGACAATACCGTGCAGACCTGAGGGATTGTGAAAGCTTTCCCCGTCCTCTTTCAAACGTCCGCTGCTTTTGAGGCTTCACTACCGCGGGCCTGATCCTACAAGGGGGCCCCTGAAAAACATGCCTCTTTGAAGCTGTGCAAATACTAGCCACCGCGTAAAAAATTTTACCCCGAACAATGCTTTTTATGAAAATTAATTTCCGAACTTTGTAAACTACAATCCATAAAGTGGCAACGAAACTAGAGACAGCTTTTTTGAAAGACAGGAAAAGAGGAAACAAATTAAGTCCTATAAACTATAAAGTGAGGATTTCTCAATTGTCAGAATAAACCTTGTCCGACGTTAAATTAAACGTGTTTTGTACTTTAACTTCTTTGGATTAATTTCGTAACTAAAAATAAATCAATTGGCTTTATTCCCACTGTAATAATTATAAATATAGAGTGTATCAGTATTATAAGTAACACATCTATATTAATCTTTATACACGTGTTGGAAAAACTATCACAATTTTTTTAAGTTTATAAGATCGTAATTAAATTGATGGCAAATACAAACACTATACTTAATTGCAAATTAAACACTACAAAAGTTAACAACGTTTTCTCCAACATTTTTTAAACTTTATCAGGTGAAGACTAGACATTTCACTAATCAAATGAGAAAGAAGTACATCATACGAGTTGCAGAGACCCTTCGACATTGGAAGTGAAGTGAAATTTTGTAATCTATTAATTTAATTTTCAAATAATTATACAGTCTGTATTTGGCCATCAATGTAATTAAGAATTCTAACAGAACTGCTGTGAACAAAACTACTGTTTACTACCTGTCATTACATAACGCTTCGGGAAATAACTCAGCTTTATAAAGCAAGACGGAAAGACGGATATTCTACACCCGGAAACCCACGGTGTAAAAGTGCAGATTTTAATGGTTCATTTTTTAAATGACACTATGCAAAGAACTATTTGTTATTCAAAGATGCCGAAGTTAATCAAGCCAGAATCTTTCAAAAAATAGATCAATATATCTTACTGAAATATTGCCAAGATCAGTCGAAATAAATTTATTCAATGATTAACGAATAGTTACATTCACAAACTTTGAGTTAACAATAAAAACTCAAATCTTAACACAACACTTATTCCGTTTATTGCGTGGAGGCAGACGTGTATATGAAATAACAATGCTGTCTCAACAACAATGTCGTAACAAACTCCTGCTGCAACAATAGATGGAGTGAGATCAGAGGACCACAAGTAGTACATCTACCAATCATAAATCGTATGCTGTTACCACCACTGCCGAAACTTTTTACAACAAAGCAACAAGCTCTAGTGGTTGAATCGAAAGAAGGTCTAACCATTAAATAACATACCGAAGCAGGGACCATCTTCAATAAGGTTTGTCGCACATATCTCATATAGCAAAATATGTTTATTTTTATCAACAAAAGAACTTGTCTGAGGGTTATTGGTAACACGAAACCAATAACCATCAAAGACTATAAATTAGGAATATGACCTCTAACAAACTAACACAAAAGAGTTAACATGAGCAACGTAAGTTGAATAATCCCACATGAAATGCTAGAAAAAGAAATAATTCAATTAAACATTAAAACCACACGTAAAATAACATTCCTTAAGGTTGGTGTGCAATAAATTGGATAAATTCATATTTTAATTTCTGCTAAGTCTACATAGAGCCTGAGGATTTAATCTAACTTCCAGACTCCTGTTTGACGACGCAACCTATCGAACATTTTTCTCTACCTGCAATGACGTGCTTGAACAATAAAAAAGGTCATTTATCAAAATACTGCCCTATTGCCCAAATAACCTCGTATATTGACAATCACATTGGTCAAAATATTCAAACGAATATGATAATCTTCAATTATCAATGTCAATGTCAATAAATTGACATACCTCAAACTACATCTGACACAACTAATTACTCCATGTTATCAAAAAGACAACTCTCATCAAAATCATCTAGCCAACAACAAAGAAACATGCATTACCCAACTGAAACAACCCAAGGTTAAAAAAAATAACAGGTATCCACCTAATATGAAAATTAAAACTCATCAAGAAACACCACATAAATCGATGGAGGAAATTTTAGCCGTAAACAAAGAGTGCATAGAAGAAGAAGCTCAAAAATTTCTCCTGAATTACCAACAGTTTAACAGCTCCCTAGAAAACTCCTCGGGAAGCAGTAACTTAATATCAATTGCCAAATATTACTCTGAAATATCTATTAAAGCCAGAATTTCACGAATCAAAAATAAAAATCTCCGTCAATTAAACTAAATATTATAATAAGGGTTCTTCAATGAAATCTAAACGGATTCTACATATTACAAAATTTAATATGCCATTAAAAAATGCCTTACTCAACACTGGCAACACACATAAACGTCAGTAACGGAAACCTAAGCGCAATCGATCTAACTCTACGTTCTAATAAAATTATACATAAATGTGATTGGCCTGTTATAGATAACAGATAGAGACCATTACCCACTCATGATTGAAATCGAGATAGAAATAAACAACGCTGATTATCATCAACATTCACAAATGTGAAACTATAAAACAGACAATTAGGAATGGTATCAAAAATTAATAAATAAAAACCTTAATGAACTAGAGATCTATCAGGAAATAAACATTGATGCCACAATTTCTAAGCTAATGAACAACCATCAATGCTGCTAATGAGCCAATAGAAACATTTAAAATACAGAAAATAGAAAAACGGTTCCCTGATTGAACTAAGAGAGCAAAAAGAAACACCGATAATACAAATGCACCTTCAGTATACTTAAAAAACAAAACAAAAAAACAGAATAAGACAAAGTAAATCGAGACACTATACAGAAGTACAATTCAAGATAGCTGCAAACGTACATGGTAAACAAAATATCTAACTTACACTATCAATCTGACATCAAGAAACCATGGAACTTTATCAACGAAAGACCAACGGCATACATTTTATTTTAAATAATGAAAAAGAAATGATAACTAGTCCCCAAGAAATTGCTAATGTCTTAGAAAATGCATTTGCCGAAAATTCCAGTTCGGCTAATTATACTGAAATCTTCAGACGTCATAAAACAAAAAGCGAAGCTATAACTCTACCTCTGAAAATATCAAGCAAAGTACCGAAGAACACTTAAACGTCAAGAACTACAAGTACTGAAAGACACAAAGAAAATTGCTCCTGGACCAGACAATATATCAAAATCATTATTGATTAATTATGCGGGTATTATTATTATTACTTAGCCGCTACTGGGCATTTGCCGGTGGCAGCTATATACAAAGTAAGCACATATGATACAATTAAAATATATTACTAATACAATTTACACTCGGGAACGATTTAGTACTGTCTTATGAGATATTGACCTGAAATAGAAAAGAGAAGTCAGGAGCCACACAGAAATCACTTCACTGCACTATTTTAATGCTGTGTTTAGGAAATAATTTAGCACTTCCCTGATTCTAAGAACTGCTCACTTTAGTTTCCTTAGCCTACCCCAAACTTATTTGTGCTACACGGAGAAGTCGTCAGTATTTCTCCAGGCAAGGAATTCCAATTGCGTATTGATCTATTTACAATTTAAAATTTTCCTACGTTGTGCCTTGCCCTTTTCCTTTAATTTTTAACGTGTGATCGTTCCTACATATATAAGTCGGCGCCGTAAGATGATTTATTTATTTCCAGGCCGGTTCACCAGTATAAGCTCGTATGTTTCCTCCTATTACTAAGAGCTTCCAAATTCTCATGAGGATTATTCGCGAATCGATCACCAAACGTCTTTTCAGCCTCGCTCACTTGATTATTCCAACTTAAATCTTGACTAATCGTGATCCCAAGATATTTACAGTTATTTGACTCCGTTACCACTTCGTTCTTCATTATATCTAACTGGAGGAATATTTCTCTTTCTTGTAAAAAGGATGGCCTTACTCCTCGTTTCATTTATTTGCATTTTATTTCTAATTAACCATTGCTAAATTTTGTCTCTAAGTTAGCCTGCAGAATCTGTGTATCTTCCACGTTCACAATTTCCTTATAAACCATACAGTAATCGGAAAAGTTTAATCTGTGATTTTATACCGATTGTTAATCATTTATGAATGCAAAGAACATAAGTTGGCCGATACTTGCGGGACCTCTGCCGTGAATATTCAGTCGCTAATGACTGTAGCAGTTAATGCGACTCTAAATAAGAATAACTTAAAAAATAGCCAACAATTCAAAACGGCCTTGTTACCCGTCATCAAGATTGTTGGATCCTCCTCAGTTAACGAACGATAGTTCACCTTACCATTGAACTATCTGCACAGTTCTTTATCGGAATAGTTGTTTTTAAATAGTTCGTTCGTGAACTAATCATAAGTACTAATGCACTGATAAGAAACAGAAAATGATGAAGAAACCAAGGCATCACTGTTTCATTTAAACAGATTTCAGTTAAAATTTAGGGTCACTATCTGTAAACCGTTCTTCGTTACAATTGAATAAATACATAATTTCAAGCACAATATTAATTACGTCACGTGTAATAAGTGTATCTATTTTGTAATGTGGATTAATACTTAAGGGTATCCCCGTTCTCCACGCTGTGTTACTAAAAATAATAAATTACCGCTGAGCTATTACTTATTTCAGGGCGTCTGTCTATAAATGCACGCATTATTTTTTGTTTTCCTTGTGATCCAGCTTAAGAATTGTGTGTGCGTTTTTACGTGCTCTGTTATGCGAGGGCTGCACGCGATTTCCTCATTCGCTGGGATAGTTTATGAGCATGCTTTTCTTGCAGCACTCTATGGCCTCATTGGAGTTCAGGTCACCGACAACACAATTGATTAAATGGCTGAGTGACGCACAGAACTAAGTTTTGTGATATGCCTTCAAGCTTCATGTTTACATTCGATGCACTATGAAGGTCGTCGGTATTAATGCAGTGAGCCGGAAGTTTAAAAAGTTTTGCTAAACTTATGAAACACTTTCTCAGAAACGTCAACTGTTATTCCTATTACGGTTACCAAAGAATCGTAGAACATTTTTAACATTTCAATATGAAAACTATTTTAATAACTTTCGCACTTCGTCTATATGCCTAAGGAAGCTTAATAATTGAATTTAATGGCGAATCATTCAGAAGAGAGCTTTATAATTGACAATAAAATTAATAGAATCAACAATTTCTACGTTTTGTTCCTAATTTAAGACTTCATCAAATGAAAAGTAGTTGAGGGAAAGGAAATACAAGATAAGACCTTAATTATTAATATAATGATTGAAAACACGGATAATATAATTCTAAGAGAACCTACTTAAGTTCTGAAAGATTTTTTACTTTAAATTATATCAAACAAATTCAAACGTATAATTTGATCGTATATAACACCAAGATCTTCAATGATTAGGCTCCAACAATTATTTTATACTATATAAAATAGTATTGAATTCATTTTAGAAAGAATGGCGTGTATTCCTTGTCTGTTGCAAGAATAATAATAATACATTTATTCAACTTGTTTTAATAAGTCATTATGTAGTGGAATTTTTCCTGATAGGCGTAAGTATGCAATAGTTACAACTATCTGTAAGAAAGAAAGACTTTGGTAATTACGGACCAATATCACTTCTATCAAAATTGTCTAAAGTATAAATATAATTTACTTACCAGCTCATAATTTGGATTCAGGAAAGAACGCTTATCTGACAAACACCGTCACTCATGAAAACTTATAACAACTAAACAAAAACAGATACCCATTAGGAATTTTCTGTGGCTTATTCAAAGCTTTTGATTGTGTTGACCAGTGATGGGCAAACTACGGCCCGCGGGCCAGATGCGACCCTCTGAAATGTTATATCCGGCCCGCGCGAAATTATTCCTAATCTTACGAATAAAAAAAGAATACAGACTTGAAGAAAAATAAATATTTTCCTCTTTCTCTTTCGTATAGTATCACTGACGACATACAAATTTATTGATTTATCCTAGATAATGGAATGTTATGTTAATAATGAGAAGCACTGGCTGCTGGCAACTTTGTAGCGAAGAGTAAAACTGGCAACGGAGCCTCCTCGCAGTAGCTACCCCCTCCACCGCGGCTCCATATCGAAAAACATTTCTTGATTCACCTGTCTTAGCGTTGTTGCCTTTCTAGTTTTATTCTGCATGTTGGAATTTTTTTAGTTTCAAGACGTTATCTAATAAACGTTATGTTGATTATGAGTGCCGTGTTTTCAAAGTTTGGAAGTAATTTTACTTAGTTTTTAGGGATAAATCACTATAGCGCGACTTACGGTTGCATAAGTACGATATGAATGTGCAGCAGCTAGACACGTGCGTCTGGTTCATAGAGTTGCATAGTTTAAAAATAAACATTGCGCCTCAGGTACGAAGGAATGCTCCCCTTCTCGGAAAAGAGCCCTGTTTGCCCTACGCTGACATGACGCAGAAGGATAAAGCTTTGCTGATTGGTTGTCACATAAAAGCGCGCGATAACTAGGATCCAAACAGAGGCTATTGGAGATCACTGAGAGGTTGGGTGGTCAGACATTCTGCGGTTGATGACGGAGAGAGGACTTCTGGTGCTGTGGCAGTCTATGAGCGGGTCAGGTTGTAGCGGTAAGACTGTTCTGTGCAGAATTCGGTTACAGCCAATTTACCCCACGGCAAACCTTGAGTGTAGAGAACATTTGCATGTTTTTTAGCCAAGAAATAATTTTTTCAATATTTTCGTAAATTAATTATTGTGTTTTTATAATAAATAGATAGAAAGGCACGCTACACTATTATGTCTCATATGCAACGAAACTGCAGCATTTTACAAAGAACATAACATTTCACAACACTTCAACTCTAATTATTTTGACCCGGATAAAGTTGTTTTTTCCTTTCGTTTGGCCCCCTCTTTAAAAAGTTTGCCCATCACTGGTGTAGACCATAACATCCTATTGAAAAAAATGAATTATTACGGAATAACTAGAATTTTCCATACGTGGTTCTCCTCTTACTTGGCCAACAGGAATAAAGAGTTACTGGAGACAAATAAAGATTGGGGTTTCATTTTGGTCCTTTGCTGTTCTTAATCTATATTACCTAAAGCCATAAATTCTTACTTTAAAATAATACGCTTTGCAGATGATACCAGTATTTTGGTAACAAGTAAGTAAATAGTCTGGAAAATTCTCCCCGTGATATACTAAGGCAGATGCTTCACTGGGTTTCAGGTAATGGCTTGTCAGACAATTGTGATAATACACATTTCGTGCACTTTCAGACAAATAATGCTGCATTGAACTTTGTAACACTAACAACAAGCAATTGTGAAATAAATGAAGTGAATTTTAGGTATATCTGTAGACAATTAAATTGGAAAGATCACATTAATATTCTCTTAAAAAAACTAGGCTAACGTTAAGTGTTAGAATTATATGAAGTTATTGTAACCCAAACTAAAGAAAATTAGTTTATTTTGCATACTTTCACTCTTTAATGGCATATGGTATAATATTCTGGGGTAATGCAATAGGAAAATACGAAGATTTTAATCTACATAAAGAATATTATGACTCAAGAAAATGGGAATACTTACTCTTACTTGGCGGTATATTAAATCACAGGTGTTATTTGTGATTAATAACATCACCTATTCACAACAACTCAGTGTGCATAACTTTCATACTAGAAATAAAAATAATTTACACAGGGAAGTGAAGTCTCTAACTGTAATACAAAAGGGTGTCCATTATAATGCTATTAGCAAATTTAATAAACTAACAGCCTCCATTAAACAGTTTAAAATAAGTACAAATAATTTCAAATATGAAATAACTAAGTTTTTACTAACTCTGTTGAAGAATTCATGGAATTGAGTGTATCTTAGTATAGGTCCCACCATAGACATAGTAAATTGTTGAGACACTAGTATAAGACACTTAGTATAATATATTAGCAATATTTATCAATATTAAATATCAGATACAAAATATATATCTTGTCTTGTCTGGAATACTTAAGCATATATTGTTGTAAGTTAAACATACTCATATGAATGCAAATAGTAACATAGAGTTAATATTGACTAAGCAAGCATAACCATTTATGTAAATCTCAGTCTCGTTCCACACCCCTGAAGTCCTACTTCTCTATTAGATCAATGGAATATGATTTAATACTATTACTATTGTTCACCTTAAAAAGTCCCAATTTTGCAAGGAAGTATCAAATTGTATTAATTGGCTTTTCAATTATAAAACATTTTAAGACTCTCCATTATATTTCAAGTAATATTTCTAGGAATACTTTATTATGCCAACTTTCAGCGCTGATATATATATATATATATATATATATTTGTGTGTTTATAAATGAGAGTATTCCTTTCTAGAGAGCAAGGACAGCGTCAGTAGTAGGGATCGTGTAAACATAGTCGCTGTCTGCCCTTCAGCAAACATTTACAATATTACTGGCACGTCAACAAAAATTAAATGCTGTTGCGTGTTTTGTTTAGTTTTTGCCGTGATAAAGCAGGATTCGTCTCGTTAAATGTGTTGAGTTCCCGGCCCTATGACAAACTGTTGACGTATGTTGTCCACTTTTGTTTACTCCGCAGAACACAAGTTAATGGGTCTAAATTCTGACTGAAGTGTTGTGGGAATGAGGACCACTGACCTTAAATAACGAAATTACGGAACGGGTTATGCAAGGCTTCGGATTAAAACAGGACGACGTAAATGTCAACAGAAAAAAAAGACAGATTCTTTGTTTTTTTGGAATTCTGTCCCGAGACTAGTCTGATGCAACGCTCCAGGCAAACCTATTTTGCGCAAGCCTTTTCAGTTCCTCATTACTTATCACATTCTTCCTAATCTGCTTAGCGTATTCCATCCTACCTCCCAATTCTGTACTTACCCCACGTTCTCAAAACGTGGCCTATTAATCTATCCCTTCTCTTCAGCAACGCCCTCCATATTGTTCTCTATTCCTCTATTCTGTTTATAACTTGCTCGTTAGTGATTCTATCCACCCATATAATTTTCAGCAGCATTCTCCTATCATCCACATTTCAAACGTTTCAATTCATTTCGTTTCTGTAACTCATACCGTCAACGTTACGCACCCATAAAACGCCATACTCCATACGAACATTTTTAGCAATGATTTCCTAATGTTCACACTTATATTACCTGTAAGTAAATTCCTCTGTTTAGTGAAAGCCTTCCTTGCCTGTGCTATCCTACTCTCTATGTCTACTAAACTTCTACCATCCCTAGTTATTATTCTGCCCAAGTAGCAGAATTCCTTAACGTCCTTCAAAATAACCCTTTGTTTTTCCACTGTTTCCTATACACACTCCATTACCTTGGTTTCCCTCTATTTCATGTTCTATATATAAGTTAAAGAACATGGGTGGCAGATGCGTCCTTGTTATTACTCTTTTCTTGATTTCGTATGTATTCAAAATTATTAATTTCTCTTATAAAACTATGTAGAACAGTTCGTTCTCAATTTAAAAATAGTCGGATGTAATATTATTTTAATCTAAAAGTAGCTGTATATGTTTAAAGTGCTACAATCCCACATCTCTTTTGGGTAAAGTACGATTAAGTACCTTTTGTTAGTTTCTTTGCAAATACTTCCTGAGTAAAGTTTATGGTTTGAAACATACGGCAAACTAAGAACTTCATTGACTTTGCTGCCACGCTTCCGTCGCCTCAAAAGAAATCTCCCAATTGACCTCATCCTTCCCCCTGATCATTCATGCATACATCCTCATTAAACCTCCAAAAATCAGTTCACTGCTTGTCAATCCTCACACACCCACGTCGTATGCCCCTCAGATACAATTAAACCTAACCCGTTCGGTTAAAGTAGCTTAATCGAACGGAGTAACCTACCCTCACGGAACCATGTTAATTATATATCATATCTTATTTTCATGATTTTTTAAAACATTGTATATACTGTGTCGATATTGGCCTAACTAATAATCTGTATGATAATAGTTTTTATATATAAAAATAAAAAATCTGACTGTTGTTTACAGTGAAATTGACGGGATTTTAAAAGTAATCTGAGGATACGCAAATCTTAGTGTCACTTTTCAAAAAAACCAATCGTTGTACATTATTGTTAACTAACTGGTTGCCCGGCCATGCCCGACACTAATGTAATGTAATGTATTTCAAGCGTTATGGAGCGCGTTGTCAGGCATCCCTATTCCCTTGTTCTAAGAACGATCTTAGAAAATATTATTAAAAGAGGGAGATACATGAAACGGAACTATGTGATTCTGTTCTTGTTTACAATTTGTAGATACACATCATGATTCCAATATTCGTATTTTTTTTCAATTCCTACTCGTAATTACGAAGATATCTCACTGTCACGTCAAAACACACCGCTACAATCTCTGGCCGTTTACAATATGTGCACTCTACCCAAAATATATCCTCTAACCTCAAAATTTTATTTTAAACAACTTTTCCATTTTATTATGGTGCCAAAAGTATACAGTTAAACCAAAAAGTTAAAAATACCCACTTAACCAAGCTTATCGAAAGTTCTCATTTTTGTGATTGACGAAAATTCTATTAAAATATAATGATTGAATAATCTTACAAGTTTGTCTTAGGTAAATGTAGTTTTCGTTTTTACAATTTTAAGAATATACGTGTACATTAGTTTGCTTTACAAACGGATAGGCTATAGTTTCAAATTGTATAATATGGTTTCGTTGATGTTATATTCATAATTTTTTAATCACACTGTAGTCGATAGTGATAAAAATTGGTTCGATTTGTTCGATGATGAATGAAGGGAAGACCGAAATAAACGAATTTCATATCTCATCACGTTTCTGAATGTAATTGAAAGTAATTGGTAATGCACTATCGAGCTACAACAAATAGATATAAAGTAATTACTTGTTATCTTTGTCAAGGAAATTCACTATCTTAATAGGAATGTTCATACTTTAAGCTTATTAGATTCTTTTTAAAATTTGTATTAGAATAAAAATACAGGATATTGTGATAAGCTTTTTCAGTATTTTGCCACATAATCGCCATCGCGTTCAGTGCATGCGCTGGGTCGTTGAACAAGCTTCATCATGCCCTCCTAGAAGTGTTCCGTCAGATACTTCCTCCACTTCAGAACCTCGTTATGCACCTCCTCAGTCCGTTATGGTCACAGTACACTTACTTTCTGAACATGCATCGTAAATAAATACTCCTTTGTACGTCCGTCACGGTGACTCTAAAGAACCACATAACAACTATCGATTAAATAAATAAATGTCATTTTAACTGTAGTGTAAATACAGATTATTCGCAGCGGGTGGTTTGAGTGTTCTGTAGTTCTATGTATATGCTTATGGACACGGCTATGTTATTGTTTATTAAGGTTCGTTAACTGTTTATTGAATTTAACAGAACGTAAGAATTATTCAGAGTGTTAGTATTGAACCTGTCACTGCATAAAAGGCGGTTAGAGACTTTCAATGAAGTATATGCAACATACAAGAATGCATCTGCGTACGTGGAAGAGAGTCTAGATGAGCGCCGGAAGCGTCGTGACTGACGTCTTTGGCCGGCAGTGACGCGCTGCAGGCCACAATAGACCGTGCGTCAAGTTCAAAATGGAGTACTGGGCATACTCAACATTTCAGAAAGGAAGAAAAGTAGTTTGAAATAGCATCGGCGTAACAAACACGATTGCAAGTTGTAGTGGCGTTTATTACCCCATAATTTATCCATGATGTAAATGGGGAAGAAGAAACGAAATTGCATCATTATCGTTACTCTATGCAAGTTGTTTTATCAAAGGGGTCATTGCATGTAAAGATCAAGATGCTTCCTTTTCTCAACTACTTGTAATGGTATTTATTAAGTGAGGTGAATTTAAATTAATAATTCAATTATAATAATGATGGGGATTTATTATTAAAAGAGAAAGAAAAGTTTAAGTTTAAAATTATGAACTTAATATAAATAAAATATTTTATCAAGAGTATAGATGGTAACTTATTTACAAATTTTAAAACAAAATTATGAAAAAACAATCAATTCCCATGACATTTTAAATCAGGGTTCTCAGTGGGGTGAATTAAGAAGCTAATTGGATTTCTGATGGCAATAGGCCTGGCAAATTCGAACTCTAGTTAAAAAAACGATACCTGCGAAGTATCTACATCAGCATCCCAGTCTGCATCGATGAATGATGGTGGCTGGTGGCTGCATCAGGATCGTCACCGTCCGGGCTGGATCTCGTGAACCAATCTGGTGGAGACTCCCTTATCTACTTCCGGCGGCTACCAGTTTACTTTCAGGTCAGCATTAACCGGCCTCTCTATATCAAAAATCTTCCATCTCCCAACAATTTTTCTCTGCCACACCTTCTCTCCGTTTCCCAAAACTTTCTGTTCATCTGCTATCCTCTATCTCACCACATCGTCTCTTCAGCCACTATCCTCCATCTCCCCACATCTTCTGTCTTGCTATGCAAAAATCAACTTCTCACGAAAACTCGGTGGGAGGCTACATAATTTTAAACCACCAAACAGCTGCTATCCCCTGATGCTTCTATTAGCTTGCTCTTTGAAAATTGCAGCCAATAGGAAAATTTTCACCCCTCCACCCTCTATGAGATTTCAAATTCTCCACAGTACTTCCGTTTTTCGCCAGAAATAGCCCCTAATTATTCACGGCGATCCCTTTTCTTTTCGTGAATGGGCTTTCTCTTGCACAAGCAAAGGTAGGGTCAGTCCTCTTTCCCGAGGAATACGAGTTGCCTCCCACGCAGCTAGAGAACAGATACATTTACTTGAAGTTTCAACTCGTGTATTCAATACATTACATACTAACTGCATCAAGACTTTTTGCGGAGTTGTTATTTAGCACCGCTGATGGTTTACTGGACGATGATCAAATGGCACAACTCGGATGGTTCTTAGCATTACCAGTGAATCACAACTCGCTGTGAGAGGTAAATTATGAACAAAATTAAAGGGATTGATTTCTGAGTTGATTTAATTTGATATAAAGTAAGAAAATTTTTTCAAATTGAATTTATTTGACAATATTATTTATCCACTTTTTAAAAATTCTGGAAAAATACTTAATGCTTATTAATTGATTATTTATTTTGAAAATAATGATGTATCTCATCAAGGGAAGTGCAGCAAAGGCTTGTGAATAGATGTTTTGGATATTCTTCAATCTTGCTTGTAGACGATGCAGGCAAACTGCGTCGTAATATCTGATTATAGGTATGTAAATCAGTATTTTTAGGTTCAGCTAGATTTTTCAGGTAAATGCGACTCTTTTCATCGTTTCTATTTAACTTATGATCTGAGGCTGTTACAAATTCTTAGTGTTAAAATGCGCCACTTTAAAATTAAATTGAAGACTTCTGCTTCAAGTCATAATCCAAAAATTCCTGTCTGCTCTATTTAGTCCTTCCCTCGTTAATTTTTTATTCATCTTCTGCCCCTCTCCCCAGGAAAATTATGACTCCTCGTGATCTTTCTCTTCCAGCAATCACCTCCTAACTGATAACATACCACTCTTGGTGATGGTGGCCCCTGGGGTTTGCGATATTTTGCAAAAGGGAACCAACCTGCTTTCCAAAATTGTGATGTTATCATGTCTTCTGTTAATGGAGATCCAGGCTAACAGTCCCTTCCATTTTCGAATGCAGAATCCTACACTACGTCTGAACACTAGCAACTGATATTGTGCATATTTCTTAGCTAATTAACGCGTCGCAAATTTCAGTTTCTTACAATTATTCGTAATTAATGTTTATTATTAAATTACGCACGTTACAATTCAAAATAAATTAAGAAGCTATGTCGTTTATGTGAGACTCCGAGAAACAGGAATCCGTTTTCACCGTATCTGTAACTAAAAAATGTCATAAATTAAAGAGCTACTAGTTAGGATGAAGCCAAAAGATAGATCAGACATAGTTTCTGTCATTTTTATCCTGAAGCCGTAGGCCACCAGGACATCTTTGGAAGAACAACAATATAATGCATACATGTGGGTTACTATACGCATTTTTGGCCACAACTGTGGTAGGCCTACTGTTTATTGAGATACGTTGGCTGTTGCGTTTACTGAAGAAATTACCGGGTGCCACATTAAAAGTTTACGTGAGCTTATTAAATCAATCGACAATGATATAATAGGTGAAATCATGGTTTACGACTTCAAAGAGAAATATCCCGAATATAATAAGACGAATAAGTCAAGTTTGGGTGACGAAATAAGGGCAGCCAGTTGGGCAAGTATTTCTACGTCTACGTGAAAATGGATGTAAAATAGAGGGTCCCATACGAAGGGATACCCTTGACTAGCGTTGTTTTCGAGTTAATTGTTCATGAAGAGCATTACAGTACATAATAGCGAGTTTCGTCTGCCTTCTTTGGGAACAATATTTGCGAATGTATTTATAAGTCGTTGTCGAGACGTTGTTGACACTTTTTGAGTTCGGGGAAGCATTTTCAACGAAATCAAAGTGCTGATTCAGACCGACGACCAGACAAAAGTATGCAAAAACATGCATAAGTAGGTAGATTCAAGGATGACCATCATATGGTAACTTTGTTGAATCCGTTCGTCTGCGTGGGGTTTTGGTTGTGCCACGTCCAAGAACTGTGGGAAGCAGCAAAATTCCAGATTTTTTAGTTGAATCTGAACTACCCCTTGGCCAAGGGCTTAACAGGATCAAGAGAGAGCCTCTTCGTTGTATTTAACAGTATTACCCCTCGTCAGCCGATGACGGGATACCTTTCAAACTGCGTCACCGCCAATTCCCCGTCCATTTTGCGTTACCCGTGGCAATCAACACGAAAGAAGGCCAAACAGTTTACCGACTTGGCCTATATCTCTACAGTCCAATGTTCAATCGCGGTCAGTTCTATGTAGCACTCTAGCGTTCCACTTCGCGGCTGCGACTTTATAAAATCTGAAACCCAATCGAGAATGTTGTTTTCGTAGGCATCGCCACGTGGATCCCGATGTGGCCCAGGTATAGTAGCATAGGCGAAAGATGTTTGCAACAAATATTTTTTTAAATTTCCCACCATAAAGTTTCGATATCTTAGCTCATCTATCGGATATATTGTTCCTAGCAAGAATCCTTGAACATTGATATATGAGGGATGGTTTTTCAGTTTACCCGTTCAAACGTACCGGCAAACAGAACCATTAAAGTTTTATTCGGTTGCAACTGCCTTGGGTGAAGTCAATAAAGGTAATTACGCATTTGAACGTAACGTGATTGTAATTCATAACTTCATACTTCAAAATTTAAATCATTCGACAAAAGTATCATTCGGCTTTTCACTTTCAGAAAGCAAAAACAAAATCACTGAACGTTGTTCAAATAACGTTCAAACTTCAACAGACCATCGTTAAATGATGTTTTGAGGTTATAAGCGAAACAAATCCGTCAGGTTTTCTCAGCTCATGCCGGTGATGCCAACCTAAAGTCGTTTTATACACTTCCTACAGAACTTTTCTTCTTTATCAATTTGTTTCTTAATTATTTAATGTCCCACGTATACGCTCTAAATTTAACAATACATATGTAATAAAAATAAAAAGGTGCTAGAGCATCAACAATTTATATTTTATTTTAATATGTTGTTAATTTCTTCCAGTAATTATAGTGCACCTACTGTATTTGCAATATATTTTAGTTTTATTTAATTATTTTCCCCTATTCCTTAGCACTTCCGTAGTTAGTGATAATTTTATAAATTACTAGCTGGATGCCCAGCGATGCCCGGTTATACATTTACATTAGCTCGCTACAGTATTTAATTCTACAGTAATCTCTTTGTCAACACTAGATTAAACCAAAATTTTACCTTTGCATGCCCCCTACTTTGACGTCATAGCCACCGCGATGACTACGTACCTTAAGCGAGTCAATAAATATACCTTAAAATAATCACCTATACGCATAAAAATTCACGGAAACAGTAAATTTGTACATATATATGAAGATACTTGAATATCTCTTTGGTCTGATTAGCGTGTAATTATTGCGTAGATAGATACATATCAAAAAATAAAATCGGGTGTGTGCGGCATTGGTCGTACCACAATCAACGGCCCTATTATAAGTTTTATGTGTCTTCACCTTTTAATGGTATAGGAAATCATAAGGTACAAACAAAGTATTAGAGCAAAATTGAGGTGGAATCTTTCTTGACCTGAAAAGGGAGAATGACGGAACTTATATTTTCAAAATATTGACAGAATTCCTCTCTGGGCAGAGCACTACCATGTCCCAGAATTTCATGGCAATGGGATAAATGATATAGGAAATCACAAGGGACAAACATACAGTTGCAGAAGAGATGATGGGCATGCGACGTTTTTTGGCCTTAAAGGAGCGAAGGAAGGAAACTATATCTTCAAAGGATCGACATAAACATTTTTTTGGGTGATCTGAGCTAAACAAAAAAATTCACAGCAGTTAGACGAATGGTTTAGAAACGCATAAGGGCAAACATTATAACTCGCAGTCTATTTGAACAGGTTCGGTATATGAGGACTGGAGCCAGTCACATACATTGCCTTTTATTTATGATAGATTCGTTCAGATGGTTTTAGAATACTTTCTAAATTGTTGCTGAGTACAATTCAGATAATATCGAATCATTCCGTTTGGTCCCTTTAACGATCCAAGTGTCTTTTAAATGTGTTGACGAACTTCGCTAATATTTACGAAGGGAATTTTACACAGTACAGAAGTGGCGGAAACATTTGTTCCTGTAGGCTAAGCGTAATGAACAAATATCTTCTCGTAAATATACGAAATTTGAGAAATTGACTGCTAGAAAACGAGGGACCCAGGCCAGGGGAACTTATTCTGAGCAAATTACGTCTGTTGCGGCGTTTCAGTATTGACGACTTTCCCAAAGATACGAATGTCCTCGCTGTTTCGATTTAAACTATACACATAGAGCAATGTTAATAATAGAGATCACTATTAAATCACGATCTGTAAACTAGAATACTACGGAGTTGCAAATATGCAATCACATTACGGGAAAAATAATTCGCGTCCAGTCCACACTAAGAGATTATTTGTTCTACAAGTATTACGTGATGATGTTAAAATGATGTCCCTTCACTATATTTCCTGTAGTAATAATTTATTATTTATCACCTTAGACCTGATAAAAGTTGAACCGGAAAGAATATAAGCGATCAATATAATAAAATTAAATGAAAGTCCAGTGGATATGTATTCACATTTGTTTGTGCCATTGTTAAATAACGAATAAAGGATTAATTTCATTAAAAAGTTAAAATTTAATTATCATCCATTGTCTCGCAACATTCCCCCCACACCCGACCCTCCCCGTATTCATGAATTCACTACTGCTAAAGCGAAGAACCATTATGAACGGCAAATCTCTGGGAGGGAAAAGCCACGACTTTGCTGTGGTTGCATTATTAATTGTTTGCTGACGCATTGTTCGCACAGACTTTTTCCAGAGTTCGAGGAGCGTGTAACTCCAGTGTATTATCTTCGTCTTTACAAAACGTTTCATATCTAGCAAACTTCTAAAGCAAAGGATGATAATAATATTCAAACTTCGCCGATCGCTTTCTTTATTTACTATTGGTAATGAACCAATATCAGACAATAAATTACGCGCTACTGTGCTATTTAAAAAAAATGTAATTTTACACTTAGCTGTAAAATAGCTTCATCGAAGAGAAGCAATCAAAATCAGTGATGAGGGATACATGAGATGAAAATTGCACGTTCCCAAACTAGCAGTTCAGTTCTACAAGTCTGCTGCTGAGAGTTCATTTATTCCTTCAATTAACAGCTGATAGAGTATAAAGCTATAGGGAGCCGAAGAGCGCCCTGTGACGGAGCAAAAATAAAAATTGATTATCATTTGTCCTGGAAAGCATGAAGCTGCGAACAAAAAAATTACCCCCGTTTCAAATGTGAAGCTGTGAATGAACTCATCAATCTGCATGCCAAAAGGAAATTGCAAAATGTGATTGCCATTTATAATTTAAGTACATCAAGTAACAATACGGTAATATGCAAATTCTGTCTGATAGTTGTAATTTTAATAACCTCAAATCAAGATTACTAGTAAAAAAAATACTTTTTATAGCCCGTTAAGAGATTTGTCTCACAATTATACAAGGCTATCGGATATTTCATCTATCTCACCAACTGTTCAAAATACATTTATACAATATCTAGATACTTTTTTGCCCTATGGGGTTCAGCAAAATATCCAACACGGTTCAGGCTTGAAGTTGCTTCTGAGAATTAATGGTTGCATAATGCAAGAGTACTTCGGAATCGAGAAACTCCGAGGCCATAACTTTTCCAGTTGAAAGTGCTATTTTGAATATTTTTTTTCTTTGGCGAGTTTGCTTCGACTTCGGTTCAAAATGGTGAAACCATGTTTCGCAGCGTCTTACAATTCATGCGAGTAAGTAATCTCCACCATTCCTGAGCACTTCCAAAAGTTGAGTGACAATTCTTTCACGCTGATACGAGTGTCAGCCGAAACCATGCTGTAATCCCTCTGCTCATTATCAGTAGGAAAAGGTTTTGTGAATTAAATAATAAGAAGTAATAAGTTGACATTATATATTCATAAATCAAATAAGTATGAAAGAAAGTAGCTATGGTAATTGTAGTCATAAAATCGATTCTAGAATCGGTAAAAGCATAAATAAAATTGTGACTACAAGAGGCTATTGTTCACCTACTTAAATTGTTCGTTGTTTTCTTAGTTTATAATTTCTATAGAGAGGATAGAGACAAGAGAAAATAATGTCTGTGACCCCTTGATTTTTGTTAGATGACTTCTAGTATGACTACTAGTAACCCAGATAAATAATAATTAACAATTAAGAGTAGAAGTGAAAATTACTATTTACACCATATTTTTGTGTTTTTTTCAGTTAGTCTTCTTGGGGCCCGGCACCACCATCAACCATTTAGGTTCACAGGCTTCACTCTTGTGGTGGAACCTATTGAGATATACGAGGACTACGACACCGCCACCGTGGGCCACCACGGCAGACACAGTGGAAGAGGACGCGAGACGGGAGTGTTCTCTCTCTACGGAGACGCTCTCACCAAGTTCAGCGAACAGTGCCCAAACACGGTCACTCAGACCTCAACGTATCCCAAAGCGGAAATACAGGTGCTGTGGACGGCGCCTCGCACAGGGAGCGGTTGCGTCGCTTTCAGGTAAATCATATCCACTTACTGTACGTAGCTTGGCCTAGTATTTCTGTATGACATGTGCGTTGTACCAAGGAAATTAAACTATTATTTTCTTCACAGTTTTTATTTGCCTTGAATATTATACAACTACCTCGATTATGAATATTTCAACAAAATTATTCTTATTTTTATCCGATTACAAATTGTATCCCTCAGCCGTACAAGTTGGTGTTGTCCTCATTCGATTCATGATCGAGCGCAACTTGTTGCAAATTTTCTTTTGCTAATTGTGCGTTTTTCGCTAGGAAATTGTCGCTTTAATTCACGGATTCACTTCCTTCCTCCTTGCTCTACGGCCCATTAAGGGTCTGGGCCTACCGGGTCGACTGCGGACTGTCATCTTTCATGACACATTCCGAATTTGGAGTGGCACGTGGTCAGCGCAACGATCTTCCAACAGTCTTAATTCCGATTACCTGACCATGCCAGGATTCGAACCCTGGACCTATGGGTTGTGAGGCAGCAACGCTAGCTACTACACCACAGGAGGTCGGCATGGATTCACTAATTATAGAATTAATTCAATAAAAAGAAACGGTTTTCGTCCCCATCATTGCACATAAACAGAGATAAAAAAAATTAATATAATGATATGATATAATTAGACGAACCTAGCCCTTCTTTATGAATGATCAATACTAAAATATAGAAATTCAGAAGGCACTTACTTTTCATGCTTGCAATAGAAGGATACGTGTTCCCTTGCAAAATCAATTGAAACGAATTATTAACACTCTCTTATGAAGTAATAAAATACTTTGTATGTTTGTAATTCTTAAATATTCAAATCGTGAACAGATAGAATCAAAACTTAGCACACTGATTCTTAAAAAACCGAAGAAAGCCACCAGGAGGGGGAATTGGAGCCCTCTAGCACAATCGTGGAAAGAATTTTTTTACATGCAAGCCATTGAAGCATTCCTAATAAACTAAAATCAGCCTTATTGACAATATGACGCCAAACTTTAACAGTCTGTTAATCTCCCCATTTCATGATTAATATCTCGCAAAATACTAACACATTGAAGGATGATGATAAACAATACGAAGGATTTAAAAAAATGCGTACGTTTGTATATTTCACGAATTCAAGGTAAATTTAAAACTTGACTTTTGTCCAATAATATCTGCCATAGAAACTTTAAAAAATATCAACGATTGATAAAAACTATAAGCCAGATTTTTATCATTATAATTAAATTAATTTGTTGTGATTTGAATAAGTAAGAATTGTGAAGAATCTTAGGTTTTGTGTATTTTGAATTTTGTGGAATTTTTAATTACGAAGTCTGACGAATTAAAAATTTAAATGAATTACCGTTAGCCATAGTCAATATTTTTTCTATTAGAGATTTTACGGATTTCGTAATTTTTTACTTTTGTTTTAATCAGTGACCATTATTCATACTTTAAGTATGATTGGAAAGATCCTAATATGTGACGGGGTTTCTCCGTAAAAAGAGATTGTAATAAAAAGGTTTAGTGGCAAGCCAATATTAATACCGCATATTGTAGAACGAATATTTTCCCTTGTATAGAAACTTCATAAAGGATTCTCGGGACTTCGTCCGTAAAAACTCGTTGACGAAAGTCAGGAAACGTAGTCTATCAACGAGTTTACTTGGGTGGAGTACCGAGATATTATTGCTACATAGTTTTACCATGTCCGAATAAAATGCGATTAAATGAAATACAGCTGTATTATTTTGTATGAAACGAGTAACATGCTTATTCAAAATTTTCAAGGTCTGGTGAATAGGATGGCTTAGAACCAATTCTAATCCCAACTCGTATACTTTCGCCATTAAGACAGCTGCTGTGTGCGCTGGCGTATTGTCCTGGTGAAAGGGCACTTTCTTGGGCGTTTATGAATCAGCCCGAAATTCACAGGTTCATTAAATAATTATGAAAATAATCCTTGTAACGCAAGGTAGCTAAATTAAAAATAATACAGAGACCTTAAGCGAGTCCAAAACATCCCGAGTAACTACAAGTAAAAAAAGTTCTGTTATTAACGAATAATACGCCTTGTACATTAAAGTTATCACGGATATTACGTTTACCTTAAGCGGATGAAAAATATTCCTGCTTATCTGTGTTAAGTCATGGTTGTACTGTAACGATCCCATCCCCCTCGGATCTTTCCTCGTCGCAATGCCGGCCCGGGCGCCGCTGCATATGCAGAAATAATATATATATTTATCAAATAAATAAGACAGCAATCGCGAACCGCGAGATCTCGAGGGAGATGGCCAGCGTCGAGCCAAGACACGTGAGTTTCTAGTCGAGCATGAGACTCTCATGAAATAATTAAAGATAAGATAAGATTTATTGGATCCATTAGTCCTCTATTGAGGAAATAGGACAAGTCAAAGAATATGTTACATATCACACTAAGAATACGAATATAAGAAACAAAATATGGATACAACATATGAGTAAAGAAAATTATGTATACAATGATAAATAAATAAAACAAAGCAGAGCAAACAAAATATGAATACAACATATCAAGAATATGAGTACAAAACAATAAGAGAGATAGTAAAAGAAACTATGTATACAATGATAGACAAATAAAAGAAGTATACATAACATATACAAAAGATATAATTTCTAGAGAAACAATGTCAATTTTGAACACTATAGCGGTATAATAGAGATCCACGCACTTCACACTTCACAATACACTACACTTTGAAACAAACATGTGTAGATCCGTGGGAAATCAGGCTCCAGCAGATCTCGTCAATTTAGGTCATGAAACAAAGAAGAAAAGACCGTTAATGAGAGGATAACGTATAATATACACCTGATATTGTTTGCATATGATGACCACTGATTCAGCACTTTTGCAAAAATAGACTTTAATTACTTTCAGACCGATTGATAAATTCAGGAATAGAATAATAAACTCCTTCTAGCAGGAGATTCTTGCATGCTTTAGTGAACTGATTATAACTGTTTAAATTTTTTATGTTGTCCGAAAGGCTGTTGTAGAGTTTTATTCCGGAGCAGTGGATACTGTTCTCGTAAAGGTGAAGGCGATGTTTATCAGCTCTGAGGACTGATCGGTTTCTAGTACCGTGTTGATGATAATGCCCGTTGCTTTGGAATAGGCTGAAATTACGTTTTACAAATTTTAGAATTTCTAGTATGTAGACGCACGGAAACGTTAGGATTCCTAAGCTTTTAAATAGAGGTTTACAATGTTCCCTACAATCTTTCGCGCATAGTATTCTTATAACTCTTTTTTGTAACTTGAAAACGTCAGAACTTCGAGGGCAATTACCCCAACTCGTTATTCCGTAGCACATATTTGAGTGGAAATAGGCATAATAGACCATAATCGCGGTTTTAGGATCAACTTGCTGCATTAGTAATTTTATTGAGTAGCACGCGGAACTAAGTTTGCCTGTGAGTATTTCGACATGACGATTCCACCGTAGGTTATCGTCAACTTGAAGGCCAAGAAACGACGCGTCATTAGCGAATCTCTTGTCTTTCACAGAAGAATTAACAGTTGATGAAAACTGTAGTAGTTTAGTCTTTTCGGTATTAAGAGTTAACTTATTTGCAGTGAACCATTGCTTTAACATTCCTAAAGTGTTTTCAACTTTGACATTGAGAGCGTTTATATCACTATCGGAAACAATTACGTTAGTATCATCCGCATACAACACTGTTTTTAAAGGATGAATGTTTCGAGGAAGGTCATTAATATACAAAATAAACAAAAGCGGCCCTAGTATTGATCCTTGTGGTACACCACAAGATATTTCCTTCCAGTCTGAAAGAGTAATTCTACCGTTTTGGTTCTGGATAGCCACTATTTGCTTTCTATTATTCAAGTATGAATGGATGAGTGAAAATGCGTTTCCTCTGATACCGTAATATTTGAGTTTATTGAGTAATATATTGTGATCGACTAAGTCAAACGCTTTAGATAGATCTGCGAATATACCTGTCACTTTTAATTTTTGATCAATTGAATTCTGGACGTCTTGTACAAATTCGTACATGGCGGTACTAGTGGATAAAGGGGGGGAATGATTTATTCAATAATTAAACATGGGGTTAAAACAATTTAATTTAATATTTAAAACCCGGCCAAAGCCCACTCTGACTCCACAATCATGGAATGTTGCGCACAGTCATCCGCTCACTTAAACTCTAAAACCTAACCTAAAATATGACTACAATAATTTTGACAGTTCATCTAAATATGAGACTGTTCACCGTCACTGGCGAAATACTATATTGTCGGTCGTTGCACACACGCAGTAAGAAAGGGGAAGGGGAGGGCTTACTGTTTGCAGGTCTCGGTGCGGCAGCCAAGATGTCCACGCTCCTGGCTGCATTCACTCCGGCTCTTCGGGCTGGTGTCCCTACTCTCCCTCCTGGACACACTTTCCTCACTTGCCTCTCACGGCAATCTCTACCTCCTTTGCTGCCTCAATCTGAAATCCTATTCTCCAACACTCCTGTTCATCTCGCCGTTCTCAGCAAAAATCTCCACCACCACACAGCTGTAATCTTCACACCGCCGTCCACAGTCACATCAATAATAATAATAACCACACCGCCGTCCACTCTATTTTTTAAGTCCACAGGCCTGCCCCCACTTCCTGAGGTTTTCAAAATCCAACTTCCTGTCCAGATGCCTTCAGACCGCTCCCAGGTCAACGACCATCCACGATCAAAACATCTGACCTGACAAACACAATGGTCCAGATTGCTCCAACGACCGAATGTGCACTTATTTCAGGGTCGTGAAAATTATCACACGCCTGACGGGAAAAATCACTTATTACAGTACTACTTTTCCTTAAGTATGCTGTACGACAGAAAAGTTTTACGTTTTTATGGCATTAAAAATAAACTCTTGTAACTTCATTAACACACAGCTTTCTTAATAAGTGAGCTGAGGCTTTCTTAATGTTGCATTTTCTTATAAATATTAAAATAATTTCTCTTGATTTTTGAAATCAAAAAACCTATTCCTAAATTTGGAATCAAAAAAAAGATGATTAATTATCAATCAGACAAACAAAGTGTACTTGATTGAGTTAACCTAACCTTAAAATATTGATTAAAAAGGTATAGGGTAACTCATTATTCAAACGATTGTTACTAAACTTGGTATATAATTCAGATAATTAATTTTATTTTTACTACAGTCATTATTAAATAAACTCCAAACAGTTTTGAATTAGCTTGAAAGTGTCACTGTGTACGTTCATTGATCCATTTATGATGCTTGTAATGCATCAAACTGTTATTCCAATTATTAGAAAATAATATTCAAATACAATTATTTCGAATTTTTTTAATATCTTGGATATTAGTAACAAAATATATTGTATGTTTATCAAAAACAACATAAATGTCCTCAAATTTCATGAATTATTTATTTTCCAGGATCAGAATATACTTTCACTAGTTTTCAGCCTTTATTTTAACCGTATTCATTTGTACGATCTCGGGTAAACGGCGAAATCGTTCAATGGAACGTACGGATGAATATAGCAAAACTAAAGGTTGAAAGCTACTGAAACTATATGATGATGAATACGAGAGTTGTTCGATAACGTCTTGTAAATTTTGAAGAGAGAGCGGGAAATATTTCACTTTCGCGTCATTGTTGATAAACATGCTTCTTCAAAGATATTTCTAAAAATATATTATTTCCAGCCTTCTGTAGTGTTATATGTGTAGTCAGGAGGAGAAAATGAAAAAAATATATATATAAAAGTCATATTTAATTACTTTAATTATATAAGTAATGTATTTTTTTATGTGGATATGTTTTCACTTTCATTCAGTGGTGCTACAAAAAATAGGAGCATTATAACAGCTAAGAACCTGATACATCATTAAAATATATATTTGTAAAATAAATGAGCTCCAAAATAATAAGTTTAAGGCGAAGAAGTTGAAGCGGAATATGGAAAAGGAATCATGCTGCAAGGATAAGAAATATAAACCCTACTCTTTGCCGACATTGTAATATTAGGGAAGTCAGAAGCAGACTTGGAAACTATAAGTAGCATGAACGTGGCAATGGAGAAAGAGTTCAATATGAGGATTAATAGAGGGAAACCCAAGGTAACAGAGTGTAGAATTGGAAACAGTGGTATAACAAATGATGTTAGATTGGGAAGGGATATTTTGAAGGAATTTGAGAAATTCAATTACTTGGGAAGCGTAACAACTAGGGATCGTAAAAGTATAGTGCACATAAAGAGTAGGATAGCACAGGTAAGGAAGGCTTTCGCGAAAAAGAAGAATTTACATTCGGATAACATAAGTATGAATATTAGGAAAACGTTGCTTAATATGTTCGTATGGAGCGTGGCGTTATATGGGTGCGAAACGTGGACGATTGGAGTTGTGGAAAGGAAAAGAATAGAAGCTTTTGAAATGTGGTGCTATAAGAGAATTTCCGAAAATAAGATGGGCGGATAAAATCACTAACGGGGAAGTTCTAAGCAGAATGGGGGAAGAACGAATAATATGGAGAACGTTGACTAAGAGAAGGGATAGATTAATAAGCCACGTTTTGAGACATGAGTGTCTTTTAAAATTAGCATTAGAGGGAAGTATTTGTGGTAGGAAATGAAAAAGGAGGCCAAGGATGTAATAAGCTGAGCACATTGGAGAGGATGTGGGATGTGGTAGTTATGCTGTAATGAAATGGATTGCGCAAGATAGGATGGCATGGATTGTTGCATCAGACCAGTCATAGGAGTGAATACCACAACAACAACAATAATAAGTACAGATTATCAGTTAGGACGAAAACGATACAGTATATACAATATTAAAAAGGTATATAATTAACATGATAACGTGAAGATAGGTTAATTCATTGAATTAACCTACTTTAGGAGAATAAGTAGTGTAAGGACGTCTTCTGTGTATCGAAGACATCAACAAAATATCTGCTTAAAAACAAAATAAAAAAAATAATGACAGTTTATATTTAAGCGTTAACTCTTAGAAAAATGGAACATGTGTACTTTAATATTTTTTGAGAACTCTGGCTTCAAGTTCAAGTTAGTGAAACTGGAGCTCATTCGATCTACGTAATATTTCCTTGGGTTCGTTCTGCTTGGATCATGTTTTTAGGATAGCTGCCACAATCATGAATCCAAAATTAATATGATCATACTACACTATATGAAATTCAAATTAACTAATGATTGATTAGAGCTCATTTCAGATTTGGAAATGAATATCCAAAATCTGGTTTCAGAATAATCAGGCTGTCCGTTTATCGAGAAATGTGTCAAATTAGCCGACTCAAACTTCGGATGAAGTGAAGGAGCTAAGTTTAAGTATGTGGAGATATGGAACCCGCGGGTGCGTTGTGTATGACGTAAAGGCACCATAATAATAAATGCTCAAAACAGTGGCTGACACATTGGAATTTAAAAACGAAGCATGCCTCCATCGTGCACTATATTTGAGCCGTCGGTGCAGATGTGAGGCAGATGCCAGGAGTGACGCACTCCGGACACAAAATACTCGCTCTACGGAGAATTCCTACCGCAGTGCGCATTCATAGCATAATTCTCTTTTTATAGTCACGTCGCGGAACGTAGGTTACACTGAAACAAGTCATTGGCAATGTTCCTTTACGACTTGCCAAAATTATGCATCTCTCTCCGCACTCACAATTCCCAACTACAACTCATCATAGGTTACCGGGTCGTTAGATAAACAAATTGGGTTTTCTAAACAGATTCCATACCAATTCAGATATCACAATAGAGTGGGAATTATAATACTGGCCAGAGTTATCGGCTGGTATTCGGACTTCCCAGGTTGGTACAGGCCGTCTTTAAGAAACAAAAAAAATCAAGCAAGTCTTTCAAATAGTTAACTATTTCTTTGAAAAACCTACATAATAACAACAGGATATTCTTTCATCTGAATACACAGTGTGATTCAAAAGAAAGAAACTATTTCAAAATTTTATTTCTCACAAACAGTGAAAGGTAGAAACTGAAAATGTACATCACATGGCAAAGAAAGGTTCGCAGGTTTCGAGTGCATACTTAACGGAAGAAACATTTGTTAAAAACCTCTTCCTTTCCCTTCCTCGCCCCCCACTCTGGGGCTAAGTACAACTTACAGTGCATTTTGAATGCCAGAATTGCCCCAACTCCGGAATAGACAACAATCTCAGTTGTATTGTGGTATTTTTATGAAACATCCTCCACCCTCGCCGCTATAGATTCACCCTTCCCACGCCTAATGGCTTTGAAATTGTGCATCAAGTACATTGGGAAGATACTATCAAAGTAATTATCCCCAAAAATATTCAACCATTTATGCATGTTTAATGTTTCAATCTTCTCCTGGAAGAGGATGACAGTCGTGTCTTACCACCTCAGTGTTTGTTGCCGCGTCGCGATGAACATTCGAACAAAATTTGTTTGAAATTGCTCATCCCGTTTAATATAGAGCGCGGAAATTTGTTTTAACTGCTTCTCACTACCTTGTAGCCCTGAGCTGGAGCTAAAATCGCATTTTTACTGTCAGGATTAAAGTCAGCAACTCCCACTACACTGGTTTGACACAAATCTAGGATTTTTTCTATTTATGAATATATGTCGCCTCTCCAACCCCATCCCCAATGCTGAATGGGGTTGAAAATATGCAAAAAAAATGAGTAAAGGAACACTGTCAAAGTTATTGGCCTCGAAAAATATTTTTCCATACAAGTATAGGCCGTTTCTTAAAAATTTCTGCTCCCTGCAACCCCACTCCGAGCAGTATCTTACCCCTACAGTGTTTTTTTCGGGTCTCAAAGAAACAAGTATAAAATTTGGTCAAAATTGCTCCTCCTATTCAAAGTTGTACGCGCAACTATATATTACCCTCTTCATAACCCTCTTAAAGGATGAAATTCAACTTTACCGTTTTGTTGAATATCAAAACAAGTCAGCGATTCCCAAAACAATGGTTTCTACGCCGATTGTTTTTTATTCTTTTTATGTAATGCCACTTCCCTATGCTGAATACCACACAAATAACATCGGAATAAAAACTAAAAATCTGATTGCCCCCGAAAAATCTTAATTCGACAAAATATCTGTTATACGTACATCTTCAAAAATATTTGTCTCCTTCATCCCCTCCCCTGGGGGTAGTGATGTTTTATTCAGTGTTTGTTTCCGGGAATACGTGTAAAAAAATTAAGTCGAAATGAGGATCATACAAACATAAACGGTGACTTTTATTTTCAGTCCGTATACTCTAAATTATTTGCATATTTAATTAATGTTTAATTTAAGCAGCAATGCTACCTAAATTCTTAATAAATATGCAAAACGGTTTTATAAGTAGCATTCTCTTCAAAAACGATGGTCGGGGCCGCTTACGGTTGGCAAAACCGTAATGGTTGACTTCCTCCTACTGGATTTTTCTTCCCCATCTTGGCCTTAGGCGATCTTGAGCAGTTTGAGGGGTGCATGCATCGGGATCACAGAATATGGGCATACGATAAGAGATTTTCGCTTATCCTATTGGACCAGTCGGCTATCTGCTCCCCCCGCATTCCCCCAAATTTGATCGAAACATGGAATCGAGTTTGTTGCGTCCTCACAACAATCAAAGTCTCCCGTCATGAGAACGGTGCGAGAGTGGTACCAAATGCACCACCTACCTGATACAGATCTCTCTGTGGTTTTCACAGCATAACATTTTGGTTAAGCACCTGGTAGAATCCTTAACCTACAATCCGGAAACGTCATCCATTGTCTGCATTGCACTACCTACCATATCCCCATTTTCCATCCCTTCCTATGCTATTATAGGGGACAGCCACCCTTTCGTAGCTTGTCTTTCTAAAACAAAAACGCTTACAGTTGATTTTATTTTTAAAAAGATGCAGCACCACTTATAAAAGTCGCATGAGGTAAGATCCAGAGATCTTCTCACATCTTTCAATTTATATGCGTTTTATTTTTTGGAACATTGTTACAAATATTGACAAGGACATCAAATGTTGGTTGAAACGTCTATTTAGTATTATGGTTTAAATTCTTGTTCAAAATTTAATAATAGTGTTATACTGGTCGTTAATTATTATCTAATATATGTTAAAACAGACGTTAATTGTTCTTATATTTCCTAATTATGATAGAAACCCTGATTCAACCTAAAGAAAATCAGCTGTGTAGAAGTTGTGTCGTCTACAGAATTATAACTTTCTGTTGTGATCGTCAGAATGCAATACCTGAAATAACTACAACTTATACAGCTTCAGATACAGACGTTATTTAAGAACACACAATGCTTCTGTTTTCCAAGTTCACCGCTTGCGTATTATATTGATTCCCTATTATTCAATTCAAAAGTCACTCCGATACACTCAATATTTTCACCTGAAGAAGAATAACGTTTGTATATGCAGCTATCAGAAACGAATCTTTTATACCATTCGTACATCTGTTTATAAATATGTGGTTTTAGTTGAACTCAGCCTGCACTTCAACAATAGTTTCTATCTTCGCAAACTACGAACGACGTCCCCTTGTGCGTCCATTTTTTTTACAAACAACAAAGCTGCATAGAATTAAACGGAATGTAGACTGCATACTTCTTCCTTGGCTACGGACTCACACTTGCAGCAAATTGTTGCAATTCTCCACGGCGCACGACGTGGTCATACTTATATATTCATCAATTATATAAATAAAATCATACTTCATTTGATGCGTGAATGTTTTGTCAATAGACATTGAACAACCTATCTGATGAATTAATAAAGCTGTCAATAATGTTAGAAATATATTTTAATAAAATAAATTATACACATATGATTCAAATAAAATAATAATTGATACGACGGATCATTTATAATTCATATAAATATGACTATAAATCCATCTTATGATTAGTTGTTTAATAATTTCTTTGAAGATGTTCATTTCACTTTTATACGGAGGACATTCATGAATTATGAATGAAACGTATTCTTTATAATTAAAGGTCATATTTTAATAAATGTCTGATTCATTAGCCATTTCTTTAATTATGAAATACAAGATATACTTTGAAAAATGAAAACATATATGTAAAATAAATCTATTACAGATAAACCTAATAAATTTACAAGACTAAATTATTTTAAAATCACATATCTTTGTCGACGGAACTTTCTTCACTTGGTTTCCCAAAGGAAATGGTTTTTCTACCTCTGTTGGTGGGTTACTACATTACTTGATCCAACTGATTTCATATTTATATGCAAGCGCTTGCACGACGATCTGTTAGACAATGCATCTCTTTAGGTGAAACACCGGGTAGGATCCTCAAACCATAGCCCGGGGGCCCTAGTCAACCCTTGGCTACCTTGCTCTACCTTCCGCATCCCCCCTTTTCAATTCCCTTCCTATGCTATTAAAGGGGAGTTGCCTGTTTCAGGATCACCCTCATGTAGCCTGTTAATCCAAAAAAAAATAGTCCGTGATAACCTGAAATTTGAAAACTGATCTTCCATTTTAAATAACCAATTTTCTCTTGTCAGTCGCTCTCTGTTCTTCTTCTCCTTCATCTTCGGCTCTACAGCCGTTGTCTATTTCCTGACATCAAACTTACAAGTTTTCTGTCTGTTAGTTTTCATATAATCTTCACGCGTATGTTTGATACTAAAACATCAGAACAATTTTATAAGTCTTATTATTATATATTTAGCACCATTATCATAAAATGTAATTTAAATCTTTCCATTCAAATATTAAGTTCATATTTACGATCACCATTTGTGGAAAATAATTTTAAAATGCAAGGATAATTAATTTAAAGTAGTCCAAAAAGTGATGGAAAATTAGAAATCTTTAGGATTTAAATTAAAATTAAAGTATCAACTTCCGACTTAAAAATATGAATTTTAAAATTGCCTTCCCCACTCTTGGCTAGCAATAAGGAATTGTGGAAAAGAGCTACTTTTCTACAGTCGTTTGGCCCCTTTGAAATTATTATTCTCTTACCCACAGCAATTGCAAGCGTATTTTTCGAGATATTTTCTCCCCGTAGAAGTTGATAATTAACTCTCGGAATATTTTCTTCGCCCAATATTCTGTACAAAAATATTCAGTTGCCAAATTAAGCTTAAGATATGAATGGAGTATGTGAATGAAAAGTCGTGTTTATTTTTCATCATCAGAATTTTTTCCTACAACGCATAAACCAGAAAATTAGCGGAAATTAAACGTTGAATAAATTTGTAATTTGGTCATAAAACAGATAAGCAGTTTTACTATTCCAATGAAAAAGCATAGGTAAAGCCCAACCTACTGTCTTTAAACTCATTCAAGTTTATAAACTTTATTGAACCTTTGCGACCAAAATTCGTTATTGCTTATACTTAAATCGATAATAACAGGATTTCATTCTTTAATTCATTAATTTTTAGTTATGAACTCTAAATTCAGGAAATTTATTCATACTCTTCTTCATTAACTGAACAATTTGTTTTCCATGAGAAGGTTACAACAAGAAACGTGCCTAGCAACATTTATAATCAATTTTTTATCGCCTTTCTCAATGAATCAGATGCCAGGTTTTGAGCGTTGTCGTTCCTTCGACTTCGTGTCATCTGACGAAAGCGAGAAGGATTGCAGTAGCATTACCGTTGACCGTTAGTTATCATGGCTGTACATGATAGTTTGCGACATCTAAGAAACAATAAGAATACCAGAAGATTTTAGGAACATACCGAATAAGACTGGGGCTTATAGTTGCGAACAGCATAGGACAATTAGTTTAGTATCTCATTCGTCCCAAATATTAACGAAAATAGTATATAGGAGAATGGAACGTCAAATAGAATGCAAGTTAGCAGAAGACCAGTTTGGTTTTAGGGAGACTGTAGGGACAAGAGAAGTACTATCGACTTTCCGTCCAATTTTAGAATAAATGATAAGAAAATACAGGCTACGATCATGATATTTTGTAAATATATATTATTATTAAATTACTCTAAGCTGCTATTGGCATCACTCGTGCCCGTTGCAGCTATATACCGAAAGAAAATAACAAATAAAACACAAATACAATTCAAAAAGTTTACACTAAGGAAGACTTTTGAAGTGTAGTTTTTTTATCTAAAAAAGAAAACCAATGAGACACACAAAAATCGCTTCACTATTCTAAAAAAAAATAAAACTACTACATTAGTTTTCTTACCTATTTCTAAACTGATTTACGCTAACCCGGAAAAGTCGTCATATTTCTGCAGCAATGAATTCCCAATCGCGTATTGACCGATTTACAAATGAAAATTTTCCTACGTCTGTACGATGCCTTTTTCTTTAATTTTGGGGGAAAGAGTGGTCATGTTTAGTAGAAATATATTTGGCGTCGTTAGATGGTTATTTATTTCTTTCCAGGGCCGGTTCACCACAATAATTAGCTTTATGACTGTATTGCGCATATGTTCCTTCTATTACTGATGACCATTCTAAATTCTTTCTCGTGAGGATTGTCCGCGACTCGACCCCCAAACCTTTTTCAGCCCGTTTTTGTATTTTTTTCCAACGCCAGAATGTGTTCATTCATAGGATCCCAGCTCGTTACCCCACATTCTAAATTGGGCCTGACCAGCGTTTTGTAAGCAGAAATCTTGTTTTTCTCGTGCTTATTCCTCAAGACCCCTGTTTACAAAGTGAAGCAGCAGCACGCCCATCCACCCTTTACCTGCCAGGGACCCGCTCACCTCATTATTCCCAATTTTAGAATATTTACTAACGTGATCCCCAAATATTTAAAGTATTTGATTCCGTTACAACATCTGTTCCGATTTTATACTAGTGGGAGGGACATTGTCTCTTTTTTTGTAAAAACGACTGTCTTACTCTCGTTGCATTTAGTTTGCATTTTATTTCTAACTGACCATTGGTAAATTTAGTCCAAATCAAGTCCTGCAAATCTGTTGCACCTCAACGTTTACGATTACTATAAACCAAACAATCATTTGCAAAAGTTTGATCTGTGATTTTAAACCGATTGTTAAATCATTTATGAATGCAAGATATGATGACACTTCCTTGCGACCCGACGTGATCTTTCGACAGAGTCAGGACAATTTGGCATTCACCGCGAACGCGGGGGGTGAAACGATCTTTTAAAATTCCCATACCACTTCAGTATCAATACCGAAAAGACAGAGTGGAGCCGCGAGCAAGAGAGAGAGAGCTCGCGGAACTCATGAGCGAGAATAGACGAGTGCGTCGAGGCTGACGTCGATAGGGCGGTATAGAAAAATCAATAATTATAGCGTCTATTCTCCCTCCCTTGTTAACCCCGTCCGACAGATCTTGGCAGACCGTTGCTAGATGCCAGTTGGCTCTCACAAGAGAATCCAGGTCTGAAGCCATGTTTCCCACCGTAAATCCATCCCCTTTCGTCCCAGTGCTTACGAAAATATTTAGAACCAGCCTTTCATGCCGTAAACTGTAACACACTGTTAAGGATTTTGAAGATTACAGGAATAAAATATCGAAAAAGAAGAGTTATCCATAACTCTGCAGATGGCAGCCAGCAGTAATTAGAATTGAAGGACAAAAAAAAAGAAGAATTCAAGAAAGCAGTAGGTCAAGGATGCAGTCTGTCGCCCATGCTCTTTAACTTATATATATAAAACAGGTGATGAAGAAAAGGAATCAAAATTCAAGTAGAAGAAATAAAAATCCTAGGTTGTGGCAGCTTTGTAGAAATGAAAATGCTTGGAGGGTTTCATCAGACCAGTCTTAGGACTGAATACCACGACAACAACAAATGAAACCAAATGTCAGAAGTGGAAAAATTTAATTAGAATATCTTTTTGTCCTATGACTTTAGGGACCTCCTCAGTTCTTTAATTAAAATATTACAAAAATTTCATGTTGCGTCCAGGGCCAAAAAGTTGACGGACGAAGCGGATTCTAATTAAATGTTTCCATTTCTGACTTTTGGCCACGCTTTTTTATTTACAATATTAAGTCAGATAATGTAATTACATTATTGATAATATTATTTATTATATTATATAAGTATACGTAATAATTATTTATTTGATTCGTCTTCACTAAATATTGACAATTTTTATTTTTTCTGGTGAATGATTAGGTAAGATTAACATAATGGCTTTGCAGAAATTTTAATTCTCATTTTATGAAAACAATAATTGAAAATAATGCAGATTATCATACAAGTATATGTAACAAAAATTATTTAGTTATTGGCAAGGATAAAAATCTAGATCTATGCCCAACACCATTTTGAAAAGCCTAAAAAGCAGATTTAAAATGTGACCCTAATGCAATGAAATTCAGTACAATCAAATCAATTTATGGTCTACAGATTGTGAAAGTATAATTTAAAACATTTTCTTTTTGACGTCGTATATTTATAAGGCTGTTACCCAAATATGCAGCAAATTTTATTTTCCAATAGAGTAAGAGAGTTGTAATTTAGTATACATACAGACTCATCCGAGGTTATAATCATGTGCATTTTGTTTTGTTAAACATTCACGTTCGGCACTTATTGCAACAATTACATCACGATAGTAGATGTTCAAGATCTAACTCATTAGTAACGTTTATATATGTATTTAAAAGTGTTATGAATTAAAATGGACATCTATTTGCTAGAAACAAATTTCCAGTTCTTGCGTAGTGAAGTACGAAGGAAAAAGCTACAAGTTTCGCCGTTGAGCGGCTACCAATTAAATATTAAGCACCCCAATCGGATTTGTACTTATCGTGTTTCGTTTGAGCTTAAAGTGGCGTTACGATAAGTGCGAGTAACGTGACTACAACGTACCAGAAAGTTTTAATGTGCAATGAAGTATTAATGCGAAAGTATGTAATGACTATTGTGAGAAAAAATACAGGTAAAGAAATACTTTATTTTTAAGCCGCGTTGTGATGGATATGAGGAAATCAGAAATAATTATTTCACTTTGCATAACTGAATCCCCAAACTCTTTGAGATCAGTAATGTGACTACATGCAGTCTCGGTCACGCATGGATGACTTTAATCCCTGGCGCCAATAACTCTATTACATTCCATGAAGCGCAATTAATTTGATCTCTTTCGTCCACATCGAAATTAATCCCAAAATTACTTTAATAATGGTAATGCGGCTATTGAGTCAACTATGATTAATCAACAAAATGCACACTTATATTCAAAGAGCTTAAATATCTCTCTTCCTGAAACTAATATTTGTTAATCATATAATGGACACAACTAATTATTTAGCATTTTAAGAAGTATTTTTAACTTGGTGACAAATTCATCCGACTAAAATATTTATTTTGAAACATTACTGTTTAATTGTCGACCTCCTGTGGTGTAGTGGCTAGCGTTGCTGCCTCACAACCCAAAGGTCGGGTTCGAATCCTGCCATGGGCTTGGATGTTTGTGTTATCCTGGGCGAGAAGACTGTTGGAGTCGACTCGGTAGGCTCAGGCCCTCAATGGGCTGTAGAGCCATGGAGAAAGAAAAAAAACTGTTTAATTATATTGAGGTCGAGAAATTCTATTTGATGGACTAAGAAATTACAAAACTGTCATATAGGACTCAAGGTCACTTAATTCGTTTCTCTGTAGCCAAGAAGCAGATAATTTGTGTTTGTAAGATTCATAAATGGATTAATTTGGTAAAATATAATGTAATATTAAATTTTCGAACCATATTATAATTAATTACAATACAAAATTTTAAAAAAATTCACACATAATTTAAATAAATTTAACTGCACATTCGCCATTCTTTAAAGGCGATTCCTGAAACGGAACGGTATTTTACTCGACATAGTATGCATATTGAAATGTCGTGAATAAAATTTTTAATCGATAAAGCCGTAAATTCGACGATATTGGTTATGCGACTGTAAAATACAAATTAAATATAGTGATTTTTTATCATATAGGCTCCGATAGTCGACGTGTGTGCGTCTCGTCCATGTCGGTTCCCTGCAGACATCGTGAAGAACATTATCAATTTCAATCTGCTTCCTCTAAAAAAAGAGACAATCTAGACTGTCGTCTTTATTTAATGATAATCTACTTTCCGGACTAGTCAATTTTCTCTGGACTGACTACCACGAACGTCACTAAACTTATAACCTCTGTAGTATTCTGTAATGGGAATTTATTTATTGATAATTATTAGTGAATGATATACATATATATATTTGGGTGGACGTCAGTAAAACTAAAATAACATTTTAAAACAAAAGTTTATTATTTTACAATTAATCTTAACAGTATAAAACACGATGAAATTTTCTTTTTTTATTAATTTATATATAGTCGCATCAACAAAAAAGTCATTAGCGACTTATACGAAATTACAATATCGGTTACATTTTTGGACTTTAAATTAACAATTTTGTACATTTTTACTTAACATTTATATTTTCAGTGCTAACCTTAAATGCACCTAAAAGTTTACATTTTATGGTATGAATTGGATTTTTGGTCGATTTTTATAATAACATTTGTATCCTTTTATTTTACCATGGTTATTATCCTTGAAATTTGTATTAGAAATTTTCTTATTTTATTTGCCTGGCTGAGTTCTTATGATAAACTAAATAAACATTGCAAGAGACAACGGTAAATAAAATCTACCGTTCTCAGGGCTTTGTAACGTTTGTTGCGTAGCAGAGTGAAGAGCGAGAAATTATTGTACTTTGATTTCACATGCCTTCAGCCCTTTATTGGTTTCCGGGTTGTCCTGTATTATGTTGTGACCGGCTGGAACGTCAAGCCAGGTTCTCACTTTTGGGAGTTGGAAACTGGACCCTCCTGTCTCGATAGCAATCATCTGACTGTCTCCTTTCACTAGCTCTCCTCCTACTTTACTGTTCTTAAATTCCACTGGTTTCCCCACTTTTTCTATCTCCCACTGGTCCTCCAATGGGGTTGGCGACCCTATCCATCTTTTTTTTAAAAAATCAAAATTTGGGAGGGACCCCCTAGCCATCCTTTCGGTCAACTACCTCGTTGACCTTGGCTAACCTGGCTTTCTCGCCGAGTCGCAAAATTCTTCCAAGCAAAGGGCTTAAACTCTGGTAACTGTCTATTATAGGCTCCACGTTTTATGACTGTTTGCGCTGGTTTTTCCAAAGCTGCCCTTGCGCATTCCAGGATTCCTATCAAAGTGTTAAGGATTGTATACATATATATATATTTAAATAAAAATTATAATGACTATTTATACGCGTTAAAATTCTTTTCATGTTTCTTGATACGTCACCGTGGCTGTCCAATCATTTAGATTCCATGGTTTCCGATTATAACTATAAATTGGTTAACTCACTCGCTGGGACAAATTAAATTTCAACCATCAATCAACCTTTCAGATATATGATATATTTCTCTTCTGGATTTAGTCCGCTTCTAAATATACCCAACTACTTATATAAACAATAGTTGGCGACTTCGTTGGCAATTGCTCATCTCGGGCGATGAACCTGTCTACGTTTAGTGCTGGCGCTCTTAAGAGGGTTTCGTTAATCCATTTGTCTACCTTGATCTTTCCCATGCTCGTTTCATGAACAACTGGCTGCTGGTCCTCAGAATTAAATTTCAGTTTTAATATTTAATTTATCATGCAAATTTTCACGAAACCTTTACGACACTTAAATATACATTATACGTTTACAACATGTTCACAGAGCAACTGTAATCGAACAACCTAATGTTTGGTATACAGACGATGGACCCTTGAGTTACACATTTTGTGAAGAAGAACAAACCAACCACGATTCCCAGCCGCTCGTTCAAAGAGATTGTTGTGCTTGTGACGAAGCTAAGTACGAGGTTTGTAAAATGAAACAATACTATTTTTATTCTTTCTGGATTAATAACATTCAAAACCAAAGGACAAAACTGTGGCATTATAAATTCATGAAATTTGTCAGTAACTTTATTGTAACTTAATCATTCTTTCAACATTGTTTACTGCAACGACAATTCTTATACATTGTTGTATTAATTTTCACAGTTAACATTTGAAGGCTTGTGGTCAAGACATACTCATCCTAAAGGATTCCCCGACGACAGCTTTCTGGCGAAATTCAGTGACGTTATCGGAGCATCGCATACTTCTGACTACTACTTTTGGAACTATGGAGACACGGCGTCTAAAGGACTCAAGCAAGTTGCCGAACGAGGTTCCACACGCTTGTTGGAAAGTGAACTCAAAGCAAAGGCAAGTTAGCTGTTATTCTCTACTATGCAAGTTACTGAAACCCTCAGTGTGTTTTTTTTTCATATCAACTTGAAATAGTAAATTATTTGAATCTGGTAAACATAGAAGCCCTCAAATTTCAAGAAATACTTTTTTATTGTAGCGTTTAATAAATTATGATATAGAGTAAGAGGCATCTGAAAATATTAGTTTTTACATTGAAAGATGCATTAAGCAGAGCTTACCAACTCTTTCATCTCCGTAATACCTATTACTTTTATTAACAGTAAATAAATTCCACTTTTTTGCGAAAGTCTTCCTTGCCTGCGTTATCCTACTCTTTATATTATACTTCTACCATCCCTAGTTATTGTGCTGCTAAAGTAACAGAATTCCTTAACTTCCCAATTTAACACCCTTTGTTATTCCAATGTTTCCCATACTACGATCCATTACCTTGGTTTTCCCTCTATTAATCCTCATGTTGTACTCTTCCTCCAGGATCACGTTCATGCTATTTATTATATTTTCCAAGTCCTCATCTGACTCCCCTAATACTACAATATCATCAGTATACCGTAGGGTTCTTATTTATTCTCCTAGTAGTATGATTCATTTTCCATATTTCGTTTTAAATTTCTTCATCGCCTGTTGTGTATATAAATTAAACAGCATCCGTGTCCTACGTCTTTCTTCATTTTCTTTCTTTTCGTGCCCTTCAATTCTAATTAACGCTGACTGCCAGCTGTAGAGGTTATGGATAACTCTTCTTTCTCGATATTTTAATACTGTAATCTTCAGAATCAGTAATAGTTTTTTTCAGTTCACATTATCAAACTGTTTTTGTAAATCTACAAATACGTAGGCCTGTTTTTATTTATCCTGTCTTCTAAAATTAGATGCAAAGTCAATATTGCTTCTCTTGTCCCTCCCTACATTCCTTCTAAAACCAAACTAATCTTCTAACTCGTATTCTATTTGACGTTCCATTCTCCTATATACTATTTGCGTTAAAATGTTGCACGCATAAGATACTAAACTAATTGTCCTGTGCTGTTCGCATCTATCTTCTTTGATATAGGGATAGTTATGTTGTTCCTAAAATCTTTTGGTATTCTACCTGTTTCGTATATTTCGCAAACTATCCTGAACAGCCATTAAAATGCTTCTCAGCCCGATGGTCTTATCGACTCCGCTGGAATGTTATCAATTCATGGCCATTTTCCGTTCCTGAGATCTGTCAGCGTCCTGTCAATCTTCGAATTAAAACTTTGTCCCCCAACTCTTCATCAACCTCCCCTACTTTTTTAAAAAAAATAGATATTATGGTCGCTTCAACATTGCAAGTTACATAAGAAAACTGCTATTGTTTAATTTTTGATATAACAACTAAATATAATCTAACAGCGTTGCATTGTCCATGATTTCAATGAGCCTCCGAATCGCATTATCATTTAAACAGTAGTCCTGAATGGTCCGTCTTCTGAAATCAGAATACTTCCTGCTCTTAAATATGATGTGTTTGACAGTAAGGCTCCTCACAAATGGGCTTTTCAGATCTAGAAAAAATGAGTCAACATAGTATGAAGTGATCTGATTCTGGAGACTTCTACTTGCTCTCTTCTTGGTACATTGTGAAGGTGATAAAGCTTAAAAACTATTTCTTCTATTACTGACTGATCTAGATTTCCACCGTGATACAGCTCTTACAGATATTCCTTCCATCTCTCCGCTTTTTTCTTCTTTATATATAATTGGCTTTCATTCTCCTTTCCTGATGTTCTTGCAAGTACTTTTCTTCCACCGAACGATTCTTTGATTTCCCTATGTCACCATGACATCTTCACCCGCTTTGCATTTCTCTTGTAGCCAAGCCTCAAGCCTCTCATTCTTCAGGCGTCTGAACTGCTCTTTACCATTGTCAGCTCTCACGTAATTTTTTATTATTTCTTGTGTTATCCAGATTTTCCTATTGGTCTGAGCTATTCTTCCCATTTTTTCGTCAGCTGCTCTAGTAATTTCTTCCTTCAATAGTCCCCATTTCTCTTCTATATTGTTTCTTTCTCCTTCCTCCATTAATTAATTCTTGATTTCATCTTTGAATTTCTGAAGTACCTCTTGTTTCATTTTTTCTATTTCCCATCTCTCTGTTTTAATTCCTTTCTTGGGTTTCTGCATTTCATAATCAACAGACTATGGTCAGAGTTCACATCTGTTCCTGCAAAATGCAGTCTACCACCTAATTCCTATATCTCTTTCTAACAATTATATAGCCCAATTGGTACCTGCCCGTGTCCCTGGGCTACTTCAGCGTGTAGAGTCTTCTTGCAATTAATACTAAAACCGTGAAATTACGTTTGGATACTACGTTGCATTATATATATATAATACATGTTCCTTTTAATTTTGAAGGCTTTAATGGTTACCTATGTCCAATAATTATGTATTTCATACATAAATAAGAAAATACGCAGATGATAAAATAAGCTACTTAGATTAAAGAATACAAAACTTCGAAAATACACAAATAAAAAATTTATTTGTTAACTCACAAATGACTAAGTATGATAAATCAATTAACAATAGAATTTTGTAATTTTAATACGAAAATAAGGGAACAGAATATATAAAAGTTAAAATTAAAAATAAATTCAATTATAAATGAGAACATCAAAATTTAATGTGTTGTTGCGAATTTAGATTTTAAAAAGATAATAGTTCTCTAGATAAAATACAAAGAATTGCCAAAAGTCAGAAGTATAATAATTTAATTTGAAAAAGTTTCGTCTACGAAATTTTGGGACCTCCTCATTTCATTAATTAAGAGCAGGTAGCCCAGGGGTGGCCAACCTTTTCCACACTCAAGTGCCAATTTTTTGGACAGACAATTTCGAATGCCCCATAGAACTCCACGTTCCTAGTTAAGGATTGGTAAATAGATATGATCTCGCTCCCCGTGCCAACAGCTGTAGTCCACAGTTATATTCACCAAACAAGATTGACAGAATGGTAATTCATTAAAATGGCGAATGTTTGCTGCAGGGAAAACCCTAGAAATTCTGAATCAGGTAGGTCGGGCATTGGGTACTATTCTCACGCCCTTCCAAATGACGGGAAGCGAGAGTGCTGTGGGCTCGCTGCATTCCCTTCTCCGTGTCTCCATCAGTTTTAGGAGGCAGCTGGCCGACTGATCCAATGGGTGCCCCAGGTCTTCGACCCCAGTATATACACTTCCTAAAACAGATATAGGTGCCTCAGCATGTGAAAATCTTGAAATTAGAGAGAGAACAAGGCATACTCGAAGGTAAGCCTCACAGATAAGAAGCACTTTAGTGGGGAAAACTCCTTACAATCACCAACAAGTTTTAAGCATCGGATATATAAACTCTGCATATCAGATAACAGACGATGTATTGCTGTTGTGTTTCTTCCACCAGTGACAAGAATGTGATATAATTTTATTCTCGACTAGCTATGCCCGCGACTTCGATCGCGCGGAAATAGCTCTTTTTAGTTTGACCTAAAAACGAAATGGAGTGAGAATGCTAGCCCACCCGCTTGCTCTCATGTTGCCAAAATTACGCTTATAATTACACAGTAGGTATAGAAACACCTAATAGGACTTTTAACTCGCAGTTGGTTTTCACACCACCTTTCGCGCGACAATTCAATGGATTTATAAATATTTGCTTTTATATTTTCTGAATTCTGCAAGATATCGAAATTAAACATACACGAAAATTTAAGGTAAAATTCCTGTTTCAATCCATGAAATTTTCAATGAAAACCGTTTAACCGTTTCTGATAATAAACATATATTGAGTATGGAGATTCAAACGCACGTAGACTTAATATTTAAATTTATATTATATTAACATCATTATCGAAATAGAATATGCACGAATATTTAAGTTATATTTTCTGCTTTTAAACCCTCAAATTTTCATTGAAATCCGTTGAGCCGTTTCTGAGCCTATTCGAGACAAACATACGGACAGACAGACACTTCAATTTTATTTATTGGTATAGATTCGTGAATACTCATACAAATGTTGTTAAGAGCCTAATCATAATGAATAACGATTCAGATTTGAATGAATGTTTCTTTTAACAGACGGTGTTTTTCAGAATTAAGTAACTCTAATCTTAATTTCTTTACATCTTAATTTTAATTATATAGCAGGTATTTATATTTTTTTGAAATTGTCTTGTTTACTAGTCTATTTATTTTTAGAGCCAAGAAATTCGGACAATTATTAAAGCAAGAGGTATTAGCTTTCCAAATGTCACGGGAAAAACGTTCGCCGTTTTCCGTGTGGACCGGAAGCATCACCTAATGTCCATAGTTTCGATGATAGGTAAGTAAATCTATAATTATACTAGTTATGTATAAATATAAAATATGATTTCGTTGAAAGAAATTTACGTGTGTTCAAATTGTTGTAGATCCTTCGCCGGACTGGATAGTTGGAGTTGCAGGACTTGAACTATGCCTCCAAAACTGCAGTTGGTCTGAGTACGTAGAGCTGAATTTATATCCATGGGATGTAGGAACAGACAGTGGAATAACTTACACGGTATTTAATTTAAAATACAAGTTTTCTCGTATTTTTATTAGTTACAGTCGCCTTCTAAGTTGTGCTTTTGTTTTGCAGTCTCCGGACATGCCTACAATTCCTCAAGAGATAATTCGACGCATAACATCCAGTTTCCCTAACAATGAGTCGTCACCTTTTTACGACAAATCTGGAACAAGCATGAAACCTCTCGCTCGCCTATACCTTACAAGACAAAGATTATACGAAAAAAGTTGTACAGACGAAGAAAGCACAGGAGAAGAGGTGGACAATTCTATGGAAAATGAAGGTATGCTATATTTCCGTCGATAATACCTTACAAATAATTGGATCAGGGGTGTGAGGAATCGTGTTGGAAAGGAAATTGATATCTTGACAGACAGTGGCGGTTGGTGCAATATGTTTCGTAATTTTAATAATAATATTTTAAGTAGGTCAATTTCTGTTTCGGTATAGAGGACTTTTAAAATTCCCCTGCCAGTGCAATCCTTTCCGCTAAAGCGGCATACGCTTTATGCTGAAGCGCCCGATTCCTATCTGGAAAGAGAAATGCGCATGCGCTGTATTTAGTTTCATTTCCATGCCCAATCCGAAAACTATACGAACTAATAATTGTATGTGTTACAATAAATCATCATTGGAGCGTGCGTGCTGACACAGCGTCTTATCGGACTACCGTTTTTAATGTTTTCAAGATTATTGTTTTTGGAAGTCTTGTTGTTCATTTGAATTAATCAAAATTTATTTAATAGAAAACATTTAAGGGGCGGCATTTTGAAGTCTAGCATAACTCCAAGAAATTTACCGCATAATATGTGGCTTGTTCCTTAATTTAAAGTATTTACGAAGTGTTAGAGATTTGTGCCAACTTTATTTTTTCTGCGTTTTTAAAACCTCACGACCTGCCACTGTTAAGGGATAATTGTTGACGATAACATTTAGTGTAACGATATGAATTTCAAACCAAAATTAAAACATAAAATCAACTGTTATCTGTACTTTATTTTGGAAATCACTTCTTCAGTTCAAATTACTCGAAATACAGATTTGGTCTTCGATCCATTTTTCTTAGAACTCTCTAACGGATTGTACTATTAAACTAATATTTTTTATAGTGAAATATATTTTATTTCCACTTTTCAACATAGAAATTTAAAGGGCTTTTAAAGCATTTGTTGAACAGATTGTAAGATGACTCAGTGGGAAAGCTGGCAGCCATGCTCTGTAACTTGCGGAATTGGAAACAAGCTTCGTCAGAGGTCCTACGTACACCCAGAAAGAGCATATGCATCTAAATGTAATAAACAACAAACTACAAGAATGCAATGCTATGGAGCTGAAAGAAAATGCAGGTATGTTAAAACATTATCGATAATTTCTTCATTAAATGCAATTTTTAGGTTACAAAGAAAACCATTTTTATCCGTTAAGGGTACAAAACACCTGAAAACGTTTTTTACATTAAAATTCCACTTGTATGTAGGTCCTCGTGGATGTATGTATATATAATAAGTAAAGATAAAGTGACTGTTAAAACAAATAATTAACTAATTGGGATAGGGGCACAAAGAGCTATTGATTTACCTTAAATCAAGGCTGGGAGACAGAAAAAAAAAATCAAATTTTTGATAGCCTGAGACCGCTTTTGTCGCGAGTGTTACTGAACGGTGCAGCGTTGCGGTCTTCGAAAATACTACCGATTTAAGGTAAATCACAGCTGTCTATGCCTGTTGCTCATTTAATTGAATTATATATCATACTCATATATAATTATGCCTATACTATGATTTGTATCTAGTAGTTTTAGTATATCATGTATTAGGATATCCAAAACCGGTGTCATATAAATTCGTCTGTCTGGTTAGAAGTCAGAAAATTTATATAAGTTAGTTGTCTTGTTTATAATTGCCAAGTGTTGTTTGTCGCTCCATCCAAAATTTTCATAATGGATTATTTCGATGTGTTTCCGCGTATTAGAATGTCTCTCGTGTAACATGAGATCTGTTCTAAAGAATTGAAATGCCACTCCATTCAGGCAGTTAGAGAAAATATCCTTATTACAAATGTGAACAACAAAACCTCGTTTTGCTGAAGGTGCGTAACATTACCATATATTTGTCTCTCAGTAGTGCCCAAAATTAGTTGAAATGGGAACAGCCCTTGCCATGTTGCTCAACAAGTTCGAAACTGTTGCAACTTGTCCCCGTTTCTGTGTAACGGTACAAACACTTCCACATCACGGCAAAGTCAGTAAGGAGGAGAATTAGTCAATTAAAAAACAAAAAATTGCGCGGTCCAGATGAAATGTCCACAGAAATAATTAATTATTCCGTATTTAATAAGGCTATTTAATATATCCATAAATAACTCAACTCTGCCAATAGACTAAAAAACTGGAATAATTGAACCTGTATTTAAATCTGGAAATAAAACGGACATACGAAATGATAGACCTATTAGCCTAATCTCAGTAGTATGCAAAATCATGGAGTACTTACTTTCGGGATGCACTTGAATCTAAAGAGTAGTTCTTTGAAAACCAACATGGATTTCGATCGGGTTTTTCGTGTGAAAGTCAGATGATCAATTTGTTTTAAGATCTAGCAGACGAAGTCGATCAGGGTGGTAGAATAGACACCATTGTTATTGATTTTGCAAAGGCTTTCGATGTAGTTCCTCACGACAGCTTGATCCAGAAGTTAGATTGAACAGGTAGTGACAAAAGAGTAGTTCTCTGGGTGCAAGAATTCTTAAAAAAAGTAAGCTACAAAAAGTCAATGTTGGGAAAGAAACTTCAGAACTCGGATCTGTAACATCGGGAGTCCCCCAGGGATCAGTTATTGCCCCATTATTGTTTCTCATATTTATTAATGATTTGTCTGATAATATAAATTCTGAAGTCCGACATTTTGCAGATGACTGTGTAATTTACAGGGAAATAACTGGGGAACAAGACGTAGCTGTTCTCCAAAGTAACTTAGATACTTTAAGTACATGGGCTAAGCGAAATAAACTCAAAATCAACAATAGTAAAAGTAAGGCGATTAATTTTACTAAAATGCGCGTTCAATATGCCTTGATATATAAAATAGATGGGGAAACAGTGATCGAGGAGACAAACTGTAAATACCTCGGCATTTATTTTAACAGTAAGCTGGGGTGCAATTAATGATTGGAAAAATCTGTCTGCAGGAGTGTTTGGGGAACTTCCTCTAAAGAGAAAGAAAATTTAGACTTAATCTAAGTTTAGTGTAGTGTAGTACAGTGAAGTGATCAGTCCTGCGAAATCTCTAAAAATATACTACAGTGAAATATATTTCCAGTGTTTTTTTAAGCCAAAAACAATATTATTCTTTTTAAAAATTCATCTTCTAATAATATGATTCCTCACTTATTTATTTATATTGAATATAATTATACATTCAATTATAGGTTAAATATGGTCCTTACGACCAGATTATTAATTATTGTTTAAGTTCAACGGAAACAGACTGCAACCTGTCCTAAATATATGCGCATGCGCAGTATAGTCTATACTCGCTGTCTGTGGCGGCTAGAGAGTTTTTAAAGTTATGTGTTACATCTCCCCAGGGAACAATTTTTACGGGGATAATTACATAACATATTATTAATAATACTACAACATCTACAGGGTTTTAATACTCAAGGACCCGTAATGTGTAATATTTCTTATTTAGCCTGCATAACTTGTAATAAGAAAAATACAGAGGATATAATACTATTTATACGGCTCAGAATTCGCAATGGTACAGGCTGCACCATATATTCCCGTAACACCTCCACTTCCATGCCACTGAACCCTACAACATCGATCTTAACCGCATAACTGCGCGCCATCCTCTGGCCCTCAAACATATCAGCTCTATCACATCAATTGTGGTAATGACTCGTGAATATACAGTGTGGTTTAAGCTAATGACACGTGGTCAGTGTCTTGGGCGCTACTTGCGATAGTTCTTTCCGGCGGAATGAAGCAAATAAAATAAAACACATAATATAAACGTGGGATTATTATATTTAAAAAAAGTTAAACAAATTACAATTGAAATATTGATTCTATTGGTCTGAATATACCCAAATTTACCAACTCCGTAAGGCTAACAAATGAGACATCTTTCTCCTCGGATAAACCGTGGTGGTTTTGGTCACAAAACACACACACGCGGTAATGCAAGGCCAACACTCATCAAATAGCAGGAACGATCAGGAACTCTGGAGCTTGCTCGTTCTGGGACGTTGGTACAACCATCTCCTTCGCCGTCTTTGCCAGAAGTGTCCGTCCCAGAAAATCTCTGAGACGACGATATAAACTTCTATTGACTGTTTCATCCATCCTCTCATTGGTCAGCCTACGTGAACGTGGCTGGACCGATTATCCACTCCTTATCCCTTTATGAGCCCGGGCAAAAAATAGTTTTTTTTCTGTACCCTTTCGGGATTTTCCAGCTTCATCCTTGGTCCAAAGGTTCTAACTCTTGGCTTTGTGTTGGCGAATGTCTTACCGAAAAATTATTATTAAATAAAATATAATGCACCATACAACCAATCATTAAGTTCTTACACATGTACCCTTATCCACGCAGAAACTAACACAAACTGAAACCTTTAACGAATTTAAAATCAAATACAGAAGAAATTTCACGAAATAGCCTAAACTGCAATAATATTAATAATAGATGGATTCAGTCGCACAAAAACAGGATTGGAAAAGTCATTGCAGATCAACAATCCATGAACGCCACCCATAACTCATAAATGGAAACAATCCAAACTTCAACAGCACTGGGGAGCCAAGTGGAAAGAAATTAAATTCAATAATTACAACCCACAGGTCCATAAAAATCACTCCCTCCTTAAAAAGAAACGAGCAAATAACTGTCACAAGGGTCCGTACCGCTCACTCAAAAATTACACATAATCACAAAGGAAACACCCCCTTCTGTACCCAATACAACACAATAATTACCATAAAACAAATCATTTATGAATGCAGCTAATTCGAATAAGAAAGGGACCACATATTTGGAAGCCACAACGAGATGGACTACTCTCCGAAACATCAAGAAGATATTGTTAAGTTCTTTAATATGATAAATTTATATAGGGAAATCTAATGTAAAAGGCTTTAATGTACAGACGCTAATAATCAGTTGTTGTTGATGCGACTTAAAATAAACAAAAAATTCTGGACATTAACATTGTTGTTCAAAATGTCGAACCAAATGTTCTCTCACGATTTCTTTTACTCTGGGGTGAGAATTTTTAAGCACAATTTTTTCCCAAAATTATTGCAAGTTCAATTATTCATGCCAAATATGACGAACACTTTATTTGTTAACTATCGATATTTCAGCAAAATTTAGCAAAATCAGGTGACGATTTTCGAGGATAAATTAATTTTTTTTTGGATGTTGCCGCCTTTTTTTGATGTTGAGGGTCGTCCAGGCCGCGGATAGTTTTTTTAGACCACTCAAAAACTTGTGTGCGTGATCAAAAATCACTTCCATGCACTTCCTTTAACATGGCAAGAGCTTCTGTAACAGTTTGTCCTAGTTCCACAAGAGACTTGAGGTTAACTCTTTGCTCCATCTTAACACTTTGCAGACGATTGTTAAAAACTACCGCGGTGTTCTCGCTGTTTGCCGGTAGTAGCACCAGTCCGGTTATTCAGTTGACATAGCTCGTATCTGAAAATCTAATTGAAATTTTTTCGTAATTTAATGCGGCACTCTTTATGTTTGTTGAACAATGCTAAAATATTGGTTTTACATTAACTTCATTAAAGTTGATTTTTGTAAAGTGCCATTGTAATCTCAAACCTCATTTTTAATATTCACAGGAAAGGTCATGATATTGATCCATCACTTTGTGAGGTTACTGAATGGTCTGACTGGACGCCATGCAGAGCAAAATGTGGAAATGGAAAAATAACTAGATTTAGAAATTATAAACATCCAGAAGCCCGGAAGAGATGTTCCGCTCTACCAGGTGCTGCAGGTCTTCAAGAGACAAGTGATTGCTACAGTAGAGAAGAATGTACAGAGAGTCAAGAGGAAGAGGTTGGTGTATATTGTGGTGGCTTTGGGATCATTAATATTAATGATAGAAATTCAAATTTTATTTTAAAAAATGACTAATTTTATTAAGTTAAACTCAAACAATTCGGGTTAGCAATATTATATTAAATATTAAGTTACAAAGATCAATAAAATTTTGGGCCGGCTGTTTGCTAAACTCACCGGAGATCAATAGATTGTATAAATAAAACTAGGCATCTAAAATTTTACTAGCACTCAAAAATTAGCCAGGTGGCGAGAAACGTGAATGTTGTACATCACCGACTTGAAGATTCAGGTGCTTTGGATGATAGCACATCTCTGGTTTTGGCCAGGCTGTGTCTTCTACTCGACGTCGTGACACCAACAATCAGTTATTGGAAACTGATTGTTAACCTTCAACTTATGGTCTTCATACTCGGCAAAATACTGTACTCTCTTAATGTAATTTAATGATATAATGCAATGCTATAATGTTGCTTCGTTACGTCTTTTAATAGGTTATGCCCCCCCTTCTTTTGCCAGGCGCGGGAGTTGAAAAGGTACTACCCGCTTTCTCTTGGAGGCTTCTTTTTTTGAATGGTGTCCTTTTTTTCTGGGCTGACCTGGGTCGCAGGTGAAGTTCCTACCTTATTATTGTTGCAACGCGTGTTTATATTATATGAGATGTTTGCAAGACTAAGTACTGACCTGCCAATCTTACTTTTCTAATAGTCTCGGCCAATCCTCTAGTGGTACTGAAATTCCCGTGGCTAAAGCTTCTATGGTGTTCAGTCTTTGTTTACACCGCAAAAATATTATAATAACTAGGAATTGTTAAATAATAAAAAGAGTATATTTAATTTGAATATATTCCATTTAATTATGATGATATTACATTATAAAATTTCCAAAAGAAATATAACTCAAATTAAGTTTTAATAAAAATATAAATTTACGAATAAAATGTATAATCAAATTGGCTCAGTCGGTAAAGCAAAAAGAATCTATGCAGCTTCTAAACGGCTGCTCCCGGGAACGCGGGTGACGAACGATATAATTGTAATAAAAATCGCGAATCAACGAGAATGGTTTAAGTGGAAACCGGGTAAAAATGCCGTTACCAGATGTTAACAAGGGCCTGGTGACGTCGTTCCTGGTTTGCCGTTGCCGGATGTTCCTTTGCTGGACAGTCTCCTCTAGCGCCTCTTCTTCAGCTTAAATCTCCATCAAATGTTATCTTTTTGTTTTCCGTACTACAAATGAATCTTCTTTCTCGAACATGCCGAAATTAACTTTTACGCATGTTGTTTCCTCAGCCACTGCTCTCTCACCCCGACTTTCTCAGGACAGCTCCCCGGACCAACTGTGCAAATACGATGCACTCCAGGCAATAAATAATGTTGTAAACGGCGACGTTTCCCGCTAATCGGCCTCACCAAACCACCCTCGTTATTCGTCCTGCTGTACGCAAATAACAAAAAAACTAAATTATTTTTGCTTTACCCGTTCAATGTAGGGGCCATGAGTCACCACACGTCATTTGACCCGGGTGGAGACACAAGAACTATTTATCCAATTGTACTCTATATACATATATAGAAAATAAAATTAATAAAAATGTGTAAAATTGTATTTCATATAAATATGTGTGTGGGGTGCAAACGCACACCGCAATATGGATAAACATATTTTTTCATTAATTTTAGTTTGGAGAATATTTAATATTAGTTCACAGTATACTAATTTATCAGCTACATTTTCTGAACGATTCGAAGTGACTTCTTTACTATTTATTCAATATCACCTGAAAACTATTATTATTCTCAAATTAAATCTTCTTAGAAGAAAAATGTATCTGTCATCGAATGGGCGCCAATTTGTAACGGTTTCTTTAATTTTAAATAGGTTGTATCATTAATTTTAGGAATTATGAGGTACACAGGCAGACTGATAGAAGCAAAATTGCGGCATACAAATAAGAGGAGAATGAAACGCGTCTCGTCTCAGCTTGGAAGGCCCGAGAAGTCGGTTTCAAATTAGACAGGATCCTGGTCACGTTCAAACACTTCAGGCCTGAAACTTCTTGAGCACCCTCTGCACAGTCCAAAACATGCTCGCTGGGACTTTGCACGTGAAAATGAAACTGAAAGGGACTACGTTTTCCAGTTATACGAACCGTCTCAGACCTTGGGATGAGTGTGCCGTACTCCCTAGCAAGACCTGGCAGACCTGGTTTAAGGATTGGTTTCGGAGGATGGAGAATTATTGGGTTTATTGGAAATTTCATTGAAAAAATTAAATGACTAAACCCGTATTATAAAACTTTTCAATACCCGTTTTACCTGATCTACATTTTCAATGTGAATGTATTATTTTATAAATCACATCGAAATCACAGTATTCCATCCTGAACAAGAGTTTGTTGTAATAATCAGACTATAGATAAATAAATCAATTAAATCAGTTGACAAAATATATTAAGGTAATCATTACTAACTTTTAAGAAAACATATTTTCATCTATAATATTCAATCAAATTCACCAAGTTTCAGCAAATCTAACTCAATATCTTAGCCACAAAGCGTGAGTTATACCCTTTGCTGTGTCCGTGTCAACTTCAGTGCGTCCAGGTCTAAGGTCAGAAGACCACCGTAGCAGGTTGTAGTTCTGTCAAAGGCCCCCTACAAAAGTATGCTGCAGATTCACTATTTTTGTCGAGACAGAGTTTACAAGAGATGTAGTTGTGACGAAAATCCCCATGCTTCAACGTATTGGCAGGCGTTCTCAGTAATAAATTACTAGCACCCCACAAAGATTAAATGGTACTCATTATCGTCAATTTATTGTTAATATATTGCCTATTTTGTTAGAGGATGTGCCATGTCAGCAAAGGCTACAGTTATGGATTATGGACTACTGCAACGGTCATGAATGGACGTCAGGTTGAACCTATGAGCAAGTCTCAGAAAGTATACGTTTCTGGACTCGTGTTTATTGGATTTTTTCCTTTTTTTGTTTTGATGGTTACTACTACTTCTCAAAATATTCAACACTGTGTGTCTTGTAGAATCACCACCCTAAAAAAAAACTGAATATCTTCTAAACTAATAATGACAGAATAACTGGCCCGAATAATATCAAGACGGTATTATATCTCCTGCCATGTGTCCCTCAGTATTATAAGTTTAACAAAAGCAAAACCATCTACGATCCACCTTGGGATATCAGCTACTCCTGTACTGCAGTTTGATAAGCAAGGTATTTTACATTTTCCCAAAGAAAGAAATCAAGCGGATCAAATCTGGTGGCACTGAAGGCCATTCATGTGTGAAAAATTGCTTCGCCTGAGAATGTGAGGTGGTTGTGGAATTCATTGTCACAGTGGGAGGCTATAATAATCAGTGATGATATTTGTGTAACTTTTCGTTATTATTTTCGTAATCTACGTATACCTTATAAGAGAATTTTCGGCGTCTTAGAATACGCGAACGACCAGTAAAATTTTAGAATTTAAATAATTTAACTTTATAAAATATATATTAATCAGATATTTGATAACCTAATCCAGCATCACGAAATATTTATTGCATTTCTCTCTAACAGCAAATGTATATGTCGTTGTGTTCCCTCCTCGAAAATGTAAATACCTTACAGTTTGACCCTAACTACTACCTTCTGAAAGTAGTTACACGTATTTTTTTTACTAAAATTGTGCAGTAAGCAGGTAGACCAAATTATGTAATCCACGCGATTGGGTAGGGCCCGAATTCGCCGATTGTATAGTCTAAGTTGTTGAGATTAAATTCCAAAAGAATTTTGTACTCTTCTCCTAGCACTACTTAAACGAAAGCTACAATAATGTTTGTAATTTCTGTATTTGGTATGTTAAAATTATACAAATTTCCTATATTCTGAAGTACGCTCTATCCTTCATTAATTCTGCTCTAATTTTCTATGCCTGATGGACCCGCTTCCGTTGTTTCCCTCGCTCTTCCTCTTCTTCGTCATAAACCACAGCAATTATCAAGAGGTTATACTTTGCAGAATCATGAACCCATCACGTCACTGTTGTGTAATAGACCTTAAACATACATTTCCCCCCATTTAGAGCTACCTAACCTCGTAATTGGTGAGAATTGCTTACTTCTGGACCCATTCTTGGTCTACAAATTTCATCATATAGCCAATCTCTTTTCTATTTGTTGACGATATCTTGCTGCTGTCCATTGTGCAACAATAATTTAAATGATAATAGATGGCAATATAATAACTAGGGAAGGTAGAAGTACAGTAGACATAAAGAGTGGGATATCACACAGGCAAGGAAGGCTTTCACATAAAAGAGGAATTTACTTACAGCTAATATAAGTATAAATATTAGGAAATCATTAGTAAAAGTGTTGTTATAGAGTATGGTGTTTTACGGGTGTGAAACGTGGACAGTATGAGTAGCAGAAAAGAAATTAAACGAATAGAAAGAAGCCTTCGAAATGTGCTGCTATAGGAGAATGCTGAAAATCAGATGGGTGGATATAGTTAAGTAACCAAGATGTTCTAACAGAATAGGGGAAGGGAGAACAATTTGGAGGACTTTGACCAAGAGAAGGGATAGATTAATAGGCCACATTTTGAACCATAAGTGTCTTGTAAAATTATCATTAGAGGGAAGTGTGTTGGGTATGAACAGAAGAGGGAAGCCAAGGATGGACTTACTTAAGTAGATTAGGGAGGATGTGGGATGCGGTAGTTATGTAGAAATGAAAATGCTTGTGCAGGATAGGTTAGCATGGAGGATTGCATCAGACAATTTTAGAACTGAATACCACAACCAACAGGCCACTTTTACATGTGAGACACTCAAGACACAAAAATATAATGATAAAAAGGTTTGGCTTTATTATAGCAAAACTTTTGATGGATTTTCATTTGGTTAAGTCATTCCATAATTTAGAACTATTGAGATACTGTTTTAGATATCACAGTACTAAAATTTTACAGACCATTTGCTTGCAGTAAATGTTAACCTTAAATATTCGTTTACATGTTTGCATATATTATGTAAGTTAAAATGTATTTTTTTTTTATGCAAGATTTAAAAATATATAAAACTATGTTTTTATGTAAACAAAAATGTATGGTTTCATTCAACAGTATGGGATCTAAATTGAATAATAGGAAAACTAGAAATAGTTACCTAGTACAAAACCCTAATAGAAATATGCATCAAAACAAGTTTAAGCAATAAATTACTCACTTAATAACAATTTTTATAACCCTGTCTGTAGTTTGATAGTAATGAGAGTCAAGAAACAGAATGTGAGGTAACTTCATGGTCTGAGTGGAGTCCTTGCTCTGCAACATGTGGAAAAGGTCTACGAATACGAAGTCGACAGAGAGTTGCTGTAAACAGAGATACACAAATGATGTTAAATCATATGAATGGAGATGATTTCAATGATGATATGCCTGAATGTACAAATACCAAGTTGCACCAGGAAATGGAATGTGATGCTGAAATTGAAAATTGTGATTTATCACCAACAATGGCAAGAGGTAACAAAATGTTAATTAATTACATAAAATTTGTGAGTAGTTACCTTAATTACTGACCAGTTAAAAGAAATTATCCAACATCATTACCTGACTTTTTTAGAAATATGCCAGTTACCACGATATTCTGGGCCATGTCGTGCATACTTTCCTAGATGGTTCTTTGACTCAGAAACTGGTACTTGTCAACTATTTCAATATGGTGGCTGCCGTGGAAATGGAAACAACTTTAACACATTAGAGGATTGTGAGGAAACATGCAAATCTTTTAAAGGTAAATGGAGTTTTGTAAATAACAAAATAATATATTAACTGTCTAAGAAGCACACACACATAAATAGGAATATTATTCAATAATCATATATGTAAAACACACTGCTATTTATACTTTAAAAACATGCAATATAGTTATGAGCATTATCTTATAAATTAATTAATTATCTGATATTTTTAAACTACTTGTATACCTATCGTTGAGAACATAAGTTAATCGAAGGTAATTTGTAGAAAGACAGTTTTTAACCTCAAAATTGTATAATGAAAATATGGATAATGTAAAAGAAGATTTAATAATAAATAATACATTTGTTCTTTGTAATTATGCCTCTATTTACTTGCACATGCTGACTTATTCAAGAGGATATAAAAACAAATCTGACTGCCAAACTCCAACATTATGGGGTATCACTCTCAGGAATTCTCTCATATAATTTGCATATGGATGATATTGACAGGAGCATAGACAGCAGGAAAGCATTGGAAACCAGATGTGGTATTCATATTTTTGCAGTCTTTATTTTGTTCAGATTCACAATACCTAAATTGTAGATAACTATGTAAGGTGGCAAAGTCAAAATATAATACATTGATTAGCATTGTCTCCCTTTCATATCCAAAATCAATTATATATAAGAAATTGGATAGGAAAGACAGACAGATAAAGAAAGCTATTGACTTACCTTAAAATGGTAGTTAGCATCTACTGGCAGCAAAGTACAAAAATGTGAATTTTCGACAAACTAAACCCTCTTCTTTAGACAAAGAGTTATTCAAATTACAGCATGCCAGCAGTTATATGGCAAATATAGACACTCAACAAAAGCAACAGGTGAAGTTTTCTTTAATTTTGTTGGCAGCAATTAAGGGAAGAGTTTTGAGGACTGTGGTGGGTTGACATATATAGCAACCCTTTGGCAGGTGGAGAGTATTGTGGACTAAACTGCTTTCTTGCTTTTATTGCAGGTCATGAAAAGAAAGTAGTTTAGTCTTTTTAGTCCAATGAAATAGTTGGTGGTTAGGAATGGACTACATTCTTAAAGTTGGTCAAGGGTGGATTTGGATATTTGGCAAGCAAATAGGACTTGAGATATTTGTTGGTAAAATTGAAGATTTGCTTAGGGTAAGAGGGCAGACTGTTTAAAGTAGAACTAATGTGAGCTTGCCCAAGTGCTAGGCTGTAAGGGTAGTATTTGGAATGTTAGGGGAACTTTCTTTCCATCACATCCTACAGTTCAGGCTAAGTCCTGGATTCAGAATCCTCCAGCTTCTTTCTTTCCCTTTTACAATCACTGCATTGTAACTTCCTCCTCTTGTATTTATCTGTGTGTTCTATATATTGTTTGATTTTTTTTTGGTTTCTCCTCCATTACTTCTCCTTTGTTGTCACCTATCCCTGAGAGGGAAGGAGACAGATGTTGGTTTTGTTGCATGTTGATTGTTGCTGTCTAACAGCTGGTATGCCATAATTTGAATTTGTCACCGAGCAACTGACTGCCAAACTGTTTAGACACTCTTTGTCTGAAAAACGAAGTTTAAACTCTCGAAAATTCACATTTTCGTAATTCCCTGCCAGTTGATTTAAGGTAAGTCAATGACTGTTCTCTTTCTTATCCAATTCAATTTATTTTTTGACTATGTCATCTTATTTTCCTTATATATATTTCAATTAGTTTGTCATAGTTAAATTATTATTATATCTTAGAATATGAAAGAAAGATGGAACAAACAATTATTTTTCATCTCATCAAGTTCACTCCATTTTAATACAGGCTGGACAGTTGGCATCAAAGGTTAAGGGACAAACAATCAATTGTGAAACAACAACTTTCATAAACTCCTGTCTCTCCCACAAGTAAAGCTTATGTTAGTGAAATGGAAACTATTACCAATCAGAATATTTGGATTAGTCCAAAAAAGCTGACATGGTTAATACCTCAGTAACCTTTTGCTGATTTCCTAGTACTGCCAGGTCACTATCAACAATTTGGACTTTAAAAACATAGTGTGTGACAAGATTAGTAGAGAAATTATAACAATACTTTAAAATTAATAATTTAGTTACATGTCTTGGTATGTATTGTAATATTAATTTTAAAATCTCACTCACAATTATCAAATAGAACTGTGGCACACAATCATTTTTTCAATGATTTTTTCCCTGAATAATTAACCCAGAAAAATATGCTGAATGTTAATTTGAAGTAAAAGTAAAATTTTATTTTCTACTTGTAATGGTAAAACATCAACTTGGACTTCAGCAGAGCCGAGTCAAAGGCAAGAGACATTATATTACAGACAGGGGTAATTTAGGCACTAGGTGGGTTTGTCCCATGGCCTCTGGAATGTGGCAACCAAGGCTGGAAAAGAGCATGGTTTTCCCCCAAAAACATTAGTGTAGAGGGGCAAACAATTCCTCCCATAGAGGAAAGATTGCTTAATATCCAGCCCTGCCACCAGCTGAATATGAACTAAGGAAGTGGGGAAGAATTATTAAATACCCCTGCAGAAAGGGATTTGACACAGATTGATTATATTATGGATGAATTGAGGAGACAAGGAGTGGAGGTTATAACCTGAGGCTAAAACTGGAACCGGTCTGGACCACGGACAATAGCAGCAGCAATGAGGCATGATTGAGACCGACCCAGAGAGGAGGAATTGGCAAAGAGGGTGCTGGAAGGTCCAAAAAAGCTGACATGGTTAATACCTCAGTAACCTTTTGCTGATTTCCTAGTACTGCCAGGTCCGAGTAGATTTTGTGTTAAATATGTCCGCCCATATAATATGACCCTTAGAGTACAGATATAGAATTTAGATGCAAGAAAATTAATTTATATCATTTTTGTATATATATAGTGTTTATTATAAAAAAGGCCAGCTATGTAAATTAAAACTCTATTCAATCAGTGTACATTGTAATAAATAAATGTTAAATTTTAATATATTTACATTGTTAACAATTTTTCATTATTTAACCAATTAGAATTGTAGTGTGAAGCTAAGCTATTGGCATAAAATTTTCAGTAAGAAAGAATCTACAAATGTAATTTGATATAATAAAAATTTTGGTTGACAAGGTTTTAAGTTCTTTCTATGAACAGAATCTCAGCAGGTCATTTCACTCCTGATTTCAAATAAATTACAGAAATGGGTAATTAAATTGATTTTTCGAGTAAAGCTATGGATGATATGAAATTAGCACATTAAATAATTTGAATAAACTACCATAATTTAATTTAATGGTACAATTATACATTTTTTTAATACAAAGTTAACTAACGAAGGAAATTACTTGAAAAGGTGTGGCCGCCCTACTCTCCCACAAACTGGCCCATGATCCAAAACAGTGGCCCTTCCCTGATCTATATGATACTAACTTGAAATGTCCCAATCAGACTTACAATCTCCAATTTCAAACTTGACTCTTTTTCTTTTCAAATGTAACAATGTTATAAGATATTGTTGTTGAAGTGGATAAATAAACTATTATTTATTTAATAAGTTATTTCCAGTGGTTGATAATCAAAGATTTTACATATTCATTCATTATCTCTTTATTGAATAAATAAACAATCTTTAATACCTTATTATGTGGACTTACTTTCAGAGGATGAAACAACACCTGACCCCCTTGCTGGATTGCAACCTAGTAGTTTGATACAGGTTACCGATAGCTCTTATAGATATGGCATTCCATCAATACCAAGTATATCAGAAAGTTTATCTGTTGTAAACTGTTCAGTTAGTGAGTGGACAAACTGGAGTGAATGTAGTGCCACTTGTGGAAGAGGATATAAAAAAAGAACGAGACATGTTGTGGTAAGTTTAGCATTTTAGAATGTAAAAATCGTTAAATTTACAAAAAATTGATTACAAAATATAAAACTGATTTGAGATAACAAACATTATTTGCTTATTGGAATAATAGTATGAATGATTGTTGTGTATACTAGGTGGAGCCTGCAAATGGAGGACAGCCTTGTCCTAATAAAATGATAAGGAAAAGAAAATGTCACAGGCCACCGTGTGGTTAGTATCCAAGTAGATTCAGAACTGTAAATTGATTAAATAATAAATACAACTAAGGTCATTGAAATGAAAAAATAAGCATTTACGTGTTTTTTGAAATTGTTAAATCTATAGAAACTGCCGCTGAAGATCAAAATCCAACATGGGGTGAGGCACATCCTGTTGAAACAGGTAATGAGTTATAGCAATATCCAGTAGCATACAATTAACAGCAATAAAATAGAAAAATTTTGATATATCTGAAGAATATAACCCCACATGATAATTAAATCAATAACTGCAACTGATAGATGTCCACAATTCAAATTGAAGTAAAACAAATATAAAGTAACTAATTGAGGTTTAAAAAACCAAGAAAGGAAAGAACCAAAAAATTGTAATCAAAATATTTGTCCTTTCTCAGGAAATGAGAGTTTTTCTACAAGTTAGGGCATAGACCAACTTTGTTAAGTCTAGCTTGAGAGTGACTGCTACCTTGACTATCAGGATCTGAATTATGGATTATATTTAGTTGCCTTCCATTTATTTTTGTTCAATTGTTAGTTGTTGTTTCTTAATCTTTCTGATTAACAAATCTACAGAGAGGGTGGGGATATATATAGAGATAAATGGAACAGTCTCCAAAAGATCAAACCTTTTGACTTTGGATTGCCATACCCTCTTTCCCAATCTCTAATACCATTTGGTGTGCTATTTTTATATTTATGTGATAATGTGTGTACTACACAGACTTTGCAGACAGATGGGAGATTTTGACAGGAACAGATATTATGTCCCCCACATTCTTCCAGCATCCCAAACCACCATCTTTTCCTTTTTTTAACTTTGTCTTCTGTCTCTTTCACTACTTAACAATTATTCTTCCTTCTTTGCACAGGGGAGAGAGAGATCAATGGCTTTGAATTGTTGTAATGTTATGTTCACCCAGCCTGAGCCTTAAATCAACACTTGATACACCTTTAATGTACATCTAAAATACAATTTCTGTAATTGTTATACCTTTTTTAGTTTTAAAAAACCATACCTTTCACTGATTTCACAAAGTTTATTTCCTTTCCTGATAAAATAGTATCATAAAACAGATTTAACATTTTGTTTTCTTGTATATTATATTCAATCAATTTTAGTTATTGATAATCATGATTCCGAAATCAGAAATATTTTTATTTCAATAATATGCTTTTTTCTTATATATTTTTCATATAGTACTTACATTAGTAACTGTTATATTATAGTAATTTAATTTGTATCCAAATGTACAAAGTAGATACACCATATTTCTAAAACAATCATTTTTAAAAACATTATCAGTTTCAGATTCTGACTGTAAATTGTCTGAATGGAGTGCGTGGTCACAGTGTTCTGCTTCCTGTGGGAAGGATGTGTTCAAGCAACGAACGAGAACAATAATACGACCCCGTGGTCCCGGAGGAATTCATTGTGGTCCCAGAATAAATAAAGTACGATGTGATGTTCCAAAATGTAAAGACTCGGTTCATCCAGGTTATATGGTATGTGTTCCTGAATATTATTTACACAATAGAACTTTATGCTATTAAGGACTGCACTTCATAGTTGTATTGTTAAATAATTGTGAAAAATCATTGTAGTTCATTTTAAACATTGAATTATTAACCCTTATCGAACCCTGTAGTCATCAAAATTATCTTACTTAATATTAATAAATTACTTATGAAGAGAAACCTCTTGTGTCACTAAAAGAAGCATTGAAAGACTTCTAATGCTTCAATTTACTTGCACCCTGTTAAATAAAATAATTTCACAAAAAACATTAAATGCTGTAAACCAGCAAATTACAATTCAATAAAATTTTTAAGAACCATTCTACTATGATAGGAATATTCAGTTGGTATAATATAAACAGAGGAAAATGAGAGTGACAAAGTTGAGCCATTCATTTGTAAGATAAATGGCACATACTTAATTTAAATAGGCTAACAGATTCTAAAAATTTGCTTCAAGTTTAAATATTTTTACAGGGATTTTATTCAGAGATAATAACTGTATTCAATTAAACTTATTATGTATCATTCTCAAACTACATCATTTATGAGAGTTCAAACCCTAATAGCATATGCAAATTATTGAATATAAAGTAAAACTTCACATAGGCACCTACCTACTGGAACAATTGTTTTCATCAATAGGTATTTTGAGTCTATTACCTCATATGCTAATACAACAAATTAAACGTGTGTCGCAAATCAATTTGTACTAGGAAAAGGTATATATTCTATACATCACAGTCAGTTGTGATGTCTCAAGACACATTTACAGAAAATAAATGGATGTATATAATAAATCTGATGTAAAAATAATGCAGTTGTTTGCAACTATCACTGCTTTGATAGATTTGGTTTGCAATGTATCAATGATTTCATACTTTAAAGTTTTAATGTTTTACTTTCCAGATATTTTGAATCATATGAAGACATTGGATTGGAACAGGCTTTCGTGAACCCAGTACAAGTAAATGCATTCTGCTGTGAATGGTCAAAATTCACAAGCAGTATGTAACACAGTATTTGAAAATTTAAATAATACCACTTTATGCAAATATTTTGTTCTGAATAGATGGATTTATTTGCATGTTTTGCCTTTCAGTATAAGTATACAGTAATATTAATATTCCTAAAATATTTTTTCTTCAACCTATTAGAAAAAGAAATGTGTAAAATACAGTTAATACAAGAGCATTTGACCACTTAGTTATCAGCTTAAAAATAAACAAAATGGAAGAAACATTTGCACAATAAACTGAATTTCAGTGAACTTAAATTAAATCTAAATAAATATTATATCAGACACATATCAGTGTTACAAAGGAAGCACAAAACTGATATTCAAAAATGTGATGAAAAAGTAGTATCTTTACATCATATTTTGTGATGTTAATATACAGTTGTAAATAGATATGAAAATATTTAAGGGCATCAATGTAATAAATGGATTATATTTGTTCATTAAATGTAACAAATGCATTATATACTTTTAAAATGTACAGTGGAATTGATAATATGACAATAAAAGTAGATAATTAAATAATTCAAAGGTATACATTCAAACAATCCTATTTCCATTAAATAAGTACACACAAGTAAGGTAAGATCACAAAATATTAATATATTAGGCACAATATTCCAATGTATGTCAAGCACACATTGCAGCACTAGGTGGCATCATGACAGACCAAAGAAAAGTGAACAAGGACACAATAAGTACTTTATGGCAGAGATCTGCTTGGACCACCCACTATCCGTTGCAATGGTAAGTGCTTAGTGATGACTTCACCAAAGACATTCTCATCCAACTTCTTGCACAGTATCACATATGAGCTAATGCTCTCCACTGAGTTCACCACTTCAATGAATCTTATCTTCTTATGTAGTACATTTAATAGTTTTATGAACCCACTTTTCCTCTTTCAGTTATTTTTGCTTAGCTAAGACATCTATAACTGTAGTAAGTGTTATCAGGATTTACAGCATTACTCTTCTTCAGGTTGATACTCAAATACAAATTTCAATGCAAGGAAGAGGTTCACATCATACCAAGAGCTTCCATGGTGTTATTGTGACTAAAACTACCTCCTTTGATTATTAGAACAGCTAACTAGGAAGTTCCATGAATGTCTCTCCCAGCTAGTATTTTGCCTGGTTAACCTTAAAACTACCACAGTCAAAATATTTAAATTGTTATTCTCAATTAACATTACATCTTTCTTCTGAACTGCAAGAAAACTTTTCATTGGCCTTGATCAACTTTAGCTTCCTCTTCTTGGTTCTCTTTTTCTCCTGATTTTCATTTTAAAATCCAACTTTGCAGAATTTTGAATTATCAGCTATTAACTTCAAGAAATAAGTGCAACTTCGAAAGAATTTGGGTCAAATTTCTGTCTCCCTCTTAAGGTACAAATTCCAATTTGTCCATATACTACTATTCAGAAACTGGTATAGCTATGCAAACATTTCTCTGATGTGGCACATGTAATATAAATTCACCTAAACAAACTGTATAAAGTACAATACAGCCATTATTCATTCATATAACATTCCTTCTTTCTTAAACAATCACTTTTATTATTAACACAGACAATAAATTTGTCCATAGTTCTGGAACAATATTTCTAAGCATAATGTTTATATGCAATTGGTCAGCTAACAGTGGGGATGCAAAAATGAATGAAACGGAAATCTAACTGCAGCATTAAACCACAAGCACGTCTGAAACACACAGATGAAATAATTAATAGAAAACTTATACTTAACTATGAAAATTGTGTCCGAGGCCGTGTGAACAAAAATCATATCCCATCCATTGACCACTGTAACTTTCACCTGGGTTCAACGCAGGGATCAAAACCTCTACTCTCAGCAACTGTTATGACAGCATAAAGGTTATGTCAGCAAAATCCAAAGAAGGAGTAAATTGTATTTTCATATCCCAGAAGCTTTCGTGAAGAGCCACACAAATTATTCACAGTATGAAACAATTCTATGTAAAAAGAGTATTGTATTTTAAAGACATTTTTCTTTAATTGTAATAATTGAATTATATATAAAAATAAATAATCTATATAATTTATATTTTATGAATTCCCCAGTTCCAAGTTTATATGTTATTTTATAACCTAGCACACTTAACCAACTTGTGGTTTCTATTGGCTAATTGTTGGTACATCTCAATATGCCAAGCTCAATGAAGTTTTGAATATCAATGAATGTGTGCATAGTGACTCCACAGACTACAACCATCTTCCTCATCCAAAATGGAATTAATTACTAAATTGAGGGCTGATCTTAGACATACACACCTTTTGAACATTTAGGTGGCAAATTCTAATTGTGATTGATGTTTATATTATATTTACATTGAGATTTCTCATTACCTTCTTTAATTACGCTGATACTCTAGATCAAAAACATTCACTGCTATATTGTGAACATTCATTGTCTGGGTTTCTTTTACTTTTGCTCTCAATGTTGACTCACCATGTCCATGTCATATTCTTCAACAATCTTGGCTCAAAGAAGCTTAATGGTTGTCAATGCAACTGGCATTGGAAAGCAATCCATAAATAATGCTCAGTAGTTTGGAGGTTTCTAACACGAGTGAGGATCCAGATAACATGAAAGTAGAGTCTTTGGTGAATACCCCGAGAAGCAGACCCAACAAAATGACAACTTGGCTGTGTATTAGTAATTATAACAACGGACATTAAATGATTAAAGGGTTTTCAGTAAGTGTGAGTCGATATTGAAATGGAATAAAACAAGCAATGTGTGAGGTTTTGATGAAATTCTCTTTTTTATTTAAAGGCCCATGTATGCCATTATGTATGGAACGTAATGTCCGCTGCAGCTTCTCATGGTGGTCCAATTTTCAAGTCTGTCATATAGATCCAGCCAAATTTGAATGATTACCTGGGCTGTTGATTTTATCGACAATAAAAAGTCAAGCAGGGTCAAATCAAATGATCTAGTGGCCAATTCATGTCACCTTTGTGAGAGATATCCATACCCTCAAATTTTCAGGTAGAATGTCCATTGTGGCATCTGTTGTGTGGTACATAGCACAATCATGCTGGAACCACATCATGTCTACATCCATAATGTTCAACTTTGGCCAAAAGATATCTGTTATCATAATTCTGTAGCGACTGCCATTGACGGTGATGGCCTCACCACCATTTTCGAAAAAGTATGGACCGATGACACCGCCAGCCCAAAATCCACACTAAACAGTAACATTTTATGGATGCATTGTCACTTGGTAAACCCCATGTGGGTTAGTGTCATCCCATATACAGCAATTGTGCTTGTTAACAAAGCCATCCATCCAAAAATGCATCTCATTGCAAAATATGATTTTTTGGCCAAAATTGGTGTCCTCTTCCAAACGCTCTGAAGCCCAGTCAGAAAACAAACCACATTGTCTGTAGTCATTAACTTTGAGCTTCTAGGTCAGTTGGAACTTGTACGGGGGTAGGCCCAAAACCCAACACAAAATTCGCCAAGCTGAAGTCTGCGAAAGACCAAGTTCTTGCGCACTCTGAGGAATTGACTACCTCATACATTCACAAACCACAGCATTGTTCTCTGATCTGATGTTCCTTTGATGTACAGATGTTGGCTGGAACTTGGCCACCAAATGTAGGAGACTTTGAAGGGCCACCATGGTCTGCTGTAAAATGGGTGTAACCTTTGCACTAACGAACACTCATTTTGATAATAATGTTTTATAATTTGGACATGCTGCTCAATGGTATAACTTGACATGGTGATTTGGCAATAGTGACTGAATAATAAACAACAGATTAGACAGATGCCACAGGCTGTCCCCATCGACCCGCTGCAATCAAAAAACCCTACATTATTTTACCCATAAAATCATGTATCTTGGGCATAACAAATTAAATATGAAACCATATATTTGAAATCAGGACATTTATTATACTTCAAAGAGAATAACAATGAAATAAAGATGTCTCCTAAAGAAAAGATAGTAATTTCCACATTAATGGAGTTTAGCATGCAGCGTGTCAGAAAGATAAAGCTCCAAATCATTCAGGCGCACATTGAAGAATCCAGTCTTGAATAAATATAACAGAGGAACTAAAACTCCAAGGAAGGACAAACAGAAAACTTGAAGGTACTGAAATTTCAATAAAGAGAAGAGAGTATTGCTGACTCCCAATAATGAATTTGTACTCCAAGAAACAGATTAACAAAATTGTGAGCATAAAGAAGTCCAGGCAAAAGCACAAGAAATGGAACTGACTAATTTTGACCAAAATGATCCTATTTGTTAAAAGCAGAATAGATCCTTGGGGGAGTTATGACTGAATATACAGACAGATCTCCTTTTAATTACTTTTGAAAAGATAAGAGAAAGATATCTCAGTATTAAAAATGACTATATATACATATGTGTGTGTGTTTGTGTGTCAGGAAATGACATTGTCATGTTAAGTAAAGTAGGTGACTTACCTGAGGTTCATAGATGGTAGGCACCTTGTAAGATTTGGAGTTCTTTAAATTTTCAGAGGCACCCAACTTTCTGATATTTTAAAAGTACTCCAACCTTACAAGGTGCCACCATCTGTGAACCTCTGTCATTAATTTTGGGATGTATTATGGAGATTGAATATACAGTGTACATAACCTTGGTTTAAAGTTAATTAATGATAAAAGTAAGATTTTTGAATTAATATACTTTTGTGAGGGTTTTATAATATTTTGTAATTTCAGTAATTTTGGAATGAAAGTAATATACATCATATGAAAAAAGAAATGGTTTTTTATAATGCAGGTAATAAAAGTTTAAATTAATACATAATAAAAGATTTAGTTGTGAAAATCTTGTTTGCTATTGCTTAAAATAAACTGACTGACACACTTAACACCTCAACATTCACAAGACTGTGGATACATGTAAAAAAACAGTAAACAAATAGTTCAAAAGCTTCTGAATTGATGAGGAAGAAATAAATTGTGTTTCTTTGAAAAATAGCAGATTATCTTTAGTTTTAATATAAGCCTTAATAACACTAAATTGAACTTTAAAAAAACCTTAATAAATTAATATAAATGATATAGTAAAAGATTGCAGACTTATTGTTATATGCATATTGAAGTGTCGTTAAATTTGAATTAATAGTTCAATTTGAACAGATAAATTATAAGTAGAAAAGTTCATACCATCTCCACACTTTATGTTGTGTATTTAATTTCTTTGTTTTAAATGATTATGGCAATTAATTTTCAAAAAGTTCTGTTTTAAAATTACAGGTTTTCAGAAATGAAAAACAATTTTATAGTTTTTTGGTATCATTGATATTTCAATAACAAAGATATTAAGGCCACAATTATTAAAATTCCAAAAAGAGACACTAGAAAGCATATTATAATGAGGAAATAGTTTTTTCTTTCCAGAGCTTGAACATGTGCCCCCCAAGTTAAATACAGTGAACTGTTATACTTTAAGAATATTCACTGAACATTGTTCATTAAGGAAAACGGGGGGGGGGGGGGGTTCTTTTCTCTTTTCTGAGTGTTGCATCTGTTCCTTTTCAGAATAACTGATTGCTAAAAATTTCATTTATTAGAAAATAAGTACTTGATTACCTTCCTTGTTGAGAATAATTATACCCACTTGATTCTCAAGAAATTCGATAAAGATAACATTTAAGATTAATTAATACACAATCACATGAAATGATCTCAGCATAAAAGTTAAAATCTCCATGATTCCTCGAAGTTAACAATTGGGATCAAAGGAATCACTTACCTTATATTCACCCTTCCCACCACCCCACATGTGCTGAGTGCATCTTTGATATCACAAATAATTCAGATAAGTGAATAGGATAATGAATAAACAGTGGTATTGTTACAATTTTTTATATAAAAATAATTAATACAATTCTGCAAAATTACCAATTTATGATACTGTAAGGCATCAAATTATTAAAAGATGATTGAGACCACTCACAGCAACAATAATTTTACAAATGAAAAGAGGTAAAAAATTAATTACTGTACTTGGACCACTAAATTATTCTGTCCAATAGATAACCATTTTTCTTGGGTATATCTAATTTGAATTTTATTTTAAAGTTTTTGCTGTTATTAGTTTTTAGTTTAGTATTTCAAAGCTAAAATTTTAGTTTGCATATAATTGGTAATGATTTATGACTCTTCATAAAGTATTATAGAAGTAAAATGTTATAGTTATGTAATATCCATTCTTCATTGAAGTCCTAAAATGTAGGCCACATAAAAATGTGATTCAGTATATAGAGGGTGAAACTGAATTTGGATATGCACAATAGACAGATAAATCTCACATTAGATGTGGAGTTGACTAGAATAACAAAGTTGGAAAAGAGTGAGCCGGAGCAGTAAGCAGACTCCAAGAGACTCTGTCATGATGTAAGTCCTGTCCTAGATCTTTTGACATTAATTTGTAGGGCAACTGTGGTGAGCTGAGCTTTTTTGACATAATTCATGGGACGATTGTAGGGGAATGAGCGTTTTCAACATTATTCAAGGAGTTATTAGGGCAGAATGATGACAAACATTAATTGAAAATTTCTCAGTAATTATGACTAAACAATTGATAATTCATTATGAAGGGATCTTAGAATCATAATTCTGATGAGGAAATAAGAACTCTTATCTTTCTTATCCCAAAGTTACATCTTCCAAAGACTACCACATGTACAAATTACAAAAAGTAAAAATAGCCAAAATACAAAAAATAAATAAAGAAAAATAAATATCTCACAAAGTTGCCGCTCCTCTTGTAACTTTGTCAGGTGATGACAAACATAAGAGTCGTGACAATACACATACAAACATGGAACGAATTCAAATTGGTTAGTGCTGCAAGTTTGTCACTACCCAAGAAAAGTTACAAAGCAAGCAGAAATGTTTAGTAGTATTTATTTTGGCTAAAGGGGAATTCTAATATCCAAACATAATACATCACGACCAAGCTCGTTTTCTTCATATTATACTGTTAACAGACCATGATGATACTAGTTGTGCACCAATCATGAGTTAGGGGTGTATACTTGGGGATTACAACTCCATCAGTTTCTTTATTTTTTTCACTAATTTCTTGTATTTCAGCTATTCCTCTTGTCATAATTTGTACATTTTAAATGACTTCAAGTTTTAAATATACTGCAGCCTCATTTACTATGCAGGATATGAATAATTCCTCACATTAATTAATTCAGTTCAAATATATTTATACTTACAGATTTTGCAACATTACCATCTTGTGCTGAAATCACAATGCGTACTTCATAGTTCTTTTCTACCCATTTATCAATTTTCCTCACTTTGTCTAACAGATCATGTTCTGCTATTTTAGTGGAGAGTGGTAAGAGTTTTTCACCTTTAAAGCCACTAGTTTTTTTAGGCTTATTTAATTCTGTTTTTTTATCTTTATCAAAAAGTTGAACATTTGTCAATAACTTATAAAGAGGTCTTTGTGCTTTCTCATCCAAATCCTTAATTTTCAAAAGTTTTAAATCACGTCTCTTAGCTACCTTTTCAGCTTCCTGTAATGTTATAACAGAAATATTTTCATCTGTTCCAATTAAAGTTATTTTCGGGTTCAAGAAACGGTTTTTAGAAGCAGTATCTTTCTTGAGTTGTTTATCTCCACTTTGAACATTTTTTTCTTCATGAACAAAACGCAATTGGTACAAGTATTGAGAAGCAAGCTTCTTGTATGTAATGAAAGTTGTTCTACACAGACAGTTCGCACCAAATGACATATTTAATGAAGGGTATGTAGCGATTAGCATATTTTGAACTTCCAGGGCAATACTGACCGCAGAGTTTGCACAAATCTATTTGATGACCGCAGACGACATGAATTTCGAACAAGTTCCCTATCAAATATGCATTTTATATTAAACGACGGGTAAGTTTCAAGAATGAAACTATGAACACAACGTTTTACGATATCCCCGAAAAATTACATGACTTCTAACATTCCTTAATAATTGTAATAAAAATTAACAATATTAGAAAAAGTAACTGAAAAAATAAAAAGCTTCGGAAGGTTTCTTGTCACAAAACAAAAACCTGTAATTCTTTGGAATATAATCCATACCAGAGATGTCTTACACCAGAGCGCGGTGTCATACTCTTTGCTGTAATGTAACATTGATACAAAAAGCGAGCAATCGGTAGCCATATTGCTGGACGTATATTGACATATTTCGCTTTGAATATACTATCGGTTTACGGCGTGATTTTAATAAAATGGTCATATACTGTGTTGCGTACGGTTGCAAAAACATACAAAAGCCTGGAGATAGAAGTGTCAGTTTTCATAGGTAATAAATTACCTACAGTGGTTGTAAATTAGCAATTTCTATGACTTAACCTATAACTTTATCGTTTTCCAAATGAAGATTTTGACATATTTCTTTCACAACTGGAAACATTGATGTTATATCTAACAAATCTAAATTGTTATTTATGGGGACTTTGTTGTCAACTTTCTTACAGAAAGGAAGGTCAGCACTTGAGAATCTTTTTCTTTCATTCAATTTATTCTGTACATTTCTGGACCAAATAATTATTAGCAAACAGAAATACTCCTTTTCCACATGTGTAGTTGATACTGAATTTTCTGATCACAAGTTTCAAGTAATTTATATTAATTTCCTACTAAAAACATGCAATACTCTTACCTTGGTCACAAATAGTTACTTATACCATGAACATGGACTGATGTTTACTGAAAATTCAACAAACCATTAATTTATCACGTTTATTGGCTCAAGGAAACATTCGTTTGATTGGCACTTCCAAAAAAATTAATTAGAGAAAGAAACCATAACAAAATCACATGGATAACAAAGGGAATAATAATCTCACTCCATAAAAATAATTATATAGACTACTTTCTGGTAGTCAAAATTTAATTATTTAAAATTTCTTGAAACATTACTCCTTTTTTAAAAATAGTGAAATTATAAAAGCAAAACAACTTGAAAATAGCAGATAAATAAATAACTCATCAAAAAATCTAAAACTATGTGGAATATAATGAAAAAGTCTATCAATTTTTGGTCAACATTAAAAACATCACTTTAAAATTGAATAAAAATAAATTGGGTGAGCCACAAATCATTTCACAATAGTTCAATAATTACTTCACCAATACTGCCAAAACCCTTGTAAACACAATGTATGGAAGTGACCTTAATATTTCACCTGTACTTACAATAGAATTGATTAGCTCCATATTGCTACACATTGTCACAGTAGAAGAAATCCAGAAAATAATACCTAGTCTGATATACTCCAGTGGCATTGATGATGTCCCTGATACCATCTTGAAGAAATGTAGCACTTTAATAGCTAATCTCCTGACCCACATTTGTAATGAATCAGTCAGTATGGGCTCATTCCCAATCCTCCTACAAACTGCAAAAGTTATTCCACTTATAATACGGGTAATACTAATTTATTACAAACTACAGTCCTATTTTTCATAAATACTGGAAAAGTTCATATATAAAATAATAGGTCAGTTTTTAAGGAGACACAAGATATTGACACTATCTCAGTATGAGTTTAGAGAGAAAATATCAACTATTTAAACTGCATATAGCTTTTTAACCCTACCCAGTTGGGAAAAGGAAGTAGTAATATGAGTCTATCTTGAAGTCAGCATAATATTTTACATAATAAACCACAATATTATATTCTTTAAACTTGCAAACTATGGTATCAGAGGATTAGTACTGTATTGGATAAAATCATATATTTGAAACAGGTTATAAGTAACATATATGAGGCCTGAAACTTCCAATTATCCACCAAGAGTTGAAATTCACTGATAATCTGAGTACTTTAAAATATGGGGTACCACAAGGTCCAGTACTGGGTCCCTTGCTATTTTTTATACATTAATTATTTCCCTCAATCACTATATAATACACACACACTCTTGTTTACTGATGATACCAACTTACTAATGTGAGGAAGAAATTGTGACACCCTCCAGCAGGATTGCAAAGTCAAAATGAAATAAATGGCTTATAGAAAATAGATTAATTTTTAAAACTAATAAAACTATTGGAATAAATTTCCATAACACCCAAAACAAAAATCCTCATAAGCCTACAATAAAAGTTGATTGAAAAGTTATATCTACATTAACTGCTTGTAAATTCCTAGGTATATTTATAGATAAGTGTTTTGATTGGAATTTGCATATTAATACTTTTAATTTAAAATTAAGTAAATTTCTATTCTCAAATCCTATGCGCAAAATTTGAGAACCCATATCTACCTTCAGACATCCAAAGAGAGCCATCCAATAATTGTGTAATGTTAGCTGTCATGCAGGTCTCTATGCAACAGCATACAAATACCACTTGTAACTTGTATTTACATTTCTAAAACAGTCATTTATGAATATAATTAAAATAATTCTGATTATGGCATTAAAAACTGTTCTGAAGTACACATACAATACAATACAAGGTAGATAAGTTCATATTTCCGAAATTATTTAAGCACTGTAAATTTTAGGAAGAGTTGCTTCCTCTATGGAAAGCCATAAACTTCCAAGAGAAATAAAAATTATTAATAGTGAGTTGAAATTCAAAATGGTTCTGAAGGCATTTCTGTAAGATCACTGCTTTTATTCTGTCAATGAGTATTTGTCACTGTAATGTACATAATAATTAGTAAACTGAAAAATTTGTATAATACAAAATTATACTGTTATAATCATTGGTTCAGGCATTCACTTAATAAAGATGGTGAGATTTCCATTGATACTTTGTGGTTTAATTCTATTATGACCTGGGTGGATGCCCATGAATTGTATATAAACCAGATTCACTGGGAAAACCTACAATCTTCAATAACTGTTATGTATTTAATTAAGATATCATCTTGCGTGTGATAAAATGATTTATATATATATATATATATATTGTGATTATACTTTTTTGTGTATAAAACATTTATTAATTTAAAGTACAAATATGATCAATTTTTATATTTTTCATTTATTAATTTAAAGTGAAGACACGGGCTTAATGTCAGGGGATTTTGGGTCTCTCAAGAGATGGAGTATGCAGTAGCCACAATTACTGGGCCAACAAACATCCACCTCTCGAATGTTTGTGTGTCTCTCTGGCGTCTTGCAGGATTTGATCACGTCTGCTCACGTCCGTCCACTCGCCTGTCTTCTGGGGTCTGGCCACCTCCGTCCTCTGCTCCACTCGCCTGCCTTCTGCGGGGTCGGACCACCTCTGGACGCGGGCCACCCATCGGCTTCCCTTTTAAACCTTCCGACGGGAATTCCCCTTTTCACAACATTTCGGGGTTCCCCGCCCTCATTTTTTAAACTCGTTCGGCGGGGTTTTCCCGCGGGGGTTCACCATCGTCATTTTTTATACACGCTCGGCGGGCCTCCCCCGCGGGGAACCACCATCTTTCGGCCGACTAGCCATTGTTGTTGGCCGAACTGCGCCTCATAACGCCACAACCTTACACAATCCGCCTTTTTTATCACATTGCCCCCGATCAATTTTAATAAAATTTTACAAAAAATTTTTGAGAAATTTATCTTCATATTTTATCTTTAACCCCCTTGCTCATTCTTTACAATCATTTTTGTGCTCGGAGAAATTACAAATTAATCAAATTGATTGAGCACCCTTTTCAACTTAATTTTAAAATAATCTTTCCTATTGATTTCGACTTAAAACCATTTATTAGCTAAAATTGGATAGAATTTCAAGTGGCTTACATAAACTTACACATGTTTGCCTGGTGCCCCCCCCCCCCATTGTTAAATAACATCCTGTTATAAATTATAAATTATTTGAATTTACCCGCTCACAGAAACGAAAGTTTCAGCTTGCCAGGATTGAGAAACTTGGCATCACAGTTCAGTATTCACATGCCATCATATATGTTTACTACAACATTATATGGCTGAACTGCCTCTAACATCATCCCTCAAACAAAACAATCCACAATGTGGCTCCATGTTTTCCTTCCTGTGACATTTATCAAACCCCAAATGTAGAATTTTCAGAAGCTAAAATAATACTGCTACTCATCCAACAATAAAAAACTAAAAATAGCTTGATAGCCCCCATACCATATTTAATTACCCAGCAGTACAATTAATCAAAATAAACAAACTCCTGATAGAAGAGAATTAATAAAAAAAATAACACCCTATTTCTGCACAATAGTTTCTCATTCCATGACTTCCCAACAAATAAGTCTTCAATTTCCACCCAGTAAACTATTCCTATCTCCCCATTAACTCAAATCCTGCCTCTTTATCATAATAATCGTTGAGTCACCACTTTGCTCATAAAATTCCTTCAAGATTCTCCCATATTCTTTCTCTATCAGCTCTGAAAATTCTCAATCTTTAAAATCCAAGGTACCAGCTGGTCTATTTCAGTGACACATTCTCATCTAACATTTTTATTAAACGACGATTTTACTATACTGTTGTGATCCCCTTTCTATTTGGGCTAATCACCAACTAAATTAATCTCGTGGACTTATTTATGCCACCCCCAATACGACGACTTCACATACTATTCTTTACTTATAATTCTACGAATCCTTCACTTCACTTTAATATATGACGACTGATTTCTTTAATCATTTATACCCACCAATAACACTATGAGGTCTCACTGCTATTTTCCACCAAACTCCAGTACCATAAATCAAAACACCTTCCAAATCACAGCTGACATTTCCCAATTTTTACTTCAAACCACATTCCTTTCATAAGCTCACACTAATTCAACACTAATTTCTTCCAAACAGACAGAATTCTCATTATTTCTCCCCACAATAAAATCCACTTCAATCATCTACTTTCCACAGCCCAACAACCACATAAACCCACAAAATCGAAAATACTCCTTGTGCAGAAACAAAATGACAGAACATGACAATACCTAAATAGCCTGATTCCCAAAACTAATATAAAATCTACTTATCATTGTTGCCATGCGTTTTCCATACTCCATAGTGAAATGATCCTGCGTTCTCCCTCTACACTGCTTTCCCAAAATTCCCTCATACATTTCATCTGCATAATGATCGAACCTATTCTGTTTAAATTTAATAAACTTTATATCTATTCTTACACTAATGTGACCCAAACTTTGCCTTTTCCTCCTATTTCCCCGTAGATCTTCCCCTTTTAACCCTGCTAAGTTCAGCATTTTCTTCTCCAAATTGTAGCTATACAACTTTCCTGTCTCTAACACTTCAGCTATCTCTATTTTCAGCTGTTTCCTAATATTTCCCTGCATATCATTATCAATAGCCACAGGATTCTTTCTTGACTGTTCATTAATAACTTCTTCTTGACTGTTATTGACAACTAAATTACGCTTCACTACTACCTTATCTATTTCTTCTACCTGCACATTAATATCAATATGTTTATCATCACATATTTTCTCAGATACCTCGTTCTGAATAATTTCTTCCTCCACTACTGCCTCTATCTCCTCCACATTCTTATTTGCTTCCCCTTTAAATTCTACAATAAACTGTTTCGGACCACCTCTGGACGCGAGCCACCCATCGGCTTCCCTTTTAAACCTTCCGACGGGAATTCCCTTATTTCACATTTCGGGGTTCCCCGCCCTCATTTTTTAAACTCGTTCGGCGGGGTTTTCCCGCGGGGGTTCAACATCGTCATTTTTTATACACGCTCGGCGGGCCTCCCCCGCGGGGAACCACCATCTTTCGGCCTACTAGCCATTGTTGTTGGCCAAACTGCGCCTCATAACGCCACAACATTACAAAATCCGCGTTTTTTATCACAATATATATATATATATATATTAATGAAATGTTTGTAACGTGACGAAGTCACAGGTTTTTTGGATATTAGGATAGTAAGTAAGGATAGTAAATGAGGTAGAAAGATAGGAAATACGCTTTTTGAAACATATGTTTGGCACAGAATTGTGCTCAGGGAAAGACATATGTCAAGCGTAGAGAAGAAAGGAAGAAGGAAGAGAGACTGAAAATATATTTTCAGTCTCTTCCTTCTTCCTTTCTTCTCTACGCTTGATTTTATATTTTCAGTCTCTTCCTTCTTCCTTTCTTCTCTACGCTTGATTTTATATTTTCAGTCTCTCTTCCTTCTTCCTTTCTTCTCTGCGCTTGACATATGTCTTTCCCTGAGCACAATTCTGTGCCAAATATATGTTTCAAAAAGCGTATTTCCTATCTTTCTCCCTCATTTACTATCCTTACTTACTATCCTATATATATATAATGAGACACAGAGAGAATGCATAGCTAGTTCTAAGCATTCTGACTTGTCCAAACATATTCTGTTTAAGACAAATTGGACTAATAATGTATTATTACTACTATTAAGTTGAGAATGTTAAGAAAATTGCCGTGTGTTTATAATATCACTTAAAGGGGCCCATTAGTACATTTTTTCTTTATTTATAATGACAGATTTCCACACACCAGGCCCGATATATTGACTCAATGGGTACTGTCAATTCGAAGAGAAAACTGGCAACCATCCAAATATAGCAGATTATGTAGCATCCACTTTACAGAATCTTGTTACAAAATTAGGCCAGGAGCAGAAGTGAAACAACTTCGTGAAGATGCAGTTCCTTCATTATTTAATTTTCCTGTTCATCTTATTTCAAGGAAAAGTGCAGGGAGAGCTTTGATGGACAGGGTTTGTACTCAATTTGTTATTTCAATAGCTATCGCATTTTCAATTTTATACCAGATTTTGGCATTTAGAAACAGCAAAGTTCATTTAAAATGTTTATGTATTACTCAATCTATGGCATAATGTATCCATAATGATCCATAAACTATACATTGACTGAACGTTTAATTGTGTGTTTGAAATTCTACATTATTTAAAATAGTGTAAGTTGTCTAAGTTTTGTTTCTGTTTTCTAAATATTTTAAAGTCACACAAATAATAATTGTGGTCAAAATTTAAATTAAGGAATTTGCAATTATCTGGTTTTGATTTAAAATTAAATCTTAGAAACACAGAGAAGACTTAAAAGATCATGGCCTACAGATTTGATTCAGGAGAAGCAAGACAGAAACTAGTCGAACAAAATACCCCATTGAACTTCTAGGTATCATCATTGGACGATTATCCTACTCATGTTTTAAGGCATACTTATAGCATTATATTGTGACAGTTGCAGATTGTAAATTATCAATTAAATAAACAAAACTATAATAATTGTAATGTGTACACAAAATATTAAATACATACAAAATAAATCAGATAGGAGCATATGCTCTTCTCATTTTGAAGACAGACTTATATATGTTACAACTGATGGCAAGTGACTTTGGGTTAAAGTGATTCCCATAATATTTTCATTCCTGGGCCATTTGCAGAAATTAAAAACAACAGACATTAAAGTTCCAGGAAAACAAAAAAACATCCAAGTGTCTCTTTCGCTCAAGGGCAACCTGTCACCAAATCAACCAGGTAAAGTAGTCTATGATTATATTATTTACAATCCTGATTATGTCCTTTTATTGGTAAATAATGTATTTTTACCACATGTTGTAGCTCAATAATTATTCTTTTTTATAGCTGAGAGAGAGAACTGCAGTATACATGCAGACCACTCCTATAGTTTGCATAGTCAAGAGACATTTCTTGAAAGAAATGAGAAATTGAGGGAGCAAATAAAACAAGGTATGTTGAGAAAGAGGAAATAGTTTGTTACTATGAAAAATTTATGGCCTCTCAAGAGTTAGTGTGTGATAAACAGTTATATTTTGGAAAATGTATTTCATTATGTGACAAATGAATTTTAAAAATGACGAGAGACTGCTTCTGTCAAGTTTTGTACTTATTGTAGCCATTTACATACACTACATATAAGCTCTGTTAAAGCATATTATTATTTAAGGAAGTTTGTGCAATTACTCCATCCACAAACAGTTCGTAGATGAACAACTTCAGTAAATGGTAACCACGGCTTTACTGAAGAAAGTGTTAACAACTTAGTAAATGAGGTACTGAGTAGTTCAAGTCATATTCTTTCCACAGTTGTTGGATAAGGTCTCTGATGGTGGTTATGGTATTCTGTTAAATTATTAAGTGATAATAGACTCTCAAGTTAAACTTATAAGGCAAGTTTATATGTTGTATGTGCATACAAAACTGATTAAGGCATAGAAATAAATCTGAACATAGAAATGTCTGTACAAAATATTGACATCAGCACCTCAAAAAGTAAATTCTATGTACCCCATGACTATTTTTTTCTTTTCAATTATCAAAACTGCTATTTATAAGGAAAAAAACTGATTTTTTCCTTCATATATTGTAATAACAATTACTTTATTGTTAACCATTTGGTCTATATAGAAAACATAATTCAATGATTAAACAAATAATTTATTACCACACTTTTAAAAAGAAACACGGGCAGTCTCAAAGGGAATCTGGGCCTTGTTGCAGAGGCTGAATCGGACTATGAATTTCAATTGAAGAATATCTTTCATTGTTAGGAAGTTTATTGGCTCACTACTGATATGATAGGGGAGTCACTTTCTGGGCTCCATCTTCTGATTCTAATTGTTTATCAGATTTTATTTGCAATTACTTTTGTCTATTTAGCAAATTTAGGATTGTGCAGCTCGCAAATGTCCACTTGGCTCTCCATCCACTCCCCAACTGACCCGGACAGCGCTCATGCTAAAAAAACATTCACCCCTCTCTTGACCTTGAGGAAAATAGATTGCTGATTCTGGTTAGCCCTGTGAAAGTATGCGCTACAATATATAATGAAAATAATAATCCATCTTTGCATTGCCTATAATAAAACATAGTTTAAAATATTTGACAGAACTGTGCATATTTTTGGATAGAAGATACTTGTAATTATTACAATGGGAAAAGAAGGAAAAGGGTATTGTTTGAAACATATATAAGGTTCCCAATTCAATAATAATTATAGCTTAGGTAGGATGTTAGGTAACCTATCGAATAATAACTTCAAACTAAAGTTATATAATCTCCAATTGATGTTTCCTTTTCTTTCACATGACTATTCATTCTTATTTCAAAGTTGTGCCCTCGCAATTTCAAAAAATTTTTGTTTCAAGTCACCAGGAAGTTCTTTTGCCTCAACACTGTTATCACAAAAAGGATCCAAAATCCAGTCGTTCTGGGCACCATTAATTTCTATTATAAATTTTTTTTCTAGATTCTTCAAATGATCAATAATTAATGCTCTAATATTAGGATGGATTGAAAGTTAGATATTTGAGTCTTCACAAAAACATGAAATTGCTCTTAACATAGAAAAATTTCCAGCAAAAATTATGTTTTTCCAATAGATAACATTTTTACAAAAATCACTCGTGTTGGCATATTGCTGTTCTGTCCTTGTAGTGTACAATTCAATTAATTGACTTTTGCAAATATGTTGTCAATATATGTGACTTTGCATAACAACTATTGATCCTCAATATGTGTTGCAAAATCTGATTTCTGAACTTTAAGAAAGGCATTAATTTCATGTCGTAACCCAAATAACCAGATCAAAACTTTCTCACGAGACAGCCACCTAGCTTCGTTATGCAAAAACAAAGATAGATGTTATGAACCCATATCCTGGCAAGCCAGTCGAAAGAGCTGAGAGTTCAGAGCATGGGACTTGATAAAGTTCTCAACATTGACCACACTGTTCAGGGCCTCATTGAACTTCACAGTGTTTTGAGGCTAGCGATTGGCAATGAATTAATTTTTAGTAATCCATCATGTTATCTGCACCATCTGTGCACACACAAACACATCACATCAATTTAAGTCAACAAACAGCAAGACAAACTAAAAGAATTCTGAAAATCTTTTATGCTGTAGTTTTTCTGCCAAAGCTTTGCAAACTAATACTTCTTCTGAAAGTCCCACCACTAAAATCCTCAATTGAACTTTTGTTTCATACGTCTAATAACTCATCCAGTTGTAATCAAATTGTTTTTTTACTTTGATTTGCTCACAGACTTGTTAGTTTATATCATCTGTCATTTCTCGAATTCTCATTGAAACAATATCTGTTATGTGGGTTCGATTTGCCTGTATTGACCGATTTCTTGTCTATCATTATTTTTTATTGCTGTAAGAAGTACCAACTCCTTGACAATAGTATGAAGTTTCTTTGCTTTTGCAACCAAAAGATTACTTTGTATGAAGTGTGTGAAGCTTTCTCTGACATATGCAGCTATCTGTGAAACATTTTAGTGCCTTTCATCATACTTTCATGTTACCTCTTGTAGTATCCCACTGGTGATCTATCTTTGCAGGTGTCACTTCAGAAAGGGCGCTTTCATGGATTGCATATTGACATAGATTGGAAGTGGAGGGTCTTCTCCATAGCTGACAAAACTGAAGCTCAAATACTCTTCAAAATATTGTCGAATTTTCCCACATGCAGCTGTAACTTCTGGTGGCTACTTATCTTGCTGCTGCTGCAGTCACTTTTTAAGGATTTTCTTGGCCTGTCTTACCAGAAGACAGCCCAACACCTGAATCAGTCAACACATCGGTATCACTTCACTAAAATTCTGTCCAGTTTTGGGGTTCCTGTGAATAGTTTGAACACAATTTCAACTCCTTTCTTGTACTGAAGAGGCTGTGCTCTCACACATTGTTTTGAAATTAACACTTTTGCTATAATTTTTTTAATATGTGCAAACTTTCTTTAATGGCTCTTCTTAGATAGGTTATTCTTTGTGGTAATAATGACAGTGGATTTTAATTTAAACATATGAATTGAGTGTGTGTATTTTTATTTGATTTTAAGTTGAATCAATTTGTAAGATCATTAGCAACTATTTCCCATTTTGGGGATCTTATCTGCATTGTAAGGGTTACTCAATTTGTGAACACAAAGACGCACACAAACATCCGAGCCCTTGTTGGACCTCTGTGGTATGAGGCAGTGACGCTAGCCACTAGACCACAGAGACCAGCAGTGTGTCTTGTTAAACTAGTTCTATAATTTTTTTACATCATGCTCTGGTAAATGTAAGTAATGATTAGAGAAATTGAAAGATTATATGCTCACAACTACCAATGAAAACTCTTTTGATGTTTTTTGGTAATTTGTTAATTGTTTTTATTTAGTATTAATGTCTGTGAAAGAAAAATATTTCAGTTGAAGGATGGCGGAATCTCAACACATTTGAAAACTGAACTCAAAATAACTAAATTAATGAATGTAGACTTTCCTGGTGAATAATTCAGATAAAATCTTCATGGTTAACCAACCAGGTTAGGCTTGTAAAAAACACATTTCTGTGGACATTCATAACAGATTACTGCGGCAGAAAATGTCCACAGAAACATTATGTGTTTTTACAAGCCTGACCCGGTTTGTTAACCATGAAGATTTTATGCAAACTAAATAATTATTTATGTTGCTATGCACCCCTGCATAATAACCCTTGTCATACCCCTAGGGGTATGTGTATTGCTGGTTGAGAACCGCTGATCTATGGATAAGTAGATGGAATCTGTTGTTCTGTACTTTATTTAGTTTGTTTTGGCATCTTCATCATTATTAAACTTACCAAAGACATTTACATTATATTGAAAATTTTTTTATGTTAATTGTGTCTTATATTTAAAGAATGGTAGATAAAATTAAAGTAAAATGTTTGTTAAATAAAAAACTTTATCTTTAAAACTAAACATATTTTTAGTGCAATAATTTTTGTAATAATTGTTTCAGGAATTCCTTTTAAAAAAATGAGGCAAAAGAAGTTGAAACCAACATTGCATAATATTCACAAATCACAAAAATACCAGCCAAAAGTTATTCTTCATAGGTTACCAAAGTCTGTTCTTGACAACTATATAAACACAACTTGTGATCCTTGTTTTGTAAAATGTGAGCTAGAAACATCTGCAGGAATGTCTTTTAACACATGTGAGACCTTGTCTAAAACAATTGACACAGAGGAAGAAAAAGTAACAATAAATAAAAGTTCACAGTTGCCTTTAAAAAATAAAATGCCAATTACTGTAAAAACAACAAATACAATGGTTGACAAAAGTGGAAGCACATTTGGAGAAAACAGAATATCAGCTTCTAGTGTAAAATACAGAAGCTCTTTATTCTTGTCACCTCGAAGATCACAGAAAAGTGTTAAAAGTCATTTAACATCTGCTAAAAATCCTATTTTTCCAGGTACCAGTAAACTATTTAAGATAAAATCAGCTCCATCAATTTGTAAATATACAAATAAATCTGCAGCTTATTCAAAAAATAAGAAAAGGAACAAATCATATGTCAAGCAAAACAAAGCAGCAAAAGTTGTTAAAGCAAGTAATGGTGCACACTTTGCTATAACTTTACCCGAAGCAAGCTGCCCAGCTACTTTTCAGCTTGGTCCTGATATGGTGAAAGAGCTAAACGAAATTCTTTCAACAGTTGAAGATGCGGTAATTACAGCAAATAGACTTCTGTCAACATTTGAAGAAACATTGTTAGGCGTAGCACCATTGACATCACGTGAAACTAGTGATCATCTAAAAATGGCGGAAATTAGTTCAGAGTTGGTTCATGAAATAAAAAAAGGGAACATAGATATGAATATGTGTTATACAAAATCTAAGACATTTTTGAGTGAAGAAAGACTGGATAGAGACAACTCTATTGCTGAACCGCCAGGAAAGTCTTCCACAGAAACTGCATTTGAAACAGACTGGTTTCACAACAATTCAGAACATTTTCAATCAAGAGGTGAACTTTCCTTACCTTCCAGTCCAAGACCATGGCTTACTCCTAAGATAGTTTCAGTTTTATCTATAGCAGCACAATCTGCAGGGGGCAGCAAGCAAATAGATAGTTCCAGATCTTTTGCAGAAGTAAACCCAACAAATATAAATCAAACCTTTAAATGTACAAAACATTCAAATGTCAGTGAAATTTCATTTCCACTTTCTTTGACAGATATTAACAGTAAAGAAATGCAGATAAATAATAAGCTGTTCAAATTCAAAATGAAGGATTCATTGAGTAAGTTAGTAAAAGTTGTTTCCCGTGTGTCTCAAGTAATTAGTCTGAAAGAATGTTGTGATCCAACACGTTTTGAACTACAAAAAGTGGTAAATGATTTAGGCATTAATGATTTATTTAGCAAACTAAGTATCATTATTAAAGATTCTGTCAAAGAATCAGAACATTATAATGAGAATGCCAAGTATATATTGCAGTTGATCAGCAGTTATTCTAGAAGAGGAAAATAAAGTGAAACACCAATAGATTAAATTGTATTGTATTGCAGGAGTATGAAACTATTTGTACAACAATATTTGCTCCACCTTGTAAATGTACCAATATTATAAATATTTATATATGTTTGTAAGATTATTTCACCCGTTTTCAGAAAGTATGTTTTAATATATTCATGAAGATAGTATATCTCTCACATTATGTACAGCACTGTTTTTTAGATATTTATTAAGTGCATACTCTTCATTTATCAATGTTGTTCAATCAAGTTAGAATATTTTACTGAATATATGTTAAAGCAGCAGTCCCCAACCTTTATGCACTTAAGAGCACATAGTTTATGCCGGTGAGGTGGTGTGCACCATTAATTCTCTTAAGGTATATCTATTGTTGGGCATTAGTAATAATACACGAAATGTGCAAAACATTGTTTAATTTAAAAAATATATAATTTTAACATATGAAAATCGTTGCTTATATTTTTATGTAAAATGAATTTACAATGTTTATTAACCTTTCCCTGACGAAAAGGAACTTTGGTTTCCGGCAAGGAGTAGGTCCCGCTGGCCGAATTGGAAGTTTCGTTCCCACTTCATTTGAGACATTTCTCGTTCTTTCTATGATGATGGTTGCCCTTTTTGACCTAACCCGCCCCCTTTTTTCTGTTCAGTGACTATTGTAATGAAAGTGACTGCTTGTGTGCGTCAGAGGTCTGGCAACCCTGTTGAGGGGCTCAACAATACTGTGGAGAAGTGCAACAAGCGGCAGTCTCGAGACACCCTTGATTGTAACAAGATGTCGTATGTTCCTTTGACCCCCGTCATGCAATACATGGTGTCAGAAGTGTTTAATAACCTAATCGAGTGTTTAAATGAAGGACAAGTCATAACTGAGTGTTCCCGCGTGCCCAGCGAATAGTTTAATAAAAAACTTTCTGGAACTGAACGGATGACGGTAGCAGAGTGTAATAATGTGGCGGCAGGTCAAAAAGGGCAACCATCATCATAGAAAGATCGAGAAATGTCTCAAATGAAGTGGGAACGAAACTTCCCATTCGGCCAGCGGGACCTACTCCTTGCCGGGAACCAAAGTTCCTTTTCGTCAGGGAAAGGTTAATAAACATTGTAAATTCATTTTACATAAAAATATAAGCAACGATTTTCATATGTTAAAATTATATATTTTTTAAATTAAACAATGTTTTGCACATTTCGTGTATTATTACTAATGCCCAACAATAGATATACCTTAAAAGAATTAATGGTGCACACCACCTCACCGGCATAAACTATGTGCTCTTAAGTGCATAAAGGTTGGGGACTGCTGCAGTACTAGTTAATCCGCCAAGCCCATTCAATTGTAATCATCCAGAAGAATGGACAACGCGGGCAAAAAGGTTTGAAAGATTTATTTCCATCTCGAACCTGACACACAAATCGATCTTTTTTTGTTATTGTGCGGGCGAGAAGTCTGAGGAAATATTAAAGCAAGTCGTGCCAAATACCGAAGAATCGGTAGACGAGTTCATAACCTCACTACACATAATGGCAGATCATTGCGAGTACCACAGCGCGTTGAAACTCCAAAAGAGAAGAATCAAGCTCATACGAAACCACTGCAACCGCTGTGGTTTTATGGGTGTTGTAGGAGCAGTGTTAGTTAGTTGTTGGAGCTCTCTGGCGGCGTACACAGAGACTGACAGTAGCGAGACAGGCAGTGTACCCGGCGGGCTGATATCAGACAATCTGTACTTGTAAAACATACGTGTATTTAATAAAGTGTATTCATACCCAGAAGTGACGAAAGTTCCTAACTTGAGAATGGAAACTGTCATATAAAAAATGTCTGAGATATTTGCAAGACAAGGCATCCCGGAAGAGATCTTCACAGACAACGGGACTCAGTTCAACCCATTTCGGGAATCCCAAAGGTTCAAGGAATTCCAGGAAGCATATGGCTTTAAATTAGTTACAAGAAGCCTTGGCTACCCACAGAGCAATGGACTCGCCGAAGCGGGAGTCAAAATCGTGAAGAGAATTTTTGCGAAGGAAAAAGACCCCTACAAAGGCCTGCTGGCATACCGCAACACGCCTTTGGAAAACGGACACTCACCAGCGGAACTATCGATGAGTCGTAGATTGAAAGATTTCTTACCTCATATTCCAGTCAACTTGGAACCGAGGGTGGTGAATAGAGGAAAAGTTAAGGAAAAAGAAGACCATCGAAGAGCAAGAATCGAGAGAAACTATAACTCGGCAAAAGGGGCAAGAAGACTACCTGAATTGGCTTCAGGGACCCGAGTTTTCGTAAAAGATATAAAGAAGTTCGGCACGGTCATAAGAAAGGCAGACCAGCCGAGGTCGTATGTCGTCCGTACTGAAAATAATGACATACGTCGCAACAGACATACGATATGTCCGACGCTATCGACAGGAGACAACACACTACCTAGAGTTCCGAATGGGACGACGACTGATGTGTCTACTACGCCCGAGAACAGAAACGTCCTTACGCCCGAGTCCATCGAGCAGCCGACGGGAGGTCGACGGACGAGATCCGGCCGAGTATCAAGAGCACCCCAGCGACTAGATCTTTAGCTTTGAGGGGGAGATGTTGTAGGAGCAGTGTTAGTTAGTTGTTGGAGCTCTCTGGCGGCGTACACAGAGACTGACAGTAGCGAGACAGGCAGTGTACCCGACGGGCTGATATCAGACAATCTGTACTTGTTGTAAAACATACGTGTATTTAATAAAGTGTATTCATTAACACAACAATGGGGCATCAAGATGGAAGACCATACCCAGCAGCTAATTCCAGATGCCGTGGTTGTGTGAAAGTAGGATATTGGGATCGAGTTTTCAGAAGGAAAAATCGGCAAGATTTACCGACGAGGTGTTCAGCCGGGACAACGACTATGCCAACGTCAAGTTCGTAAACTACGATCCCAAAGATGATAATAAGCAGACGTCACGGCAGTTTGAGTAGTTGAGGTCAGTTTCAATATATCAATTTTGGTAGCAAAACTAATTTTTTTATGGACACGGTCAGATATAACATGTATTCCTTTTGATCATATCCCAAATAATTGTAAACAACACATCCATAAAATTAACCTTTTCGTTTCGGCTCAGGGGGAAATAAAATTAAAGTCGTTGGATATATAAATCTTCAATTGAAAAATAATGGTGGAGTATATACAGTCAAAACATATATTTAAAAGGTCTTAAATTAGCACTGCTCTGGAGAAATGAAATTTTGAGATTTAAACTCTTAAAAACGTTAATCAGATTTAAATAAATTTCCCATTGACGAATTATCATTGAAATGAAAATATAACATTCCTTCGATTTTTTTTGCGGGGGGAGGGGTTAACAGGCTACCAGAGGGTGATCCCGAAACAAGCAACTCCCCTTTAATTGCATAAGTAGGGAATTGAAAAGGGGGGATATGGAAGGTAGAGCAAGGTAGCCATGGGTTGACTAGGGGTGTTTCACCTAAAGAGATACAGGGGAAACCCTAGAAAACCTGCATCAGGTAGGTCAGGCATTCGGTACTATTCTCACGCCCTTCCGAATGACGGGAGACGAGTTTGCTGTGGGGTCGCAGCATTCCCTTCTCCGTGTTGCGTTTTAACGTACCGGAAGAGCTAATAGAGGACGTTGCTGTTCCATAAGTAATTAATCAAATCATCGAAGAGGAAGGGAACAACAATGATAATATTTTTGCGAACGAAGACAGATTAGCTCAAGTATTACTAGACAAAAATATGAATGTTAGGGAAAGGAGATCCCCAACGTGGATGAAAAATTATATTAAAAGTATAGGAAATGTAAATGCATATTTGACAAATTATCTTGCAATGTAAATACTTTTGTAGCATACGATTTTTTTGTAAATATTGAAAAAAAATGGGTAGAAGGATTAGTAATGAGTATGGATGAAAGATGGTTTGTAAATACTTACGATGTAAAAAGAAATGTTTTGTAAAAAAATTCTTTTGTAGAGTAATTGCCTTTAATTTATGTATACTGTACTCTTATTCAAAAAAAGAGAATGGTTTAACGAGAGTGACTGCTTGTCTGCCTATGAGGTCTGGCAACCCTGTATAGGGGTCCAACAGTACTGTGGAGGGATGCAAGAAGCGACGGTCTCGAGGCAGACTTGATCATAGCCAGGCGTCGTGTGTTACTTTAACCCCTGTCTCACAATACAGTTTTGATGACATACAAAAATTTGCTTCTAAATTCTAGTGTTAAATTTTGTAGTATAAATGTCCAGTCTGTTCACTGAGCCAATTTTCACTTGTGTCTTAGACAGGATTTAATGAACCATGTTTGATAAAAAATGTAGACAATGTAATTTATTTCACTCCTGAATGGGCTAATTTCCAAGAGCCAAGAAAATGTTACTTCGTTCTCTGAATTTAGTTTATTTTATTGTATTTTTTATTTCCAAACAGTCGTCAGCAACCGCCCGCCATATTGTTGGCCGGCTATGATTAGCGGGATGGGACCATTCGGCGCGGCCGATTCGGCGCAGCCACTTCGGCGCGGCCCATTCGGCGCAGCCGTTTCGGCGCGAGCCGTTTCGGCGCAAGCCAGTTCGGCGCGAAACTCGCATAACATTATTAAACGTAAAGCAGCCGTTTCGGTGCGAAACTCACTTAACATTCCAAGACATATAACTTCATATTTAGCAAAATTTTTAAATATATTCCTAAATACTTATATACGTGCTAATACTCTGAGAGTTGTATAAACATTTAATAGTTAATTAAGACTTGATATAGTATGAGGTTCAAAATTATGGACCGCGTGGTAGGAGGTGAGTGGTTAGTGTTTTTGTTGACGTGACGGTTCGTGGTACTTTTTGATCGGTCCAGGGGCATTGTATGTTGTGTGTTGTGTGACCTTTTTGTGGGATATGCAGGTTTTAGGGGGTCTATTGTGCGCATGGCAGTTACTAGTTAGGGGCAGCGGAATGTTAGTTTTTGAGTTTTGTGGGTGGGGCTTGGTTTAATATTTGGGGGAGTTTTGGTTGTGTGTGCGTTATAGGGTCGAGGTATTGGTAGGAGGTGCCGGGTTGTGTTGTCTGTTGTGAACGCTGGAGGGGGGCGGTGGGGTGGCGCGGACGATAACTAGTGGCGTTCTATATTTGTGGTGTGGGGTCTATCGGTGTTAGGTGTTGTGGGGCGAAGTGTTTGCGGGTGGGGGCTGGGGCAATTGTGGTTTGCTGACTCTTTTTCGTTGGGGGCTCATGGGTCGGGGTTGTGGCAGGAACCTGGAAAATGTTTGGCGGTGTGAGTCTTGCGGGGGCTGTGGGGGCGAATTGGTTGATTATGTTTGGTTATTGTGTTTCTGTACGTTTAGGTGGCTCTGGCGCGTGGGGGGTTGTGGAGGTTCATGTGCAAGGTTTTGTGGGATATCTTCGGGTTGGTTGGAGCGAGTGATAAGTTCGCGATTGTTGATTTGTGTTGTGGGTGCGGTCGGGTCGGTCTTCAATGCGTAATTTTACGGGCTGAATATTTTATTTGATTCATATTAATCTTAGTCAACCCAATTTTAAAGTATTTGTAAGCGAAATGCAAAGGATAAATATTAAGAAGAACACAATATTTATTTTTCCCAGATTAAATTTATGATAGCGCTGACGTTATAATTTGACGTCCATATTTACTGAATTATAAAGCATAGTATCTTATGCAATAATGGCTGATTTGACATCTAATTAAGAATTAATCCTGAGTAAGTAGATATTTTTATAGCAATTGATAACTATCTTATTGACAGAAACAATAACCAAAACATCAAGAAAATTGACAGAGTGATCTTTTTCAATTCAATTTTAAAGTTTCTTTCAGTGTTGTAATTATTAAAAGTATTGAGCAAATGGTTTATGTGGAATCTGAGAATGATACTAAAAAGTCATCATTCTTGAAATATCTCAGTGGTTTTACATAAGGCTTCCAAATCTCTCATAATTTGCGCGAATAACGACAAAGAAAAATTCCCAAGGTAGAACCAATGATTTCGTGATAGTAAATGTTCTTGAACGAAAAATAAGTGGAATTTATAATTACATTTATTAAGATAAGAATTTATGATAAAATAATTTTTGTCAATTTCGAAAAGTAGTTATCCCATCTATTTTTAAAACTTGGTGTAATTAATTGATGCATGGGCTAAAAATTAAATAAGAACTCTTCATCTAATGATAAGAAAACATGATCATTAGTGACGTTTAAATGGTCCAAAAACTTAAAAGACGTGTTGACTGTAAAATTATTTTCCTTATTAAGAGAATTATATAAAAATATAGAAATGTTATGAAGAGGGCTGCTACTAGAAGAAACGATAATAGGCTCTGGCACTATTATCAGAAGTTAAAAACTAGGAGTTAAAAAGTGCTACTGTCCACAAGTCTTTTCAAGTTAATTTCTAATTGATCAATAACTAAAGTAATGGATTTAATTTTTATTGTAAGTTCTATGTATTTATTTGTCTGGTAATAACGTTTCAACTTTATAAAACTATTTAGTCAAATTCCTTTGGCAGATTCACTAAAGATAACATTAGGATTATTAGAAATGTACATTATGGTGTTTTGCACAACTTATGATAATTTTCTATACAGAATTAACTCATTGTTAAAGTTTTCCATTGTAATTATGGAACTAACAATACGCTTATTCTTTGTAAGTGTTATTTCAGCCTCGTTGCTTGTGCGACATGCACAACAAATTTTTATCCATTTCAATTTCGTTTTTCCGTTAATAATTTTTCATTTTATAACATAATTGTATTATACATATATATTGTAAATATTCATTTTTATTATAATCGTAAAAGATGAGGTTTTAAAATTTAAGAACGGAACGTCGTGAACAAACTACTGTTCATAAAGTTTATATCACTTTTTTCTGATATATAGGCTATTTTTCATTTTATTAATATTAATATAAGATGTGTATTTGTATAAAATAACTTATTTGAAACAAATGTCCACGATATTCTCGTTTATCGCCACGTAATGTCCCCGCGCCCAACCTTGCGCCAAACTGGCTTGCGCCGAAACGGCCGTGCCGAATAGTTCTTGCGCCGAAGTGGCTGCGCCGAATCGGCCGCGCCGAACTGGCCGCGCCGAATCGTCCTAGACCCCTTGCTGGAAGCGGACCTGCTTTGTCGTATGGCTGTACAAAGAGCTTTCCTGGCCGTTTTATGTCCTTCCCTGAGTAGTTCTGTCTCTTCCTGTTTAGCGCAGGTTCCCAGTCTGTTGGAAGGAGTCTGAACTTGTGATAATATTAAAAGATGATGAAGAAGAAGAGATAAATCCAAAAAAACTATAGTCCAATCTGTCTAGTTGAACACCCTGGGAAAAGTATTAGGAAAACTAATGTGCAAAAGACTGCAAAACCGAGTAACATGAGAGGAGTGACAGTCAGTACGCCTTTTGAAAGGAACGATCTACAGAAGATGCAATTAACAGAGTTCTTCAGGTCTCAGGAAGCTCGGCCAGAAAATATGTGATAGGCATAACAATCGACATATCAGGGGCACTATCTTTGGTGGCCTGCCCTGTTATGTAGGTTAAAAGACTTAGATTGTCCGGTGGCATTGTTCAAAATGATTAAAGATTACTGCTCAGATAGAGAAATCAATCTACGCTGTCCTAATGATAAATTACATAGGATAACAAAAGGTTGCCCTCAAGGATCGGTATGTGGACCAATATTTTGGAACCTCTGTATGGAAACTCTACTTGGACAAAAGAAACAACAAGATACCACAGATGTAGGATGCTTATTCTGACGACATGATGTCGATAGTAGTAGGCGACAACAGTGGAGCTAGAACTAAAAATAAGAGAACGTTGAAATATGGTGCTTGAGTAACAAACTAAAGATATCGGAGATAAATCAAAATGTTTGTTCCTAAAAGGTAGCTTATAGCGTAATCCGATAGTTAGACTGGGCAAACACTGCATTAGGGGAGAGAGGAACTTAAGATATCTTGGATGAGAAACGTACACTTTTGGCGCAATTAATATTGTTAAAGATAAAGTTAAAGATAAAGATTAAAGTAATGAATGAAATAACAAGATTGGCAACATATAACTTCAAAAATTATCATGATACAATAATGGCAGCAATTGCTGGATTCGCGTCCAGCGTGTGAGCGCATAGGCTAAAATTAGTAATACCTTCTCAGAAGATTCAACGGATACAGGGAAAAACTATTCTGAGAATAACTGGAGCGTTTAGTACAACCGCCGCTACAGATACTCTGGTGGTCCTCCTGGTTGTAATCCCGTTGGACCTGGAAGTGAGGGGAAGAGCAGCCCGTTACTGGCTCAAGAAAGAAAATCAATATAAAGTTGTAGAAATTAAGGATAAGGAAGCTTATATTAAACGACAGAATAGTAGCTCTATGGCAGGAAAGATGGGATAATTCGGAAAAGGAGAGAAGAGTTTATAGCTTCCTACCAAATATAAGGGATAGATTAGGAATGGGATATATTCAGCCAGTGAGGGGGTTCATGCACTTCCTGGGTCGTATTGGGTATAAAGATCAATAGCCTATGCGATTGTGGTGAAATTGGAACACCTGAAAACACGCTTCTGGATTGCAAATTAATAGAACCAAGATAAAAGAGATATCTTAAGAGGAAAAACACTAAGGGAGATTATGCAGGATATAAATCTAATATCGATTTTGGAAGAATTAACACTCAAATTTTCAGAGATAGAGCTTCAAAAATATAAAACACAAAGACAATAGTAATATAAACAAATACCCACTACTGACAGTTACTACTTAGTGAGTCAAAAACAGAAAGCATGTCATGGTGTCAGCAGGTGCATCCATCATAAAAGGATATATTAAAAAAATACCCTCAATAACATCATCCTGGAGCCGGACTATGATCCATGGAACCGGATGGTAAAAACAGAAATCATAGTTATAAAAAAAATCTAATTACGGCTAGGAATAAGAAAGCAGTTTTGCAGCTCATCATGAAGTATGGGCTTCTACCGGAATCTCGGAACAAATTGAGAAGTGGAAATGCAGGGAGGAGGGTTTAAGCTTGAGTGCAGGAATGTCTCTGATCTGTCAAGAGACAGATCAGAAGGCAGGGCTTAGAGAAGGATCTCTTACTGCCTCTCCACGCACTGAAAAACAGGTGGATAATCTGCTTTTTGGTACACAGAAATATCTGTGCCAAGTTGCGATAGTGAAGCGTGCGGTGCATGATCATATGCTGTGTGCAAAACGCATCCAAATGACACCGTGACATATAAAAAATAAACAGTTTGCTGGGGTAGGACAAGACGCTGAACAGTCAAATACAAAAAAAAACTTGCCGTTCATTTTGTCATATGTATTTTATTAATGTTAATTATTGTAAAAAAAAAGTGTACAAGACAGTTTAAAAATATTGTAATTAAGGCCTGCTATAGGAAGCAAGAAAGCAGGCTAAAATAGTGAAATATTTTTTTAATCTTCTCTTCCTCTTTGTGTCCTTCTTCTGAACCTAAGGCACTCTTTTCTCAGGATGGCTATCTCCGGCGTCCACCAGTAATCTTCTGTTGTTTGGCAGTGTTTTCTCTTTCATGGATTCCTTGCACGCTTGTTCAACGAGTTTCATAGTTTTCTTCACTTTTATTTCACGACTTCTCTGTTCTGCAGTACCCGGCAATCTTTGTTTACGGAGTTCAAGCCATTAGGTTTCTGCGTGTGAATCCCTGCTATTCTCCTGTCATATCGTATCACGATAAAATCATGGTCGCTTCCAGTATATTCGTCGAGGACTCTCCACTTATTAATTTTCGGTGCCGTTGCCTCTGTGGAAAATGAGACGCCGGAGTTACTGTGACCGACTCCTATTTGTACGTCGGAGTCCCGCAGTCATTCTGGGGTGAAGTGCCTGCAAGAAAACTCCCGCAGCGCCACATTGAGGAGAGTTGCTGTGCAAAAGAAAAGTTCCTTATTTATTGAAACTGTAGCTTTTTAAAGCTGTAAGAGGCTCGCGACATTTTTTTGACTGGTGGACATTTAGGCCTTTCCTGGCCAGTTCGTCTGCCTCACCTTGAGTAAAATTGCTTTCCGTCCTTTTGTTTGTCTCGTTTACTACTTCAACGTTTCTCGTGCCTTCGTTTGCCTTAGACCAAGATGACCTATGAGACATGACGGTGTCCAGGAGTTCTAGAACCTTTCTCACTTACTCTTTAATTTATATTTTCGTGTTCTTTGGAAAGTTGTCTATTACTTTTCTCATAACTTCGAGTATTTGTTCTTCAATTTGCTTTAATTTTTTTATATAGTCTCGAGTTTGCTGGTAGTCACTTTTCCTGCGATTGTTCGTTCTCTTCGCGTATGGTATTAAAAATGAAATACTATCGTATTGTTGTTGTGGTATTCAGTCCTATGACTGGTCTGATGCAATCCTCCATGCTAGCCTATATTGCGCAAGCCTTTCATATCCTTATAACTAGCACAAACAATATCCTCCCTAATCTAATTAGCGTATTCCTTCCTTCACCTCCCTCTTCTGTTCTTAACCCACACACTTCCCTCTAATGCTAATCTTACAAGATCCTCGTGTCTTAAAACGAGGCCTATTATTATTCTATCCCTTCTCTTAGTCAACGCCCTCCATATTGTTCGCTTTTCCCCTATTCTGTTTAGAACTTCCATTATCTTATTAAATTATTGATATGTCACCTTTTTAAATTCGACATAAAACATTACAATACGTTATTTAAACATTTTGATAGAAAACTAATTATAAACATTCAAATTACTTTCTACGCGAATTTTTTGATTGAAAAATATATTTAATATCATTTATTTGTGTGTTTTGAGAATATTAAGGTTTTATTCACTTTTATAAAAAATCCTATTACACAAATTGTGTATATATAAACATGTCTAAAGCTAGGTTTACACGGGCAGTGATGTTCGTCGAAGTTGGGTTGACTGTGCTCTGCCTACCGTTTACATATTGGGCAGATAACTGCCCACTTCTTCGCTGACAATTCTGTGCAAGTGCTGCCCTCACTACAAAACGGGCAGAGAACTCTGATGCATGTTTACACTTCTCTGCTATTTTTGGCAACTACGATCGGTTGGAATGTTGTTGCATAGTATCGATATATTGTTTATATAAGTTGATTATTTCCCTCCTTTGTGGATTCACTTATAAGCATGTCTGTGTTTTATAAACAGAAAGTTGCTGCATTGCTTGTACTTTTTATGATGGAAGACGATAATCAAAAAAGAATCAAACGAAAACGGAGTGTGGGTTGCTAAAAGGGGCACTCATGGGTTCTTGAATAATTTGATGGAAGAGTTGAGGCAAGCTGATGCCTCAACTTATAAAAATTTTCTTAGAATGTCAAAAGAAAACTTTAATAAATTATTGGAAAAGGTGGCACCACTAATTAAGAAAACAGACACACTAATGAGGTCATCAATACCACCAGAAGATACTTTCTATCCCTCTTTCCTTTCCCTATTA
>CM067376.1:158117387-158177868 GCA_034510155.1 Eucriotettix oculatus | reverse complement strand
ATATGCAAAAATGGGCAATATTTGTATTGAGTAAATGCTTGTGTGATCAATGAGATTGATAGTCTTTATCCCAATGTTTTTTTGTTGTTGTATATTTTAAATCGTATTCGGCATGGAAAGTGAAGACCTTTTGAGGGGAAGAGATATTAAATAAAAATAACGCGATTGGATTCTAGAATGGTGTATGTTCTGGGGCTATGAAAATCTCCAAGTATAATTCTTACATTCAACATAACCGGTTATTATGAAAAATAGGCTGCTGGGGATTAAATAATTTTCCTTGTAGAAATTAAAAGCATAAAGATATTTTTATCAAATTTTGTACAATTCCGACCCAGAAACAAACAGTGATTGGGTAACACCCCTCTAGCCTCTGTAGTACATTTCACTATCTTAGAGTGCAGGGACTATGTCTTAATGTTGTAATATAGTTGTAGCTATTTTTACTCCCATATATTCCTGGGAGAGTTTCTTGCTCTCTTGCGATACCGAGGGTACAATTAATTCCGTTAAGAACTAGGAATAATTTTGAATTTCATAATATACCGGAGGTATCTTTGAATCTATTACGGTATGAGGAGTATTTAAGTCTTTCTGGGCGTAACGAGAGTTTATTTGGTTCTCTTAACGGAGCGAAGTAATAAATGTACCTAACTTTTTTTACTTTTCTCAGTTCGAGTGTTTATTTAAGGTCCCCCTTACCGTAAGTCATCACGCTGGTTAGGATTAAATTGACAATCTTTCAGCTTAGATAGTTTAGGGAGCGCGAAATGATAAAATTAAATAAAAATTGCTCTCTATGGCGGGTTAATGAAATGTAAATTAAGATATTATTGTTGAATTTAACGTTTTACTGTTCTTTAATTATTAAATATCTCTGTCCCCTATTAGTAATTAATATTTTCAATGTGAGATGATAAGTACAACACAGTTAACAACGAAACATTTACAGAAACCTATCAAACCGATGCCTTTGAGTAGACAAACTGTAAAATAGTTCAACGCGGTGCCCTTGGGAGTCGCGCTGCGCAAATTGGTAACCGATGATTGAGAACAACCACAAAACATAACAATGTAAGCTACACTATAGCAACTAATGACATCTGCATTGTTGATTTCAGTAATTTGTCGTCACACTAGCGCGTTGCTCTTCTACATAAAATACCAACATTATAATTAAAATGGTGTTAAGTGCTTATGTTTGCATATATATTATTTCCTCACACGTCCATCACATTAAAACGACTGTTGCGAGCAAATTGAAACCGTGTACACCTTTTCCCCGTGCGCTGTGCAATCAATTAATCAATCATGTGCGTTGTTTTCGGAAGTTAGTAAAAGGGGAATCATTAAAAAAACTAATAAAACAGTTAAAAGCAGAGCATCAAAACTCATTTACTGATAACTGTAATTATATTTTTCTTCAAGTATATTCAGCGTTATAAATTAAATAAAACTCTTGACTATTTCAGATTGTATATTTAATAAATCAAAAACACATTCCGTATCTATTTGTATCGTTTTCATGTATTTTCAGGAGGAATAATTGCAGGCAATATGTTAATCATAAAACATCATTTTAATAGTTTGTAAAAAGAATCAAAACTGTGGTTATGTAAGTAGGAAACACCTAATTATCACAACAGGATAATACTATCATATACAATATATTTAATAATTAGTACACATATTCAAAAAAAAATTAGATACCTCCCGCGGCTCCTCTACAACAGAATACTTGACACCGGTTGATAAAAGAAACAGTCAAGGTTTTAATTTGTCCCTCAAATATTTACAATCTGTCACTGTGACCCAATGACGCATCTCTGACACCATTTTGTTCATCTCAGTGACATCCCAGCGAATTAAAGTGGCAAACGTTAATTCAACAGATAAATTGTTGCATTAATAATGCTAAAATTACAATTACCCAGAGTTTTAAGTGAAAAAATAATTATAAATGGGTAAGTTTTTCTCAGGTGTGTAACATTATTAAGGATATAAATCTATTTTTTTATTAAAACCTTGTTGGTCACTATATTTTTACAGAAAAGACTTAAATGTATAAATAGATTCCAAAGCTTTGTTTTCTTTTGATTTTATTCAATATACAGACTGAAAATGGTGCAGAATTTTATTTAATTTATAGCTCAAATCAGACGTAAAATTAAACCTACTAGTATTCGTATACTTCTAAAATCAACCGGAATTTATTTAATGTGAACGATATCGGAAAACCTGCACAATAAAAATTATTGGAATAACATTATGTGCGCATTTAAATATATCTCTCAAAATAAATCCATCATTTTGTATACGCCGACCTAATGCCGTGTCGATGCGATGGTAGCGCCGCACTATCGGTAAACTCTGTAAGAAAAGTGATGGTAGAATTGAAAAGTTACATTGATATTCGTGTTGTGACAAGTTTGTTAAATTCGTTCATAAATAAATTAATGTTGATTGATAAAGTAAATTATTATTAAATGCGGGTTTCAAGAAGTAGATGTGAGTGTATTCACGAAAAAAAACTTTAATAAATGACGAAAATTACTAGATAACTTTGACGTTAGTTATGTTCTAGAAAAAGTGAGGAATGGATTGCGGAACAGTTTTTCGATCTACTCCTAGTGCTAAAAATCAAGAGATTGCTTACAAAGCGATTGTGAAGATATGAATTTTAAATTAGGTAACAGAAAAGTAAACGAATAATGTTTAAGAAAACAAAACTACATATAAACAAGTTATTTCTTTTGAATGGTTAAGCATTTTTTGAAATTTTAATTTATGTGTAATTAACTTTTCTTTCATTTTATGACATAAGTTTCTATTTAAATAAAATAAATTTTAATTATAAAATTTATACAAATTTACTAAATATACCTCAAATTAATTTTTTGTACTAAATTTTTACACTATTAGTTAATGAAAAAAGAAACATTATGCAAGCCCATGGTATGGAATTGACCGTATAAGCCTCACCTCGAAAAATATAAAAAAAGATCCAGTATTGAAGAAATTTATGTTTCGAAGAAGAGGAATGCTTCAAGTTAGAGGAATTAATAAACATTTTAGAAGAAATATTAGTGTCGGAAAGTAATTTTCAAACATTTGAAATGAAACTCGAATTGCAGTGTGAAGAAGAAAATTTAAATGTGGTAAACGTGCACTGGAGGAAACAGAATAGCTGCAACGTGTTCTGGAAAATTTATATGAATTTAAATTTTGAATTAAGAATACATACTCGGTAATTGAATGAAATTTAATCGAGGAACTGAAAATCAAGTTGATCGAAAGCGTAAATTAAAGGAAAAATGCGTATTATGAAGATAACGTTGTCGTGGATAAAAGTGAATTGCTTCAGTATTGAATCGAAAGGACAAACCGAAAGTTCAGTCTGGTTAAAAGCAACGATTTCTGCGAATGACTTTCAGCAGTAGAGTTCATAGTAAAAACGCGGATAGTCAAATTTGATTTTGAGTAAATATTTGTAATTTTTTGTTTATTCTCGAGCAGACAAAGTGCATATTCAAAGTCTTAAAAGGTGATTAGTTCTAATAGTTATATTTTTAATGTAATATGAGATTGACAGATTTTCAATTATTTGGGTTGAATAAAATGAAAATATAGAGTACATAAGCTGATTGACGATAAATGTTGAATATAATAAAAGTTACGTAGTACGATGAACACCAGAGACTCACCCTTCGGATTCCCACTGGCAATTCCGACGGGTATATAATTTCAAATCTGGATTTTTAAAACTATACGGGGCACTGAGGAACGCAGCAATTTTATCCAAAATCTTTCATTTTTAATCAGTAGTTCGTTTCAAAACGTAAAATGAAACTTATTTACATACAATAACCGAATCGAGTATCACCACTTTACTTACAAAATTCTCCGCTAGAGGTAGCAAGAGTCGGCGTTGGTCAGTCGTATACTGTTTAAACTATTTAAATTTACATTTGGCCTATTATGCGTAGTTCAGTGTTCAATGTCTAGTCATAATGGAAGTTCGAATATCTGAATGATTTTCCTTTTTTGAAACTAATAATAAGAAATAATAAACAAGCTTTATGTCAATAATATATAAAGCACAAATGTATGCACGTTTAATTTCATTTAGTTTAATGTAACTCGTAATACTTCAGCTATATCTATAGTTGGTGCGACTCTTTGACCAGAGAGATTTACGTGTTTGACATTCAGTAAGAACGTAAATAATGTTTTTTTATTTAATTTACTGTATTTATAACACATATTATGCATTAATATTATCGTCTAGCGTGCCAAATGTAGAACTCTTCCTGCATGTAATGTGTTTCAAACGGAGTACAAAGTTTTGCCCTCACATATTAATATATATTGATAATTACTTGTAATAATTTTTTGTTTACATATGTTGTTCAAGTGTGTCCCTTTCGTCACTATATACACATTTCTTTCTGATTTGTTTACAGTGGAACAAGAAATTATAACAATTAGAAGATTTTTATTAGTCAAAAACGTGTTATTAGAGCAGTATGTCAGGTTACCTCACGAACTTCTTGCAGAACTCTGTTCAAAAAGTTAGGTATTTTCACTTTGACGTGCCAAAACATTTATTCATTGATGTTATTTTTAATCACAAATAGGCACTTATTTTTGAATAATTCTGATATTCATCCCTTCAATACAAGGAACACAAATAATCTGTATAAAAAGAGGTTAACCTTGTCAATTGCACAAAAAGGTGTGCATTATTGTGGGATATCCATCTTCAACAGACTCCCGCATCGAATTAAACAGTTGTCCAAGGTAAATTTAAGGCTGAATCATCCTCATTTTTTCTTAGCCACTCCTTCTATTCAGTAAAGGAATTTATAGAAGAATCGGAGACGAGTAATTAGTTTATAATGTTTGGCTACAAAAATTTGTTATAAGTATATTTATCTTTTATATAATAAAATAATGTAATAAATGTACACCCTGACTCATTCATATACCTTGAAGCTTAGCTTCTTTACAGGATCTACGGAATATTATTATTTTTATTACCTGTATTGCATCATATGAACTAAATTTTACTTTAAGCACTAATTAACATTGTCTCATTTCAGAAATTTTATTATTATTAGACAGATACTGTTGATATCTCACACTTCTTCTACCGTATTTTAATACAGACTCAGAATTTATAAATTGATTGGCATTTCACCGAATGTAAACTGTAATGAGCTTTAATGAAGTATTATCGGAATTCAATTCGCCTCGTTATAGTACATCTCCATATGATAATTTCAAGCTTAGGAACCACCCACTCGTTCGCATCACTTCTTTCATTTTCTGACACAATCTTCCACTTATTTTAGCAAGTAATCTCCGAAGGCAGTCGCATATATCCAGGGGAACGTTTACGTAAATGTTATAACCTGACTTAGCTTTTAGGAGAGCTGCCTGATTAAGTAAAACATAGTACCGTATTCATCAAAATTTTGCAATATTGTTCTGTGTTGTGCTATTAAGAGAAATTTATTTTTATGGGAAGCCTAACGATAGATTGCAATTTCAGTGGTTTTGAAATAATTTGTACTTGGTAAGATTTAATAAATCCCCTTTCCGTTGTGGTTGCCTTGCATAAAAGAAGGTCTTTGAACGAAGAAACGAGTCAGTGATATTACGTCCTTTGTCGCCACCTTTGCCATTCAGCGGACGGAGCGCTCTGTTGAATACGGCGCGAAAAAAAAATTTAGAATGCAGAAAAAGAAGAACATCTGCGACAAATTCAATGGTTGCATTTGTGGCATTCTAGCGGAATCAGACGGCCGTCATAAAGCCAGAAAAACTTGTATTTCACTTTTACTAACCGGTAGGAACCCAATAGTCGGGTTAATTGCTGTAAACTGTCGTTGAAAATAAGTGCAATACACGTTCTAAAATTAAATACTGTAATAACATCAAAATTCGAAAGCTTTCAATTTTTATAAAGTAAATGGTATTGTCTCATGTAAATATGATCATTTTATTTCCTTAATGGTTCGTGTTTATAATTCTATTGCGTATCACTGTATTACACTGTGTAGTTTAGTATTTCTACCAATACATTTATTTAATGATATTTTTAATATTACGTTAATTTATTTGCGCAGTATTCAAAACGTCACAAACTACAATATTTTTAATGTTTTATCAAATTTGATGCTTATGTTAATTAATAATTTATGAGCTCTAGAAAGTTAGCTTTTTATTTACGGTTGTCCTTCCTTAAGAGACAAGAATGCTACCTTACTTTACATGTATTATTATTTCATTTTAACCTACGCCCGAGGAAGTTGCGGAAAGTCGGAGTAACCAAATCACGGCACTAATCGAGTTTCAGTACCTGAGCCCCTTATATCTGGTTCCAACTTTACGAGGCTGTGTCCTAGCTTCGTAGTTACGGAAGTGTGAGAACTGAGATAAATCTGGAGAAATTATGTGATCAGACTAAGACTTTTCACGTCGCAGTTTAGTGCGCTATACTATGCAACAAATATCGCGAAATATAACAACGCAACAGTGTCTGATGAATATCAGACAAAAATTAAATAAATGTCTGTTTGGAAGACGTTCTTAGAAATTAGTATTGTGATTAATGGAGATATATGCAATTAAACTTCGTGAGTATGTGACGTCAAATTGCGTCGTCAAACCAAAAGTTTTTAAAATTTCATTATATTAATGATTATTATAACTATACGCGAATAAAAATAATGTCCCAATTGTTACTCGTAATTACGTTGACACTCGCACCTAAAATATCGCCCCATGTATTATGTAACAAGCAGTTTACGCACCTGATCATGTCGGGAATGCCTCGCACTCTCTCTGGGCGCTTTTTATCAAAGTTCTCATATGCCGAGACACCTTCACCTATTTTAGGAGGTATATGTACCGGGGTCAAAGACCTTGGGCATATGGCAAGAGCTGTCCGCTGATCCCATTGGATCAGTCGGCCAACTGCCTCCTGAAACTGTTGGAGACACGGAGAAGGGAATGCTGCGACCCCACAGCAGACTCGTCTCCCGTCATTCGGAAGGGCGTGAGAATAATTTCCAATGCCCGACCTACCTGATGCAGGTTTTCTAGGGTTTTCCCTGCATCTTTTTAGGTGGAAAACCTGGTAGGATCCTTAAACCATAGCCCGGGGGCCCTAGTTAACCCTTGACTACCTTGCTCTACCTTCCGCATCCCCCCTTTTCAATTCCCTTCCTATGCTATTAAAGGGGAGTTGCCTGTTTCAGGATCACCCTCAAGTAGCCTGTTAACCACAAAAAAACAAAAAACAATGAGCACGCAACCAGTTCATTGAATGTATACCAGCATATAAAATAAATACTATAAAATTTTGTTTTATAAAACAAATATTATCTGTGTGTGTTTTGCTTCATTAGTTGAAATTTTCACTTAAATTTGTTTCGTAATATTCCACATAATTAAAATTACTATGACAGTTAAGATTATATAAAATTATCCCTTAGGCAAAGCACAACTGCTGTATTAAATTTCATATAATGATTTAAAAGATTTATTTAAACTATAATTCCTTCCAGGTTTGTCCTAAGGTTTTCTCAGCCCCTCACCCTACAGGTTTTGAAGATTGTGTACCAAATATCATTTCAATCTGTCCACGCGTTTAATTTTTTTTAAAGAATTACAATAAAATATGTATACAAACATACATTCGTTTTAATGATGCAGATTACTTTTAATTTAACAGCGCTAAGTTATTAAACGTTTGTCTTAATGTTCCAAAATATGGCGCTGTTAAAATATGAATAAATTAGCATAAATATTTTTTACTTATTACAGAATGTCTGCTAAAATATCTTTCTTCTATATTTTATAACATATATACATATAAGATAACTAAAAATGGAACCAATTGATGCTTCCACCCCTACTACCCTAAATTATGATAATATTTACCGACAATGATAAGATAAACAAATATTAATTAACGAAATAACAAATTATGCACACAGTTCAGTCCTTTCTCTCGCTATTAAATTGTTTGTCACTGGACACTACAATTATATCAAGTAATTATGTTAATTATTTATTTGGCGAATAAATACTATATATATCATTAAAAAAACAACTGTACTATCTTCGGATATAAGTTATCACCATAAATAATTATAATAAAATTGATACTTCCACGCCAAACGAGAATAAATATGCGTCAAGAACTGGATACAGCAAGAGTTTTAGTGCGGCTGATTATTCGTCGTTTGATTTAAATGATTGTGGTTACTAGGTAACCGAATTATAATCTGTCCGTTGGTAAGTGGTTTGTATAGCTATAGACAGTTTTTAGATGTTGTGTTTTACATTAAATTACCCAACAGTCGCTTACATAATCCTTAACAATTTATATAGACTGTGCTCAACATATTTTCAAATTGAATATCTACGAGTACCTCGTAAGTCTTTAAATTTCTCCTACACCTTAAAAACCGTTATAAAATATTACTCCTGTTTTAAGTAATATAATTAGTTTACTAATATTGTTTATATTATTGCGATATTTAATAATTGCTTCATAAACTTAATTCAACTTGTCAATATTATTTACATAACTTGTAAAATTATTTAACGCATGAGGCTTTGTAATTAAAGAGAGAAAAATTCTCCGGGATATTCTAATAGGTAGCGTAGCAGAGTATATAGTCATTGTAATACGTGCAGGCCGTCTTCCCTCTGTCTCGTCTTGAGTTTTGCGTTATACGTCTGTGGACACAGGCAGGTGGCTGATTGGAGCCGTCGTGACGCTTGATTGGCGCTTTTCCTCCAGCTACCTCAGGAAACTTCAAACTGAAAATATTCGTCGCATCCCATACTCACAAAATCCGTTTCAGCACTCCTCTCCACTTCTACTCGCACTCAATATCTTTGAATACTCCAATCTCCTTATCGATCCTTCTTGAACTCAAACTAAATCCACGCTCTAAACCAAAAAAACTCTCCAATTCTCGGACTCCCTGATTTGCTAAATACTTTTTAAAGCTTTATTCACGTGGAAAATTACAATATGTATAAATGAGTGAGCACGAGAAAGTCATTGACGTCTCCATGTATTGAGACACCCAATATGGCGTCTATTTGTTTACAGTGCCCTTCTCTCATATTTGACAATTCCATAAAATACGAACACGTGGATGGATGAAGATAAATAATGTGAGAAATTTATTTAAATATGTAACTCCGTATATTTAGTTTTATTTCAGATCCGTCTTTTATCATTTACGGAAACGTGACAAATATCAAAATCGGCTATTTCCCAATTATACCTGCAATACAAACATAATAAAATATTAAAGGGAGCAAAACCGTAGATAATATTTTTAATCATTATTTTAATAGATTAAAACCCCGCGATGATTAACATAAAATAATTAAAAGTATACTGAACAAAATTAATGAGGCTTGTCGAAACATACATATTTAAATAGCCATTATGTGTTCGCCTGATGATGTTGAAGAAATTCTTTGCAGCTCTCGGAGTTGAACAGTCTGATCCTGATTCTTGGCACCGATTCTGGTTTGGAACGTGGAAAGGAAATGAGATGTGAGGATTATCTGGAAGGGTTGTGAAGAGGCAAGAAAGGCCAAGAAAGTTGGTTGTGTGGTGTACGCCTGAGTTAACCAGGGGAGAATCGATTGGTTGTAGTCTTTAACAGTTTAGACATAGATGTATAGTTTTACATTATGTATAATTAACAGTTAATATGAACACTGTAAAAGAAGCAGAAAAGGAAGGGAAGGTCCAAATATTGGCGTGAAAGGGGAATTTAAGGACGTAAGTAGAACAGCTGACATGACGGTCCCTCCGTGAGTATTAAGTCGCGAAGTAACCTGTGTGCCAGGTTATTAACCATGTTGTTAGCACTGCTTCAGGAAGCATTGAATAGTCTTAAAGAATGTGCCTAAGCATCAAGTAAATCACATAAGGTTAAGTTATAGGTTTGTTGTTGTTTTTGTTGTAGGTTTCAGTCCTAAGACTGTTTTGATGCATCCCTCCATGATAATTTATATTGCGCAAGCCTTTTCATTTTTTATAACTAGAACATCTCACATACCACATCCTCCCTAAACTTATTAGCGTATTCCATCCTTGGCCTCCCTCTTCTGTTCTTAACCCACACACTTGTCTCTAAAGCTAATTTTACAAGACCCTCCTGTCTTAAACCGTGGGCTTATAATCTATCTCTTCTCTCCGTCAACGTTCTCCATATTGTTCGCTTTTCCCCTTTTCTGTTTAGAGGTTCCTCGTTTGTGATTCTATCCACCCATCTGATTTTCAGCATTCGCCTATAGCACCACATTTCAAAGGCTTCTATTCTTTTCCTTTCTCCAACTACTTTCGTCCACGTTTCGCACCCATATAACGCCACGCTCGATACGAACATTGTTAGCAATTATTTCCTAATATTCACTTATATTACTCGTAAGTAAATCCCTCTTTTTCGCGAAAGTCTTCCTTGCCTATTATTCAAAATTTGCAAACTCTTTATGTTTACTATACTCATACAGTCCCTAGTAATTACGCTTCCCAAGCAACATAATTCTTAACTTCCGTCAAAATATCCCTCCCAATCTAAACACTCTGTTATTCTACTGTTTCCCAAACTACACTCCATTACCTTGGTTTTCCCTCTATTAATCCTCATATTAAACTCTTTAGTTATAGGTGATGAAACGAAAATTCAAAATGTAAAAAGTTGGTTGTTGAATGTAATATTTTTTCTAGACTAATTAGTGTGATGATTCAAATAAGATTTAATAATTCGGCTTTTGATGTTTAATGCTAAGAAGTAATTTAAATAATATTTAAGTTTCTGTTATATTATAAATTTTCTATTTAACTAAATTTTAAAATTTCATCTTTTATTCTGAACACTAACAATAACCTTATGAAATGTCAGTTTTAACTGTCGCTTGTGCGACCTACACGTATGAAGTTTAATCCTTGTAAATTTCTTGATTCGGTAAGTAATTTTATTTTTATAAGGTAATTGTTTAATAAATATTATATTGTAAATGTAATTTTTATAGTATTATACTTAAAATAACGCCAGATGAGATTAAAAGTTTAGGAACCAGACGTCAAGTACGAACTACTGCTTATACACTATATTTTCTGACTTATAGACTGTTTTATTTATTTATTGATTTCCAAACAGTCAGATAATGTAAATAATGTATTACATTTGTCGTCAATTACAACGACTAACAATAACTTGAATGAGAATTTCTATTATTATTAAATTACATTTAAGTACGAGTAATAATTTATTCAGTCATGGCCAATAAGCGTGCTTTTTCTATGTGCCATGACATTTCTTGACTCGATTAAAGTACCGTGAGTCGTAAGTCTGGTTAAATACTATACCGTGTATCTGGCCATGGCCGGACACCAAGCTAGTACAAGTATAAAATACAGTGTTGCTATATACCGTAATACTGAACCTCTGTTCCTCCTGAAACGTGCCTTTCCTAAACTCGCCTAGCCAAGTTTACTCGTCGGAGGTCCTAGGGGAATTATCGTTGCTTGCTTCGTAACATCCGCAACAATGACCTATTCGTCATGCTTGTTCGAGCGAACTTGGGCCTTCCCTTAGGGAATTTTTCATGTGCACGTTCAATTAGGGAAGGCCCACAAACATTTGCTTCAGCTTTGCTGGACTTCACCATAACCTAGCACATTGAATTAATAAAAATATTTAGCTGTCTTAATAATAATACTTTATTGCCATTTACTTGTATTTACTAGTGATCGGCTTTCCATATATACGACACCGTGAATAAATACCAGACTGTAATATATATTTCAGCATGTATAATATATTTATGAATATTTATACTCTGTTTCTAATACTTAATCAAAATATAAATTTCTTGTTTTCTTATTAAACTATCAACAAGTTGATGACCTCAAAATTACGTGAATCTGACAACTCGTAACAATCTTTGATCTCGGTTAACATTAGGTTTCAATTTTTATGCTTAATATTTCAAAATTTTTGCTCCAACACTTAAATTAGCCCCAGCTTTCTTTGATTACCTTCTGATGCCAGCAATTGGTTGGATCCATACAGACAGTGTAGGAATTAAGATTCGGGAACGGAAAAGTCACATCAGTTGACGTCATTCCGTCCTTTCAATTATCCAATTGTGGACGTAATACACATGTTAAATAGTTACAATTGGTAAAACGCTCTATGTGAGGCGAACAGTTACTTGCTAAAATAAACCGTCGTCAATATTGCGACCCCACAGCAAACTCCTTTACCGTCATTCTGAAGGGCGTGAGCCAATTTATTAATAGTCCGATCTTAAATATTTATACACACGTTTTTAGAAATATTAACCTTTCATTGCCAAGCTAAATTGCCAGGGTAGTGCTAAAATGTTTACCTCTAATAAAAACAAAATGAAATGTTCTATATAGAAACGTTTACTCACCACAGTTTAGTTGAAATTTTTCTTGACATTGTAATATCTTTTTTACGCATGTCCGGATTTTTAATGTTTCCAGTCATGTTATTTTGTTATGGACTATCAGGACTAGAAAACCGTCGTCACAACGCCGGATAGTGGTATTTTTTGGAGGTAATCAGATCGCTTCGGCTCTTAGCAGTGCAAGGGTAAAAATTATGGTTTCATAAATCACTGGAACAAGGTATTTTTGTAGAGGAGGGGTGATCACCTGTGTAAATTACAATGAAGGAACCAAAAAACAGACGTTGGAAAATACTAATTCCTAAATAGGACAATTAATGGCTGGAACAATCTGCCTGCATGAGTGTTTGGGGAATTTCCTCTAACAGAAAGAAAATTTCTACTCAATCTAAGTTTAGTATAGTGTAGTGCAATTAGTGAAGAGATCAGTGCTGCGAATCTCTAAAAATATATTACAGTGAATTATATTTCCAGTTTTTTTCCAGGGAAAACAATACTATCCTTTTTTTCTTTTTTTTAATAATTCATTTCTAATAATATGATTTTTTTTGGGTAACAGGCTACATGAGGGTGATCCTGAAACAGGCAACTCCCCTTTAATAGCATAGGAAGGGAATTGAAAAGGGGGGGATGCGGAAGGTAGAGCAAGGTAGCCAAGGGTTAACTAGGGCCCGGGCTATGGTTTAAGGATCCTACCTGGTGTTTCACCTAAAGAGATGCAGGGAAAACCCTAGAAAACCTGCATCAGGTAGGTCGGGCATTGGGTACTATTCTCACGCCCTTCCGAATGACGGGAGACGAGTTTGCTGTGGGGACGCAGCATTCCCTTCTCCGTGTCTCCACCAGTTTCAGAAGGCCATTGGCCGACTGATCCAATGGGATCAGCGGACAACTCTTGTCATATGCCCAAGGTCTTTGACCCCAGTACATATACCTTCATAAAGTAGGTGAAGGTGTCTCGGCATATGAGAAATTTGTTAAAAAAAATACCCAGAGAGAGTGCGAGGCATTCCCGACATGATCAGGTAAGCCCCGCAGTCACTCTGGGCTGAAGCGTCTGCGAGAAAACTCCCGCAACGTCTTGTATAATATGATTCCACACTTATTTATTTATATTGAATATAATTATACATTCAACTATAGGTTAAATGTGGTCCTTACGACCAGTTAATTAATTAATGTTTAATTTCTATGTATCTGCCACCGGGCATCTGCCCATTTGTAGATTTAATAAATAAATACATACACAGACTCGAATGAGATTTGTAAGGTTGCACTAACTCAACACTATCATTAGCGACCTTTACAAGGTAACTTTACCAAAAGGATATGTAGGATGGTTAGCGGGGAGAGTTGCAGATTTGACATAATGATTGTTGGGACTTGTAAAACAGAAACGAATGAGTGACGTTCTTAGCCTGCAGATAATTGTATGGTGTCTTCAGTGAGATGAAAACAAAGATTTCTATTTTTCTTTTTCGTATTATTTTATCACCCCCATTTTATTTTCCCGCATTTCCCAGATTGGGTAAGTCTTATGGAACTGAATACCCTGTTTCTTTCTACTGGATAGTGCTGGGGTTAATAAATAGTAAATATTAAATAGGGGAAAACTGGTCAAGGAAGAAGTCCTGATGCCGACTTGACCAAGTTCTTACTGCCTTGTGAATAAACTCCCGTTTTGGCATCTTACATGTCTGAATTTCTAACATCTGCAGCATTTCGACAGAGGGTAAACTTCAAAACTGCTAACTTTTAACTCTTTAATAGTATATATTCGTAAAATAGGTATCTTTAGCTGCATATAAGTTACGTATACGGATCAAATATACTAGTATTAAGTCTAAGCGAAGAAGATTAAAGTGAGCCTTGCGTGCGGGGCGGAATAGGATACTAGGCGAAGTACTAAGGAAAAAGTGATGTGTCCTGAAGAAAAAAAGGAAAACTGACAGACTAAATTATAAAAATGCGTTACACGATGCTGTATCCAAATAGAATGGATTAAGAAAGAGAATAAACAGAAAAGAGAAGAAAATGTTAGCAAAGTCTGTGCAAATGCAAAAAATAAATTCGTTTTTAGAATGAAGGAAAATTAGATAAGGCGATCAACCGTACGCTAAATAACTATACGAAAAAAAAACTAAAGGGTGTTAATATTTTTCTTAAATTAAATTTTATTGCTCTAATAGTATAAACAAAGTTTCTTTTTAAAAATTCATCAAAAATCTAAATTCTTTATTTTAAATTATATTGATATTAGATTAGAACTAGAATAAACTAATGTTTTGTACTTTTATTAAGAGATTCTCTTTTTCCATAATTCTACAAATTATCTCCCGTTCCGCCCCGACGTCCCCTACTTACATGTATTAACCCGGTACAGGATTTAATTTGACACTAACCTAATTTTTACGGACGTCTGCAAATGACGTTTGTCACTGTGACGTCACCTCTCGCTCCACTACAGTCGCCGTTTACATGATGCGCACTTTTAATTAATCATGCTACTAGTTTCATGCAAAAAAATACAGTTGTAATTCATTGAATCACATATAAAGTTATGCATTTTAAAAGTAACATTTAACCTCAATTTTATTTTAAACAAATGGTCAATCGTATTATTATGTCCTAAGACTATGTTGTAACAATCTTTGTTAGTCACTAAACCTTTTTGTTATAGTAAAAACTTTTAATATGCATAATGTGAATTCAGTTGAAAATAGTTGACTTCGCAAACAAGAGACATGTAACCAATTTTATCAAAAGGTATCACTTATGTACTTGACAAAAATAGAAATATTTAAAAAATCTGACTGTTTTTATCACCCTTCGAGATTTTTTAAGTTTGTATAAATATAATTGGACAAATTTCGATTTTGAGCGTATCAGAAAGTTATTCTCTGTGTTCAATGGTACGTGGCGTAATAAACTTCTGTGTTTTAACACACACACACACACACACACACATATATATATATATATATATATATATATATATATATATATAATTCCATGTTTTTTAGGGACTTCGCACCCTACAGTGTTTTCCCTCGGATTTCTACGAATATGTGTATCAAGTTTGGTTGTAATCTGTCCACGCATTTAAGTATATAAACACAAAAATAATTCGTTTATTAATATATAGATAATATTTGAGATCTGTATTCGAAATAAACTTTATGGGGAATACAAAGTTCGACATATGCAGTTAATCTATTTAAACAATTATTTTAAATACACTGCACAACTAATGTTTTAAAATGAAGAAAATTAAATTCAGATAAATCACACTTATGGATCAACCAAGTTAACTACAGCGATGGTATGCTAGAACTTATTAACAGCATTATAATGTGGAGCTAAGTATTTCCAACATAGTTTAAGTTATGTTCCCCAAGATAATCAGCTCTCTGGACCAAGCATAGTTAATCCTTTACCATACGCGGTGGCAACCCAACCGGAAGCAACTACTCCCAAAACTAACATCAAACAATCGGATAATTAAGCTACTTGTGCTTTAGAGTCAAATGGAATCCTCTGAACGCAGACTCTGTCGTAAAGGTGCTTAAATGTTCACAATACGTACTTAGGATTAATATTTAAATATCATAATTTCAGTTTCTTTACCTTCATGACTTCAGTACGCGACGTCTCGTCACAAAATCGGCCCTCGTCTTAATAGGTAAATATGTGCATAATATTTAGCTATTAACTGAAAGAAACTTTAAAAATACAAATGAAAATAACAATGGAACACTCGCAACATTTCTCGCAAACAAATAAACAATTTTAGTGATAAAATTTTACTTAACGTGAACTCCTGGCTAGTTAGTTATGTGACTTCGTTTTTAACTGAATGGTGGATTCTATAAACACTTTCCGCCAAATGCACTAGTTGTGTATAATATGTATTGCATACAATCGATGTGCAGGTGTCTTAGGCCTCCCTCGGGAAACGTTTCTAACCACAATAATTAAATAAATTATTCCCGTTGTGGTACAGCTTCCAAGAGTTCGCTTTATACGCTCTTGGGATCGATGACCTCCGATATACTCACACAATCATAAAAATAATCTATGAAAAATATAAAAAAATTTAACTTAAAAATTCAATAAACTAAGAAATTAGCTTATACTATTGATGAGTCTACTATGTTATAACTGAAACATATTTTACTATCGTATGTAAAAAATAATGTTTCATTCAAACTACTTATCAATAACTATCGTGTTTCTATATTTCGAACATTTACTAAATTCACAATTCTTTTGATAAAAACTCTTAGTCCAAAATCAAAGTCGAAGTGTGTGCTTATTTCCCAATCAAAAAATATACTAAAAAGTATCGATTTTATTCTATTTTCTATTCATCCATTAGTAAAAACGTGTGAAAATTTGTGTGACGCATAAATTAAATATATGAAACATTTGTTAAGCAAATTTATCATCACAATCAACGTTTGGAAGGATTTAGTTTTGTTTTTAAGTAACTAAAAGCTAATTGTAGTGGGTTACAAGCCATTTAGTTGGAATGAAATTCAGTGAAACTTGAGCGTTTTTGGACACAAACTTGTATAAATGTTTCGCAAGACCTACTAATAGTATTGAAATGTAAACATTAAATTTGATCCACAGTCTAACCTCTCTCACTCCCTCTCCTCTCCCGCTCTCCCTCACTATCACACCACCACTCGCTCACACACAGATATATATAAATATTCTGATTCCCACCCTATTTACTTGCTTGAGGATCACCCTCGTGTAGCGTGTTACCCAATAAAATGAATCATATAAAACCGAACGCCGTGTATTTTGGGCAATAATTTAGTATGTTTGAATTTCTGTTCACCGGGGTGTGAAAATAGACAAATAATTCTGTTTAGTTTCTTATTCTCTTTCATGTTACATATTAGTCAATTATTCATCAGGCTTAAAATCGTTTAAACTATACGAATTTATAAGTATATTAAAAATATTAAAAAATTTGATCATAATAAATTTAGTAGTAACAATAAAAGTCGACATAATACGAGCTTAAAAAGAATGTAAAGTTTTGAGAAAGCAAGAAGCTTTGTGGTTGCATTCCTATTACGGAGTGGAATTGCTGGATTCCTGAAGTGAATGTGGGCCTTGGCAAATGGGACGTGTAACCTAACAGTGTAGATGCGTCCATGGAACATGGGCTGTGATTTATTTCTACCATATATTAAAGAACGCAATGATCCACGCAAACATATCTGATTATTTGGATTAAAGTATAAATAATAATCATATTTGTTATGAACGTTATAGTTTGTTCTAATATTTAAGAATAATTAAATACGAATATTACCGGATTTTATTCCAATTTTAAATAAATAAACACATGACTGAATATACGAACTGTAAATGCATTATTCAAAGGAGACTATATTTAAGGTTAGGGGAAATAAAAGCACGTAATGATAGGACATTTTGAAACGGCATTTAAGCATATATATTTTTCTTCACTTTCACCAACCTCTTTTTTAACACAATTGCTGAATTCTGAAAACCTGCATATTATAAATTTAGTGTTAACTGATATTTACATATTTTATCAAGTGACTATTTTGTTATAATATTTGGCTTGGAAAACTGGAAAGTGATAGTATTTAATAAAATGACTACTCATAGGAGTTTCTAGGCTTACTGAGGCGACTGCGGACCATAATCTTCAAAGATACAGTCAAAATTTGAAGTGGTACATTCCGATAAAGCTCAGTCATCAATGGCCACAAGCTACTTAGTGACGGTAAAAGTAAGAGCAGGATTTTTCACATTAATAAATATAATGGTGGAAGACTGTACAAATGACCTGTTGCAGGAGCAACGAGCTGGTGTATCCACCAACGAGACAAGGAAAGGACACAATTACAAGTTAAGGCTGGGATGAGAGCCAAAATTTGGAAGAACTGCTAGGCTTATATCGTTGGGAAAACCCATAATGACCATTCAGAATTCAACGGGGACCACGTGAATACAACACTATTAAATTATTAAAATTGGGCAATTGAGAAACTAATTCAGGAATTCTAGTATTGAGCGCTTCTGAAATTTATTGAGACATTGAAAAAAATAACTAATCAGGGCATGGACGTATTCATGTTTATAATCTGATTGTGACTTACTCTCGGAGATTAGACTTAACTTTGATAACATTATCAAACATGGAATCTAGGTTTTGGGAATGAAGCTGCGTATATTTGGTGAGAGTATATATATGTAGATGTTAAATTATAACAAAGACGACCAAAGTGGTTTGATGGACGTATGATAATATCAGTGACCAGCAGACCGAATTGAGCAGACAATCTGTATTTCGAGTAAGTCCAGCAATTATAACTCAATTCTGTAAACAGTCTCGTCTTTTTCTGCCAATTTCTTGCCAAAAATTAGGGTTTTCCTTACACTTTATGGTATTAGCACACGAAAATTATATTTAAGAGAAATTTAAGATCATCATTAGATTTTAGTATTAGATTATCAACTCGCCATAATTTGCATCGTTTGAAAGTTAATAAATATAAAATTGTCTCCATTAAAATCGTTAAATAGACACACGGGATCATCAGATGATGAAGACCGGTTCACAGTTTTGTTTCTTTGGATCGGTACGTTCATATATTGCGCTCTTTTTTGCAACTGAATTGAAAAATTTCTCACAACTTCAGGAAACCAGAATGACGGTGTGACAACGCACACTAAAGGCAATCAATTGAAATTGTGCGAGAATTGTTTAGTAATCCTGCCATCTCAAGATTCGGTAACATTCCTTGCGCCCCAAGATCGTCGTATTTATCAGTCTATGATTTTCTCTTGAGAGGGGCTACCTCAAGAGTCCTAATGACCGAAAGATGCACGCGACTTTAAATAAAAATATTAAAAAAATAGAAATAGAAAATTAAATTCGATGTATCCCAGCAGAGATGTTGCAGCGATCTATGGCGAATAATGTACACGTGACAAAGACGCCATCTGCGCCATTCTTCACGTATTTTGCCAGAATTAGGGTGTGAAGAATGTGATTAGTGAATTGTTAGGTGAGCCTAGCTTAGGTTTACGGGAATGGAGAGATGTTGAATCGGTCCTTGGACATCGACTCGGATTAGCTCAGTGGTTGTATATCGGTATGGTCGGGGTTGGAGTCCCTGGTACGGTCGACACTTTCCCATTATTTTTCTCTAAATTAGTTATATACTTTACTGACCTTCATTTGAAACATTTACACTTCCTTAGATTTATACGGTACTTGAGGGTGCACCATATTCATAGGCGTGTACATTATATCTCAATATTTGAGATTTAATATAAGTTAGTTTATATTTTGATTCCTGATCACATCCTGTCTACGTCTTTTATGGGTCCGAATATTTGCCTTAAGATTTAACCTTCAAAGACCAACAGTTTTGCTTGCAGAATATATGTGTAACAACTGGTCTTATTAAGGTCAAATAGATCCTTATAAGGTGCTGCGGGAATTTTCTCGCAAGCGCTTCACCCCAGAGTGACTGCGGGGCTCACCTGATCATGTCGGGAATGCCTCGCACTCTCTCTGGGTATTTTTTATCAAAGTTCTCATATGCCGAGACACCTTCACCTATTTTAGGCGGTATATGTACTGGGGTCGAAGACCTTGGGCATATGGCAAGAGTTGTCCGCTGATCCCATTGGAACAGTCGGTCAACTGCCTCCTGAAACTGGTGGAGACATGGAGAAGGGAATGCTGCGACCCCACAGCAGACTCGTCTCCCGTCATTCGGAAGGGCGTGATAATAGTACCCAATGCCTTACCTACCTGATGCAGGTTTTCTATGGTTTTCCCTGAATCTCTTTAGGTGAAACACCGGGTAGGATCCTTAAACCATAGCCCGGGGGCCCTAGTTAATCCTTGGCTACCTGGCTCTGCCTTCCTCACCCCCCCCTTTTCAATTCCCTTCCAATGCTTTTAAAGGGAAGTTGCCTGTTTCAGGATCACCCTCATGTAGCATGTTAACCCCCAAAAAAATCCTTCATTTGGAATTTCTTGAGGTTAGCTTGCTTTTGAGAAGTTTTTGGTTGGCAAAATAAGTTTTATTGCACATAATTATTCTTTGTTTGATATCTTCTTCGATTTGTCACTATTTACCATTGATAATCAGAACTTAAATGATTTTAGCTGTAATTTTCGTTTCTTTAGTTCTTCCTGTAATAAGTATGCCGTCAGAATAAGCGTTTCAATGTTTATCCAAGCTTTTCATAATTGTGTATGACAAAACTGAATAATGTGGCAGAGAGTGGATCACCTTCTTTGACTCCCAATCCAGATTTGAACTTTTCACTAAGTTTACTGTTAATTTTGACTTTTTCTGTATTATTTTGTAATGTTAAGGATATAATCTACCAAGTTTCACGGGGATGTCGGACAACTTCAAGCATTATACAATCTTATTTCTATTGACTGATTCAAATGTTTATGTGCAGTCAACTTATCATTACACCTTTACATTGTCATGGGCGTTGCCGTGCCGATCGTGTTGACGCAAAAGAATTTTCTCTTCAGTTGTGTAAAGAATACCATCGCATTTCGGTTAGATGTTTCTTCCAACTGTAAAAGCTTTTGTTTCGCGACTTAACTTTTCGTTTAATATTCGCGCAAATATTGTTGAAACATACTGATTCTTTGGATCAACCTTACAAGTTTTTATAAAATAAAAATAATAGGTTGTGTAGCGCAGTAAACCCGCGTCCAATTTTTTTATTATTTACGGAAACTTAAATAACACATATTTCGGCATGAGCAAGTCGCTGGCCGTCTTGGCGGCTCGGAATCAAAACAAAGGGACTGCGGCTGACACTTGAACCATAAAGCTCAGACACCTCGTCGCCGGTTTCGGAATGTCCTAATCTGCCTGGAAATTTGGTGACCGGGTGGCGTGTGTTCCCCAAATGAAACAAGGGATATTATTGGAGAATATCCATTCCTTCCACCGGATAAGTGGGGACAAGGTTTTAAAGAGGCTGGCGGAGACAATTTTAGATAGATTTCTGGTGATACAAGGAGAGTGGTGGAGAGAGATTTCTGGTGATACAAGGAGGTGGAGAGAGGAGATTGAAGGAGAGTGGTGGAGAAAGAGATTTCTGGTGATACAAGGTGGTGGCGAGAGGAGATTGAAGGAGAGTGGTGGAGAAAGAGATTTCTGGTGATACAAGGTGGTGGCGAAAGGAGATTGGCAGCAGAGTGGTGGAGAGAGGAGATTGAAGGAGAGTGGTGGAGAAAGGGATTGCTGGTGATACAAGGTGGTGGCGAAAGGAGATTGGCAGCAGAGTGGTGGAGAGAGGAGATTGGTGGCGAGAGCAGATTCATGAGGTGGCAGCGGAGAGGTGGACCATGCTTTGATCAGCCCAGGAAGCAGGGAAGAAAGAGGAAAAAGCGGAGTTTCCTAAATTCCGGCAGCACGACTTTGTGCTATTGTCCACCGGCCGATTCAAGTTCCACAACACGGAAGTCACAGCGAGACGCATATGAAAACAACTCAGGTTCGTCAACGAACGGAAAATCTGCTACACGTAGTCACCCAAACCATAATTACCCTGAGAACTTTAATATAACCCCATTTTAATTCATTATTTTTTACGTAATATATACACGCATGGTCCATTTTAAAATTATTGCTTTTTCATCTAATAAATGTATATATTTAAACCCAATTATTAAATTCATAAATTAATATCCCCCCATCATTTACAGTTGTTTTGTTAAATACGATTGTAACCATCAATGCAGGCCATAAGGAGCTTAGTAGATTCAGTGACTAAGATTATTAAAACCTGTTATATTTCAATTTTCCCTGGTTTCGTTGTTATTGGATCCTTTGAATGTTTCCAGTACTCATACACGTCAACAACATTTCACGTTGATACATTTTATACATATGTCCTACAACATTATGATTCCATATACAAATTTATTTGTCAAAGTACTTGAATTCTGAGTCGCAATCTGATTTTGTGTATAAAAAAAGGAAGGTCTAAGAATACCTTTAATCTTGTTCGTCTCTCAGGCTTGATCATTGAAAGGGCAGGGGGCGACTGTTACATGCCCATATTCTTTAACGAGCGTTGTCGTCGATTCGCGGAGAGAATAGTGAATCGAGATACCGTAAACGGAAAATACCTGAAAAATGGCTGAAGCAGCAACACGAGGCTGGGGATTCAGAATGTTAGCCGTTACTTGTATGTGCTGAATACGTAACACGGCGAATGGTAATAAGGAGAATTGTTTCGTTCAGCAGAAACTGCTGTATCTGAAAAGAAACTATAACAGCAACAAAAATAAAAGATGTCATTGAAATACTTACGGATGAAGCAAATATGAAAACGCATAACATGAAAGCGGAATATTAAGAGTTATGTTCACAATGCACTACGGCGTGCTCTTATTTTCTAAAACAATTTAATTTAAAGAAGTTATCGAAAAATAATCAACTGAAAAATCCTCGAAAGTGTAAAAAATGTCAGGCGAGATACATGAAGAGACGAATATGCTCATAAATTTTAAAATAAATGACTATCATTATGTAATTTACGATGTGAATATTTTTTAAAATCAGTACAGAAATATGGGCGTCTAAATTATTTTCTAAACAATACTATTCTCTTTTAGTTTCACGGTATAAACTTTTATAATTCAAGTTGAACATTTCAAGAAAGCGTAATTTTTTTAGGCTTATAGGAAAAAATTAATATTAAGTTATTTTTATAAAATATTTTTTTTCCTATGTATTCAGCGTAATTCCAGTATTCAGGAATGGACACTTTCATTACTAAATTTTACAATAAATATATTTTTTCATGTATTTTAATTGTTATTCATAATATCTGAATGACATCTCATGGGTAATCAATTCGTAATAACAGAGAATTACTATCAATTAAAAATATTTAATTATATTATTAATCTGCTCTATTTTCCTGGTCACTATTACGAATATATGTTTATTTGCAGTTTAATTTCTGCAAAGGCACTTTTCTAAACTGTCGCAATATTTATATAAAATAATTAAGCAATTATTCTTAAGTGATCGATCTAAATAAATTTATAAAATTGATGTAAATATATATGGATGTTCCGTAATAAATTAATTATTAGATATATTAAGATTTTTAAATGAGTAAAGCTTTGAAACTGGTGCATATGAGGTCGGGATTTTAACCGACATGAAAGGAAAATTGTAAGAACGTCGACATAAACGAGTGTATTATACATAATTACTATTAGGTTGCTTCAATGAAAATATTAGGCAAGATTCTACTTAATGAAAACTTTTATAAAGAAAGTGATCATATTTACGTAACTTAAAATTTTACCTGTCTTATAAACTACAGTTTTCTTATTATGCTGACATTTAAGATCAAAAAGGCGTAATTTTAGTTTATTCACTAAAATTATATCTAGATGGAAATATGAAAGTTAATATAAGGATAAGTACAGATTTTTCAAAAGTTGTTTTAAGTGAAATTTTTCCTTCATCCCCATTAACAACTGTTATTAAAAATAATGTCTCTATATACAATCTGATATTAAAACTGTATAATGAAGGTTATTAAACGGGAAAACGTGCATTAAGTCTGTTTAATGCTGTTATCAATTTAACTTTTTTTAGACTTCCTTACGTCAATTAAAAATATGTAACATTATTTAAGAACCTAGATTAAATGAATGTAGCTTCCTCAACTACCATTTGTGATGTCGTCGTTTCATATACTCATTTACATTAAAAAGGTATAAACAGTTAATAAAGAAATTATTTTTATTTTAGTTATGTTAAAAAGGAATATAGCCAGCCTCAACGATACTTAAACCAAAATTTTCTCATAAATCAATTATAAAAATAATTACAGTTATACAAGGGAAATTCGAAATATCATTACTTGAACTGTTCCCCAGGAATATTACCAAAACTCATAATCTGCAGATATAACTCTGAGGTTGGATGCTGGACTGCAGAAATGTGGACTCGGGTTCGAGTCCAACTCAATCATTTTTAATAGTTTAATTTATTTACTTTGCTTACATTTCGTTTCAAGTATTTTCAGTTTATGGAATATTCCACGAATGTGTACTGGACCTCGATGTGGAGGCAGTCTTTCGCAGTACGAGCCTTTGTACAGCACTTCGTGTTAAATAAACGTCTATTACCTCTAGCGGTGTGTGTTACTGTGACTCACGATCTTTCACAAACGTGAAAGTATCCACAAAACTATATATAGAATATTTTAAATGGTTAATGGAAATTCTCAATAAATATTTTAATTAATGCAGTTAATTAATGGCATATGTTGTCATTGCCCAGTATGTAACTTAAAATATTTAATTTTATAAAAATTAAAATGAGTATGTCGAGCATAAATTATCTTCTAGGGCTTCAAGAAGTGAAGAGAACTGAAAATAGGAAAATACCTAATATGTAACGATAATGGAATTAGGTCTAGGTGCGGTAAGCTTCCTAATGGGATGTAATTTAGTTCGGTTTCTCTTTTGGCCGTCGTAATTAATGTTTCTAAACCATTTACACGAATATTGGAATGAAGTTTAGAATTATTTACCTTTTTCCAATAATTGACTTAGGTAATGACGGATAGTATTGAGGAAAATCGGTAAAATGCTTATTAATCCTTACTCAAGATTAATAATGTGTAGAATACATTAAAATTCTACAACTCATAGCCATTCTGTAAAATACAGCATCAAACTAAATTTTATTATAATCTCGTTATTAAATTTAAAAAATAAATTTTTCGCAGATACTATTTATTCGAAAGTAGGAATCATTTACACTAATTACAGTAATATACTTGGTTTCATTTAATAAATGAATCTAATCTGCACTTTTGACATAGGTTTATAATAAAATTTGTTAGGAATGTTACTGTCAGTATAAGATTATTGCGCATTCGATTCCATTTCATCCGAACTCAACGAAACGCTTCGACGTCCATTATATTGCTTGATTGGTTTATTCACTGTGGTGATAATGAGCAACCAACTGAATTGAAGGCCCCTGAATAGAAATCATAGTAGGAACTACCTCAGCTTCACGAGTAACTGAGGACAATGCCAGGCCAATAACCTGTATTGTTTCAGGGTTGCTCAGATGATTTCATGGAAGCAGTAAAAAGTATAGAAAAATAATATAGTATAGCAGACTATTAGACAAATATAATTTGAAGAAATAAAATTGAAATATTTAAATTCACAAATATTTGTATCTGAGCCCTTAAAAGAAGATGCAGATCTCTTAACATCAATCAACACAGAAGTGTTCAACAAAATAATATAAACGGAGATCATTCCCGACCAATGGAAAATAAACACGATTATACTCCTTCCCAAAAAAGGTACGTAAGATGATTTGAAGAAATATAGACCTATAAGCCTGATGTCAAACATACATAAACTGTTTACAAAAATACTAACAAGAATAAAAACACTTGACGAGAATCAACCCTCAGAACAAGCAGGCTTCCGTACAGGTTACAGCACAGTGGACCATATCCAAACCACCAGTCAAATAATAGAAAAGTCACTAGAAAATGTTTGCCTAGCTTTTGTAGATTACAGCAAAGCCTTTGATACAATCGACACACCCAAACATACTTCAAGTACTGACCAACCAAGTAGTAGAAGTAAAATACATCAAGTCACTAAGAAAAATCGATAAACAAAGTTATGCTAAAGTAAAAAGTGAAAAAAAGAGGCCAACATTTCCGTGTGGAAAAAGAAGTCAGACAAGGAGAACCTATTTCCCCAAAGCTATTTACCTGTATGCTGGAAGACATATTCAGAAAATTGAAATGGAATAAGAAACATGGAATAGGCCTTAATGGCAAGAGACTAACAAACTTGAGGTTTGCAGACGACATAGTTCTATTCGCCAAATCTCCAAGAAAGCTACAATCAATGCTTCAAGAGTTAAACTCACACAGCAAGTTGGCAGGACTATCAATGAATAAATCTAAAACACAAGTGATGACAAACGGAGTACAAACTCCAATATATCTTGAAGGAACAGAGCTACAGTATACATATATATCCAGGAAAAATAATTTCCATTAATAACAAAATGGAAGAAGAAATAAAGAGAAGAGTTTCATCAACTTGGAAAACTTTCTGGTCCCTAAAGTTTATATTGTTGGACAGAACCCTAAATAGGAGGCACAAAATGGAGACACTAGAAAATTGCGTTTCTCCAGTATTGTTGTATGGGTGTCAAGCATGGGCTGTCAGAGTAAAAGAGAGAAAAACTCTACAAGTATGCCAGTGGAAAATGCAGAGGAAGATCCTTGGCATTTCTCTGAAAGAACATCTTGATTCATAGGATGTCACTAATAATAGACATTGCACAACAGGCTACAAAGACCAAATGGTTGGGGAGGACACGTTGTGAGGCTACAAGACGAAAGATGGACGTTACAAGCTACCACATGGGACCCCTACATAGGCAAGAGACTCCTAGGAAGACCAAGACGCAAGTGGACGGACCTATTCAAAAAACAAGCAGGAGGACAATGGATCAGAGTAGCCAGAGACAGAAATTAGTGGAAAGAACGAGAACTACGACTAAGTGACGGTGTGTAAATCGTGTAGTGTATTAATAAGACATCTTACGCGGATTATCTCAGCGCGTGAGTCTACTAAAAGCTACCCCTGAATAGGACAACATAAGCTATTTTCATTCATTCATGTTTTATATCAATGATTGGTTGAAAAAATGCAAAACATTACTCAAAACCACTAATATGAACTAAAACAACACAAATAATAATGATAATTTTTTTCCTGTAATATAATTACAATTTATTTGCTTATAAGTAGTTCGCAATAAATTAAAAACATTATGACAAATGTTTCGTTGATTGTCGGAAAGTTTTCACAATCGATTCGGTTAAAATGTTTTATCAGAATACGTGTTTTCGCTGGGAATAAGTTGGTAAGGAAATGCATTTGGCTACGTCGATGGAAATATTAAAGCAAGTTCGCTCTGGACAGGGCAACGGTAACGCTTTGTGGAAAAAGTTTTGGTCCGAGTTGATGGCATTAAGAACAGTGCAATTCGGGTCACACAATGGCGCTCGGCAGTAACGAGTTGCGGGGAGACTGATTTATTTCAGGTTCTCCAATCTAGTGGCACTGCTGATTAAGGTCAGCTGATCCCTCAGGCAAACTATCTTAAATTATGATATCCATCTGAAATATATACGGAGTATAATTCATATTAGTTGTTATATTACCTTTAATAATTGTAAATAAATATGCTCATTTTAAAACTGACAATATTATTATATATTATCTGCATGGATATATTATAATATTTTGCCCTAGTATTAAATTTTATTTATTTAAACACTACATTTATGGAGTAACTCAAACACCTGAACGTGTTCTGCATATTCTAAGAGAGAATACGTAAGTTCAGTTTATTGTGCATCTGGATTGAAATTGAATTGCAATTAACCATGAGACAAAGGCATCAGCCGATATTATAGACAATTCTAAATTTCTGGACGTGTGTGTTAAAGGAGAAGCACGGGACGACGAAAATTTTTTGAAGACGATGTCGATCGTTTCGAAACATTGCGATAATCTTATACCAAATTAAAAATTACTTTAATTTTCCAATAAATAAAAAGACAGCCAAAAGTCACCATATAAATTTATCCACTATTTATTCATGTTATTATATTATAAATATAATATTGATAACGAGACCGTCCTGTCTTTATTCATCACTTCTGCTAACTTAGCAAGAACCTATGCTCTACCCAAAATTCATAAACCCATTTTATCTTTTAGAGTTATTGTAACTTCAACAAATAGTCCCCTCCACAAAATTCCAACTTAATTGTAAATTTTGTTAAAAAAATACTTAAATTATGAAATATATTTTCTGTTAAAAATTAATTACAATTAGTACAGAACGTACAAAATTTAAATGTACGTAATGACCATATTTTAGTTGTTTCCCTGTTCAACTCATTACCTAAAAAATTAATTATATAAAGTTAGAAAAAACGATGGGAAAACAATTTTTCAGATCTTACTAGCATTCCTTTGTCTGATATGCTGTTTTTACTCAATATAATTTTAAACTCAACTTTCATTTAATAAATCTTATTATCACCAAATAAGTGGATCACCAATGGGAAATACTTTGCCCCCTTTCTTTGCAGACATTGTGATAAAATATTTGGAAGCTTTATGTATCTCATTATTAGATTTTAAACCATTAACATGCTTCAGATAAGTTGTTGATCTTTTTGCATCATTTCAAAAACTAAATTAGATAATTTAATTCAAATTTTCAATAGTTATTACTAATTTTATTTACGAAATAGAACAAAATGACTTAATTTTCTTTTTGTTCTGATAAGTGTTTAATATAAAAAATTATAACCATTTGATATCAAAATTGTGTCCAATCACCCACATTGCTAAAAAGAAAGACATGGTTTATAATCTGGTAGATAAGGCTGTCAAGTTGTCACATCACAAATCCTGCAGGGAAAAAACTAAATAAAGTTACCAATATTCTGTAACATTTTCATTAACAAACATGTCAAAATTCGATTGAATAAGATCAGGTATTCTGACAATAATTTAACTGTTAAAAATATTAATAACAGAAAAATGAATTTCATAATTTTACCTTATATAGCTAACATACAATATAAACTAATTGACTTGTTTCATAATTACGGTGTATATGCTGTTTTTAAATCAGTAAATAATTAAAATTTCGTTCATAATATTAATAACAAAATTAACTTTCTGCAAAAACAATGTTATCTACAAAATCAATTGTTTAGATCTTAACGCATTCTATATCGGACAAACTAAAAGAGCTTTAAAAAACTCGCATGAAGGAACATAAAAACAACATCAAATTAGACATTCAAAAGTACACAGTTGTGCCCAAACACATTAATAATAACAATTTCGATTGGGAAAACGTGGAAATTTTAGACGAAGAAAATAATTACTTCTCTAGAATTATGAGTGAAATGTAAATCAGGTGCAACCCTCATGCAATCAGTTTAAAGTGACACGAATAATTTGAACAAAAGTTACGATATCCTTTGTTGTAGTAGTTTTACGTTTTAATATTCTTATTCATTGTTAAAATTGAACTGCCGAAAACACTCATCGTTACTACATCATTTCGGTAGTAACCGTCGCTGGAGATGGTCCATGCAAGACACTTAAATCTTCACATGTACATTCAATAATCTTTTCCGCCGAGGGTGTCAAGGAGTAAATATTATGAACTGCTAAAATTGCAAGTTTAAAACCATGGTTTTTTTATATGTAATTTAAAAAATTGTAACGTAGAACGTAGAATTTCTTGTAAAATTATGTTGTTTTACGCCTGAGGATGTCTCAAAATGGAGACAAATACGGCTTTTCAATAAATAGTCATAAATGTATATGCTGACTTTTTGGCGTCTTTTTATTTATTTTATAAATTTTAATTCCGTAAATGTTTATGATTTTAGTATTAATAGCTTTAATTTAGATTTTCATGAACCATGTCTGGTGTCAATGTCTTCTGATATTAAAAATTTATAAATGTCAATTATGACTTACATTAATAACATCTCGTAACTGGAAGGATTCTCTCTAAGGTTCGGGGCCTACCTATTAGATGGCAGCAGCACTCGAATAAACTTACTCTTTTACGTTGGCACAGCTAACTGTAGAAGACGACTAAAACTGCAAGTTAATCTATCCTTTACTTATCTGTAGACAGACATTTAGCTTATTTGCGGTGCGTGCGTTGTTAAAAAGAAGTATCTTGCAGTGATAAAATGTTTCGTTAAAGAAGGTTTAAAGCGAACTGAAATTCTTTCCAGAACCGTAAATTTTTATGGCGAATTTCTCCTTCAATTTTAAGCGTTAAGAAATGGGCAACTAGAGAATTTCAGAAGAACAGAATATAAAGCTGTGAATTTTTTTGTACTGTAAGTAATGTAATACGTCTTTTACATTTCACACAAGAAATTTAACATTCAATTGTTTGGGCTAGATAGGTGCTGATTGTTATTTTAATCTGATGGAAGTTTTACACTAACGTTTCTTATTGAATGTTCGCAGCAGTACTCAATACGTTTTTCTTCTCTCCCGTGGTTACCATGTTATATGGTAAGATATTAAAACTTTTAATAAAAATGTTTTGAGGAAAAATTATATATAATATATAAGAATTAATTTATAGATTCTTAGTAAATTTTCACGTTAAACGTATTTTAAATTTTTAAAAAGTTATATTTTTACATACAGTCTATCCAATTATACGAATAATTTCCAGGATCATTACGAAGAAACTTTAAGTATTACTTAATAATGACAATCTTAGAGATCTGAGATATTCATTCACACGTTAGTGTACCAAATGTGTGAAACCAAAGACTTTAAAAAAATATATTAAATTTTATAATACCATTAGAATTCATATTCATTCACGTATTGTATTAAACTTTTATTACCGACAGTTTTTGTTTTTTGGTTTACCTGCTTTAGGAAGTTTTCGCTTCCTAGCTAAGGTAAATTGCATTAACATTATGTTGAACTATTATCGAAAAACGGTCCTCTGTGGCTTTTCAAAAATAATGATTTAGAGTAATATTGTACAGTAAAATATAGTGTAATATTTGCCGATAAATTTAAAATACCCTCGTAAACTTTTCAAGCCTTCCATAAATTTGCTAAATCAAATGTCAATTCAATGTTCATTGTCGCAATCAAAGTCAGTTTAAATCACATACTTTGATCCGGCGTAACACCACTCAACTTTGCAGCTGTTTCGTTAACCGGACTAATAACTGGCAGAAGCGAACACCCACCAACCCGCAAAACACGTCAGTTCTACATCACGTTCTGTCACCAACTGCTCTCCAACTCTAACATTTTAGCTTTCGCCATCTTACTAATATTAGGTCACATGACCTAGGCAGCCAATCACAATGGTTACATTAACTCTCGAAATTCCTTCAACCAAATCTCACGTGACCGTCTTTGCGCGGCAATGCTTTGCGCTTGAACAAATCCGCATTCGCAGCGTCCGTTCAAAAATGCCTTCCTCTGGCTGTTTCTGTCTATCAGCATATCAAGCGACGCCCTAAAATGAAGGCTGGCCGTTTAAAAGTCAGACTTTGCTTATTTTTGGGACGGGACGTAACTTACATGTTACAGTTTTTGATATATATAATAAAATTATATAATGTTACTTCCTTGCTCTTACAGCTCTTACAATGAAAACAAATGTATGCATTAAAGGCAGTATCGAATTACCAACGCTGTCTTAGTTAATTATTGCAAATCCATTAGTTTTTTATATCAGTGCCGGTTGAGTTTTAATTTAAATAAGAAATATAAAAAAATTATCTGACTCAATTTTCTGTTTCAGGTGAGTACCAGAATTGCTTCAGACATTTAAAAGTATGTAAGTACATAAAATTTTACCGTAATAAAATTTCTACAAGGTACTATGTACAGTGAGAAAATACTTATTTCGATATGGAACAAAGTATTACAATATTTATTTTTCCATATGCAATTTTAACAAAATCAATTATTATTGATTATATACTAATGTATTTTCAACACTTCGATATCAAACGTGTACAGTAATTAACGCAATAACAGTAGTACATTAAAATGTGTCATCAAATTATTTATTGACATGTGAATAATGTTTTCACAATAATTATTTTGATGACGTAAATTTTAATTGCTTCGCTTATTTGGTTAATTACAGTTTACTTGAAATGTGTTCATTTATGTTAGAGTTCATACGAGCATCTATATTTAGGTTATCATATTTTTCTTTTATCGCAATTCTTGAAAATGATTAATAAAACTTATACATCACACGATCTTCATTTTTAAGCATTTACTTTTAGTATAATAATTCAACATAAGTCGTCAACGAAAGAATATCTAAGTCCGCGGAAAACTTAAGCTCGAATAATTATTCAGGTTCAATCATAAAGTTGAATGTATTTATTTGTTTGCTACGTTAAATAACTACGATTTTTCTCGTGTCCCCAAAAGATTTCATACTAAAATATACTTCTACGTAAACTGTTTATTTTAAGACTGTATTCACCGTTGATCTACCGTGACTCATTTCGATTCATCAAATATTAATATCAAGGTTGCAAATATATATTCTAGTACCATGTATGGAAGAAATATGAGAAGGCAAATCTGTGATTTTGCTAAACAATTAACTTTTATTTGTTAATTAATATCTAATTTCTCGTGTGCCGTCTTGTTATTCTGCATCGCGTCACAGAAAAACCGTTTTAATTTTCTATGACAGTTTGTATCCATAAAGAACATAATATTTAGCTACTTCTCAGTTTCTATCATTATTATTTTACACTGAAAAAATCAGTACTTATAGTTGTTCTTGTAAATTACTGGTCACCGTAAATGCTGATTCAGGAAAGCGGTATGTAAAAAACACGGGACTGATAAAGAATTCGTGCTAAGCAAGTGGTATTAGTGAGACAAACAATGCGTATAAAAGAAGCGGTCTTACAGAAACTTTTTCAGGCATTGCATTTGATCGTCGATTCACTGTCATGCCTCGAGCAAGAATTAGAAGTGCTCTCTGTTCTCTCACGATATGAAAACGTCTGGTGAATGGTTGTCGAGCGACTGAAACACCTCCACTTGCCTGTCACTGCGGTCGATAAACTGTGAAACTACATGGATTTCTGTACCCTTGCATATCATCCCACGTCTGTTAGAACCCATGTTCAGGCAAATACGTGCTCTTATTTATGCCACAGATGTCAGATCTGGGTACTGCTTTCTCAGAACTACAAGGGTCACTGCAAAAGTAATGCACAAACCAAATTGGAAAAATACACTTTCATTCCACAGCTTCCCTATATTTACATTGTATAGATGCATCCCTCAAGAAGAAACTTTCTATTACACACACACAATCCACGTCCCTTAAAAGAGCCTTACACCACATTGGAAGTAGAGCCTGTGTGGTAAAAGTCTAGGTCAGCACGTTTGAGCAACTGTTTGTCAGCTTTCACTAAGGAGACATCGTCTTCAAAATTTTTTCCACTATCACTTTCTCACAACACAGGAATTCTTTAACAATTTTATGTCCAAAAGTCTCGTTTTACAATTAGTTCATTTAAAATATAATACTTTTAAACCTAATTAACATTATAGTTAAATAATAAGCCTTACGTTTCATATCCATGATCTGTTAGGATACTTTGAGAAGTATAAATATTAATTCACTCCCGATTCCATAGGCAAATAATGTACAATATTTGAAACTAATTTTTGTTCCTGTGGTGAACTTAGGTGTCTTGAAGATTACAGCGGCGTAGTTCCCTCATATAAGCGACTACTTGTAGGCGGTTTGAATGCCTATGGTCTTCTCTAAATGGCTCCAGACTGGCTTCCCACCTCTATGACTTTTGTAGGATTAAAATCAACTTAAAGTAACTCTGTTACTTTCCTCTGCATCAGCTTTAACTTTTTGACTCTCTTGCTCACTTTGCATGTCGGTTTCACTGATCCTGTTCAACTTCCCTTCCATTTTTACTAACCGTAATCAACACCCTTTAGACTTCCCCCGAATACAACTTTGAAAGCTTGTACTAGGACACACGACAATGTCATCTCTCTCTATTTTCTCTCTTTGCAGTTTTGGAAGGAAATATGAAAATATGGAGCCCCCGAATAAAAGTTGTTACGATATCAGAGGCAGAACAAAGTCTGAGTTGAAATGCAGATATAAGAGTGAGATATGTATCGAGGTTGTGGATATCAGAGTGACAGTAAAGTATGAATTGAGGTGTATATTTTAAAGGAAGATCCCATTTTTCACAATAACAAGGAGAAAAATTTTGTATTATTCCCGACCACCGCAAAAATTGCAGCAATCATCTTGAAAGGATTATTGTTACTTTTAATTCCAACAACTTGAGGTCTCAATGTTGCCTTTCATCTTGTTTCAATTCTCTGTTAAGTTTATTTTCTCAAAACTGTTCCTCTTAAGTGCCGACCTCCTGTGGTTTACCTCATAACACAGAGGTTCTGAAGTTTGAATCCTGGCATGGATATTTGTCTTTCATGGTCACGGAGACTGGGGTTAAGACAGCTGGAGAAACGATACGCTTGTCACTCCAAATTCAGAAAGTGTCACGTAAGATGACTCCCCGTAGTCCACCCGGTAGGCCAAGACCCTGAATGGACTGCAGAGCAGCCATTCACGTTATTTATCAAGTATTCAAAGAATTACATAAAGTTTGTCTTAAATAAATAGTGTTTGTAAATATTCATAAATTTGTCTAATTTAATTCTATATTCATTTAATAACATAAATAACGTACAATTTTTTATTATATTTGCTACATCTACTTACACAAAAATAACTACACAACAATAATGGTTGAAAAGTAAAATTCGAGATATAAAACTACTGCAGTGCTACAACTTATTTGGAATGATAATTTTTCACTTCCGCTCAAAACTTCATTGCAAATTCCAAATATGAGTTCTACTAACTCTCCGACATCTCTCGTCGAATGCATCGTTTTTTATGTTTGGCTAAAGAACCTTCTTTGGGTTGCAAAAAGTGATTTCATGTGTCAACATTTATTCCGTTCACGCTTTTCGCGAATACGGTGTACTTTTTTCTCTCTTTGAGGACGTAATAACAGCATTTCAACTGAATTTCTCTAGTACGTAGTATTTGTAAATCACGTACAGGTACATTGTTGCCGTAAATAGTTGATTTAAGAGAATGAATAAATATTTTATGGATAGAGAAAAATTGTATAGAACGATTAAGAGGGTAATAAAAAATAATTAACAGTACAAAAATAAATATATGTTTATTATTTTAATCCTACTTACATTTTTATAAAATATATTATATAATTTATAGATAGTATTTGATACTGCTTGTATAAATTAATTGGATACAATCGCAGTAATAATTACACCGTTTATATTAGAAGATAAATTGAATTTTAGTATCAATGTAAGTTGATTATGAATAGTACTCAAAAAAAAGTAATAGCGTTTGTACAGTTAACAAATTATATCCGGGGACTTCCCACTAATTATAATGCAACAAACGAATTTAGGAAGGAAAATTAAATTTAAAAAACTTCCATGTTATTATCGTTAAAATTTAATGTACAAGAATAGTTTACTAATTCTCAGTTCGGATGAATGCAGGATTCGGTTACATTAGCTGCATTCAATCACACGGTACGTTACAAGAGTGACAGCGTTTGCCGTACGTGATAAACTGTGTGGAACACGGCTTTCATCGATTTCGCGCTGTCAAATTGTTTTCAGCTCACATGTTGCGTTAATATGAAAGATGTTAAATAAATACGTTTATAATTGTTTTTGGACATTGCTACAACCTATGGGTATAGTAACGATTTGTAAAGATTAACCTTTACGAAACGAATCTATTTAAAAGCATTTAAATAATATTTTTTTAATACACCAGGTTATTGGTACTTAACATAACATAAAATCGGAAAAAAATTTATTGTACATATGTAAAGGATATTTGTTAAATAAAAAGAAGGAAGCGCACACAACATCAACTGACTAAATATTAAAGTTACAGAATTAATATTTTAGTAAAAACCCTTACCGGTAATCTTAAAAAAATTAACTTGGATGATTTCGAGCCTACAATAATCATATTTATCTATATTTTTCACCAGTCTGATTATCGTTAAATAACTTGATGGCGTTGCTGCCTCGTATTACAGAGTCCGGGGTTCGAATCCTGGCAAGGACATGGATGTTGTGTTTGTTTTCACGAGACAAAACGAGTTTTCCCTACCGTAGCCGCTAATAACCACAGAAGCTGATGTGACTCTAAATTTTAAAAAATCTTTAAAAAGTCGTATTGAGTTACGTACTGAGTACTTCGTTCAATTAAAAAATATCACGTCATGTTGATATGATAAAGTCCAGTTTACTGTTACAATAAATGTTCTTAGAATACCAGATACCATGTTATATGGATTTTTCTCATAATAATATTTCTTCGCTAACAGTGAGATCGACCTATTACAGAATTAAACAAAACTGAATGCTTAGTTTTGAACAACAATCATACGTATAATGCTTTAAATTACTAACAATTAAGGGCCTTGTGTTTTAAGTTATAGGTGAACCCGAATGCGGGAACAAATTAAACATGTAAACTGTTTGACATTTTAACTTGCCTCCTTTCTAATTCATTAAATAAAATTTAACTTCATATGTTTCCAAAACTTTTAATGCTAATTATCAGTATTATTGTTGATATTTGTATTTAATATCGAGTATTCGAAATTTATATTGATTTTATTTTCAGTAATATCTGTCATATATTGAAGCCCATATTGTAGATATAGTCTTAGTACGTCTTCTCTTTCATGAGGAGGGTTTGACAACGCCGTTTCAAAGTCATAAATTATTGCATTTCTTGATGCCTATTACCTTTCAAGTCCGGATTGTTTATTTATTTGTGAGTACATAAATCAATGCACAGATTACAATACATACATGAATAGACGCAACACAGAATGCATGCGCTGAAATTAAAATAATTTAAGGACAACATATCAAATTCATAACATCCTTAAATCATTACTAAAAATGGTCGTTTGTAGTGGCGTTATGTAGGTACGAAACGTAGGCGATAGGATTCGCAGAAAGGAAAATAATAGAAACCTTAGAAATGGGGTGCTATATTAGAATACTGAAAATCAGATGAGTGGATAGAATCACTAACGAGGCAGTTCTATCCAGAGTAGGAGATGAGCGAACAATATGGGGATTAATAGGCCACGTATTGAGACATGAGGGTCTTGTAAAACAACCATCAAAGGGAAGTGTATGCAGTAAAAACAGAAGAGGATGGAATACGCTAAGTAGTTTAGGGAGGATGTGGGATGTGGAAGAAAGGAACAGGCTTGCACAGGATATGTTAGCATGGCGGGCTGCATCAAAACTGTTTAGGTAACAGTTTTCGTTTCGTATTACAGCATGTTTGAATTAAATCATTTTCATACATATTATAAAAGCAATAAAAAATTTTCAAGCTTCCTAATGTTAATTTAAAAAGTGAAACCTCGTATGTATTTCCAAAATAAAAATTATTAACTTTAAGTACGTATCCAATACAAATGCCTTGGCAGCGAAAGATAAATATCTGTAACTCTACCACTTAAAATATTTTATTACATTGTAATAATTTTTAAATATTTTCTAGTTTCTTTAATTGGTGCCTTTTCAATTAAAGTAATATTAAATTATTCACGTGTTACCTGTATAACAAGATACTGAAAGAAAAATTACTGAGATGTGTCTTTATTGAATTTCCTCTTGTATTCAAATATCTATCTATCTGGATTCTATATACAGTATACTTTTACATTTAAGCGAAGTGGATATTTCCACTGTAAACAAAGTTAATTTTTGAGGCACTTTTACATTCAAGTTATTCATTGAATCTTAATACTTAAATTACTTGATTGCAGAACATCACATAACCTTTTTCTCCCTATGAGACTGTTCAAATGCTCTGAGTTATTTCAGTACATTCTCACATTTTTTATTTGACGTAACATCAGAATGATACACTTGACTGTTTCCTGATTTGTCTAACCGACAGCATTTAAATAACCCAATTAATTTAAAATATTTATTATTTTCAAAGGGAAGAATGATAAGAGCTTTTAGAAACGGTAGGTCTGATGGGAATGTTATTTGGAGAATTGTGTGAAGTCTTCAATAAAAGACATAAAATCTACCGGATGAAAATTAGCGATCAATACGTCTGAAACTAATAAGTTATTATTATGGAAACTTGGATGGGAAAGACTTTGACAACTAAATTGTCGATCGTAGCACGCTATTTATAATGAAATAAAAGTTAAGAGCCATTCCAATAAATGTCTGTTTGATAAAGCAATTAGCAAATAACGTATTGCCTTTCACTAGAGCAGACACATCTAAAAATTTAAGAGAGAGATTTCTTTCAATTTCGTGAGTTAATTAGAGCTTTGGATTATAATTAGTAAACACGTTAATTAATTGACCAAACCAAGCTCAAGAAAAAATGCAGAAAATGTCGTGAGATAACAATGTGGTTTGGTATCCAGTAAACAGGGAAGTAATTTTTAAATTTCACTCAATTTCTGCGAAAGATGAAATAAAGGACGGCCCTAGTAATCTAGTTAATCTAAGTGTTGAAAAAAAGGTAGATAGAACAAAGTATTATATTAAATGAATAGTAGGTAGAAGAGAGTATGATATTTAGCATGTAGATAATTTTATGGAGAGGAATTCATTGGTGTAAATCGTCAAGGTTAACTGTATCATAATATATTTAATCGTTTATAAGCACGCAGCGAAAATCTAAACACAACTCCTGTTTTTATAGAACGAAACTCAACTTCTATATGTACGATGGCATGATGCATTAATGGACTGAGTTATCAAACATAATAATTATAATAGTGTAAAAGAAATTTCGGTTAAATTTATAAATCCAACTTGATAGCAATTGTGATATTGCTTTATTGTACTTTCGCTATTGTACTGTATTTAGAAATCGCCTCATATTGCTTCCACAGGATTTGCAAAGTGAGAAGCTCGAGGCGGTGCCGTTCAAAGTTCTGCAAATTATAGACTTGTAGTTGGTAGAATGGCACACGTTTAATCAGACTACCATGGGCGTCCACAGGTGCCAACAACATAATTGCTGAGGACAACACAATGGGAGTGGTTTGTCGCGTTGCCAGGTCTACATTGGCTTGGATTCTGTCCAGTCACATATATGTTCGCCATTTAGCAAAGAGTGGCTGTGAAACTGCCGGAAGAAAGACCATTTCATCCGGATATAAAAATGAATTCATACCAATTCTGAAAATTGAAATTTTCATTTCTTATTTACGACTTAAATTTTACATTCTTAATCAAAATAATTATTTCTTACACAACTATGCATTTAATATGTAGTATTTTAAAATATATCGTAAGTTAAATATGATAATAAACTTTCCTAAAGTAACAGACAAACAATATTAAATACCATGCAATGTTTCTGCAAACATCATTGCTTTATTCTGGAGTTGATTGGGAGGTGCAACCCCGCACAACAGTATCGTTAAATTTTATTTCGAGAAATTCATAAAAGTCTCATAAATCTTCATGATTTAAAATATAAACTAATGGAGACATAATAAGGGTAGGTTACCTATATTGTATTTTTCTTGTTTTCAATACAAAATATATATTTCGTAATTCAGTCTTCCTTTTATTACTAAAAATGAAATAAATTATCTAAGTTAATATTAACATCTTGTTAAAACAGCATCCCGCATCATCTTTTATACTGACAAATGGAAAGTCATAAATTAAAAAATCGTCTAACCTAACCTCGCCCTCTTTCTGTGGATTATTTAGACGAAATCAAACAATGCGAAATAGAGAGAGCGCAATCGCTTATATTACAAATATTGAAACGCAATATATCATTAAATTTTATACTACTTAATACTTATGTCTTTAATCGAGTTTTTCATACTTAATAATTCGTACAGACATGGGGGAGAGGGATTATGTACATTATACAAGACCATTTCTCATATTACATCTATAGTTTGTTTATTTCGGTGGAGAGCATTATTAAATATTTTCTTTGAAATACCTTTTGAACGAATACAAGTATTTTTATTCAGAAGATAAGTAATTTAATTTTATTATTAGAAAATTATTGAATACTAATTAACATCCTAAGTATATGATAAAACGGTAACTAAGATAATAATTAAATTTTACTGTGTACACAGATTAAAAATAATTTCATTCCCTATAATTATAACTTCTGGATTACATTTCTTTTACATTATATGGCTTTAAGTCCGAGTAGTTTTGAAACTTTTTTAGTATCTACAGCATACTGTAATTGTCAGATTGATCTCAATTATGACTAACTGGCAATTTTAGAAGTTTTCCGAGTTTTGTTTTAAAGCGCGACACAATATAGCACTATTCGGAATTTTAATCAAATTCCACCCTTCTTTAAAACAGTGCAGTAATCTTCACGAAGAATTTTGTCGTAGCAACTATGTTTAGGATAATTGTACAATCGTGATTTTCATCGTAGAAAAATCGTTAACTGTTTATATTAAAGAGCAGAAGAATTGAGTGTCTCGCATTCTCTCGATACAGCGCACCCATTTTGAGGAATGCATTGGTGGGGCTTAAGCAAATACAAAGCAGAGTTTCGCACAGAATATTAATTGCGCGCGGCCTGCAGTATTTCGTTTGTGTTGGGGAGAGGGCGAAGGCATTGAGAACGAAATTTTTACTATGTAGGCGCACACAGGTTGCACATTATTTTTATATGTTTGACTTGCTTGATAAAATTTTAAGTTCGGAAATTTCGTGCCAACACACCGCAGAAAGCCTGTTAATTTTTGGGAATCTCTTTTATATTGTCCAGTTCATAACAGTGTTATGACCCCAGATTCAAACATTGAGTATTTATCTTCCCATTTACATTGAAAGTTGACTCATAAACATATAACGAAGAAAGTCATATTTCCACTGCAACACTTCCCTTACAAAGTTATAACGTACATCATAGTCATCTGGCTTATGGTAAAGTGTGAAAACCATTTCTTAAAACATTAAATTAATTAACGTCTGATATTAAAAATCAAATAATTTCCGACCGCTTTTTTTCAGACAGTTTTTTTATTTTTTATTCAAACAACGTTTCGGCACATATTAGCACCTTCTTCAGGTTTACCTACTTGCATTTAAAGTATTTTTATTCAATTATTAATAATAAACATAAAAATGTTATAACGGCCAGTTTCTTTATACCAAAGAGAGGTCCGAGGCATCACTAAGGACTTATTTAGCCACAGTTTGCACAATGCTGGATAAAACAATTTTCGACCGCTTTCAGTTTTTTATTTAAGGTATATTTTGAGCTCTACTTTTTAAGAAGATATACGTAAATTTAAATAATTCATATTCCAACGAATATTGTAACTTAATTTTTTTTTTCTGTTTTCACTTAAAACTCTATGAGTTCCCAAATTTCTAGACGAAATGTTGTCGTACTTGAATGAAATCTTTTCACTGTATGTAATTTAATTAATCTTCATATAACTTTAAAAAACTAAACAAAATATGCAAATAAATATTAGGTAAAATTCAATATATTAATGTTCCTGATGTTATGTTACTCTTGTCTTACATGTCGTAAATAATTCATTGATTTGGTAAGGATGATGCTTAAGCAGTTCTTTAATGCACAATGAAATATGTCACAGATTAAAATAATATTTTTAACGACCGTCTTATTTTATTGCATAACTGCAGATATTCGCACAGATGATATTCAAATTGAAGAGAATCGATTGTATTTTACTAACCTGTGAGACCCTCATAAAGTTCAATAAAGAAAATAAATGCTACAGCAAGATAGTTCACTAAATTTGAGAAGTATAAATATTTAATCTTATGTCTAAATAATTATTCTCAATTAGTTACATCATAGTTTTCTGACTTAAATATTTACAATAAATTATTTTTCATTTAATAATTCTTATTATCACAAAATAAGTGGATCTCCAATGGGAAATCCTTTGTCCCTTTTCTTTGCAGAGATTGTGATGAGAGATTTGGAAGCCTTATATATCTAATTATTAGATTTTGAACCATTAACTTATTTCAGATACGTTGATGAATTTTTTTTCATCATTCCAAAAACTGAATTAGATAATTTAATCCAAATTTTCAATAGATATCACAAAAATTTAAATTTTACTTATGAACAAAATAACTCTATTCATTTTCGTGATGTTCTGATAAGTGTTCAAAATAAAACATATATAACCAATAGGTATCAAAAATCTACATATTCCGGAAGAGTTCTTAAGTACATGTCAAATCAGCCCATTGCTCAAAAAAAATCCATGGTTTATAATCTGGTAGATAAGGCTGTCAAGTTGTCACAACACAAACACCGCAGGAAAAATCTAAATAAAGTTACCAATATTCTGTTACTAAATTAATACCCAATCAATTTCATTAACAAACCTGTCAAAATTAGATTGAATAAAATCAGGTATTGCGACAATAATTTATATGTTAAAAAGATTAAGGACAGAAAAATAACTTCATAATTTTACCTTATATAGTTAACATACAATATAAACAAATTGACGTGTTTCTTAATTACGGTACAGATATTATTTTTAAATCAATAAATAATTTAAATTTCGTTCAAAATATTAAAGACAAAATTAACTTTCTGAAAAGACATAATGTTATCTACAAAATTAATTGTTTAGATTGTAACGCATTGTATATACGACAAAATAAAAGAGCTTTAAAAACTCGCATTAAAGAACACAAAAACAACATTAAATTAGACATTAAAAAGTACACAGTTGTGTCCAAACACATACATGTTAATAATCACTATTACGATTGGCAAAATGTAGAAATTTTGGATGAAGAAAATAATTATTTCTCGAGAATTATAAGTGAAATGTTGTATATCAGGTGAAACCCGCATGCAATCAGTGTTAAAAATGACACGAATAATTTGAAAAAAATTTACGATACGACACCAAATTATTCATATGTAAATTCAATAATATTTTGGACTGAGGGAGTGAATGAGAAATATGATGTATTGCTAAATTTGTAAGTTTTTAACCTTGTTATTTATATATACATTTAAAATTGTAACATAGAACTCAGAATTAATTTATTGTAATATTATGTTTGTGTTAAGCCTGAGGAAGTCTCAAAATTGAGATGAAACGTCGCTTTTGTTAATAAATAGTTACATATTTAATGCCAGTATTTTTGGCAGTCTTTTTATTTATTATTCACAGTTAAATCTCCTAATATCGTTCTGACAGTAAATTTACAGTTTAAATACATTTTTGGAGCGCAATTGAAAGAGTATTTTAACTCGCTCATGCATTTCATTTTCACTTATTAACTTCCATTGGCACATTAATATTAAGATCAATTGTAAGCAGGGGGAAAAATATGTTGGTTAGTCAATTTTTAATAAATCCGGTGACCCATGAATGCATTATATAATTGCCAAGCTGATAGTGCACACAACATAAACTCCTTAAAATTTTTAATTAAAAAATCAAATACTACTGTGTAAGTGTGCTAAACGCAATTACACGAAATTAAATACATTATTTTACGTTCTTTAACACAGTTTCAGAAGTTTTCATGATAAATTGTTATGCATTTTAACATATAAAGCTATTTCATGTATTGGGCTAAATTTTTTTTACCCTGGGAGAATTTTGATTTTTAAATAAACTTTGAGATAAGTTAAGCTTATATAAGACACTGTCTCCACGATTAAAATTAACGTGGAGGTTTTGAGGGAAGCTTGCCCCGAACTTGCCTGCAGCTCCTTCGCGCGTTGTTCCTGTCTTCCACATCAAGATAAATGATAAGCGCCGTCAAGCGTCTTACGGTGAGCACATAACTTGTATGTGGGAAGATATAAACACTCGGTATGTAGCATTACAATTCAACACGAATATATATTACTCCAAGGAAGAACAAAACCAGAGAAAGGGATAACTTGGTAAGCTACGACAATTATCCTAATATGTTCTGCTGATACATCTTCAGTACTCGTTCACGAATATAATATAAATCCACGTAAAATGCAAAAATATCGATAAATTTCTAATTATTAAATGAAATTTGAGATTTAATATTATACAACCAAATTTATTTAGTGTTAATCAGGAAAATATATTTCGGATAAATTTAAACTGATTTTCTTGTACAACTGTAAATACAGGCGTACCGAGAAAAATCTAGAAACTGAGACGTGACCCTTGGTAATTATTATGAAGCAGATGACCTACATAAATTTTGAACCACCTGTCAACCCAAGATGTATATTTTTGATTAATTAACTATTGAAGCAGTTCTTATATTTTCAACTAGAAAACTAAGAAGATCATAATTGCTTTATCCAATACTCGATGCTCGAAATATAGCATGAAGTATTGAATTTTGAATTGTTGTGCTATAGAAGAATGCTGAAAATCAGATGGGTTGATAGAATAATTAAACATGAAGTTCTAAGCAGAATAATAGAAGAGAGAACAATGTGGAAGACTTTCACCAAGACTAATAGGAGACGTTTGAGACATGAGGGTCTTGTACAATTTGTATTAGAGAGAAGAGTGTGGGGTAAGAAAAAAAAGATGGAGGTCAAGTACGGAATACGAAAAGCAGTTGAAGGAGATTGTGAGATGTTAGTTATATAAAAGTAAAAAAGGTTGCGCAGAATAGGTTACCATTTAGGGTTGTATCAGACCAGTCTAACAACTGAATACTACAACAATATTGCACTTATCAAGGTTCATAATCTCATATATGTAATTCTTCACGAATCGTTGATTTTAATATTATTTCTACAAACGCCAATACATTTATTCATTGATGTTATTTTTAATCACAAATAGGCACTTATTTTTGAATAATTCTGATATTCATCCCTTCAATACAAGGAACACAAATAATCTGCATAAAAAATATAAAACATTGTCAATTGCACAGAAAGGTGTGCATTATTCTGGGATATCCATCTTCAACAAACTGCCGCATAGAATTAAACAGTTGTCCGATAACCAAGGTAAATTAAAGTGTGAATTATCCTCATTTTTGCTTAGCCACTCCTATTCAGTAAAGGAGTTTGTAGAAGAATCGGAGACGAGTAATTATTTTATAATGTTTGGTTACAAAAATTTGTTATAAGTATATTTATCTTTTATATAATAAAATAATGTAATAAATGTACACCCTGGCTCATTCCACATCCTTGAAGCTTAGCTTCTTTACAGGATCTACGGAATATGATTATTATTATTATTATAACGAAGAATTCAATAACCCAGTATCACTTTATACCAGTATGAGACAAAATCTTTAAGTGAATTAAAAAGTTAAACAATACAATTTGCTTAAGAGCGTCTGCAATTTATTAAATCAGATGGGGAAAACATAAATAAAAATATCTCTCTGTCCCACTTAAATTTGTGGGATCCAGGAACATACAAACAGAAATCTTTCCTGATTGTACCCATCATCCATAATATTTTCGCACCATATTTAACCTTATTAATATAGAAAATATCATTTACTGTAATGCATTTATTCATCGACAGTTTTAATTATTTATTGGGGAATTTATTTACTAGCATGAGAACTAAATGAAAAAAAATTCACTCTTTTTAAATCACTAAAAGGACACTCATCTATTACAAATGATGAAACCTATTGTTTAACCTCTATATTGAGAATGCGTTATATTATCATGAACCATATAATTGATTACTTTTCCATTTATTAAATTATTTAAAACGTGTGTTTCGTATGAAAGGTATCAAAGCAAAACACAGTGCGTGGGTGAAATGTACAGGCCAGGAACATTTAGAAGACAACTTTGGAGATAATCATATCGCGTAAAGTTTGTTAGATGAAAACGAATGGTTAGTCTTAGAATACTATGTTTAATAGTAGGTACTTTGTTGCTATCAAATGAAATTTAAATTTTTTGGAGTGGAAATATTCCATATCCAGAAGTTCAGAAGAGAGGTTAAATTGTAATTTTACTCAAGTTCTATGCTCTGTGCTCCAGTGAATTTCACTTAAATCTTTACCAAGTTACAACAATTCCGTTCACAGAGCCGTAACTCACAACATATTTTCACACTAATATCCATGATGAAAGAAATTATGTATTATTTGTTTGACATCTTTTAAGGTGAACTTTTAATTCAGTGGAGAGCGATTAATTTGAACTACATACTCGTTTGTCCCTAGAGAAAATTATTGAAGGGAACAATACGTAATATTAAAATTAAGATCTCATAAACTAGGAGGCCTAAAAAGATAAATTTTCAAAGATAAGACCCTCTCGTTAATGTTTAATCACGTGTTAACAAAGGGACTAAATACTGTAACGAGTTATATATAAATTTCCGGGCATCATCAGGCATCCAGATAGTCGTTAATAAGAGAATAATCTGTAACTGAAACAATGTTGTTGAACATTATGTTTATTGTCAGCAGATTAATATACAATAAAATACTACTGGGGTTCTGTTACTAGTCCTTTGTGGACGTATTTGCATTTATATTTTTCATTACATATATTTTAAATTGAAATATACATAATTACAAGTATAGTTCCCATTTCAATTAATAATTAATTCAATATTATAAAATAATTATTAGTTTTTCCATATTTTTGCGTTCACTCAGCAATTGTATGATTTTCTGATTATTAACTAAAAATATTGACAGCTAGGTGAAGTTGATCAGCGATTATACTTAAGTTTTCACAATGAACATTAGGTTTGTTTTATTATTTCACTCTGAATATGCTGATTGATTTAATAGGCAATAATTTTCAGCTAGGATAAAAAAATTCTTGAACTATATGCTTATTTTGATACCTTACTTGGTATATCGGTATATTTAAACTTTCAATTAATTAACGTGGCCGGAATAATATAAGACGTGTCACTCAAAGCCAATAAAAATTATAAAACTAAAGGATAGGAAAAAAGTAGAATTAACATATCGACTGCTTTGGAGAAATAAATGATATTGTTAGAAAATACATACATATGGCATTAGATTATCTAAAGAAAATTCTGAACTTTTAGCAAGTGACTGCAGAGAATATATTTCCTTGATGGAGACATTATTAAATAAATTGTTCTGTACAGTATCAAAAAGCGGTTTTCATTGCAGTTAGGTCATAAAATGCACTATTTTATTAAGTGGAGCACTATACAACGAAGAAATTACTAATTTATGCTTTCGCTGTTAGGACGTATTAAGTTATAAAAGTTGGGAAGTCAACGTATATTGGATTAGCCTCGATGAAGAATTCCTTTTAAGCATTGAAATTTAAATATTCAATGAGTAGTATAGCAAAGCCGTTTCTAATCCATTTTGACCTTTGACCTTTTACGTCACTCGGCCTTGAAGACTGGCTGGGGCCCCGGCTTCCCCTCCCACTTATGACGTCACTCGACCTTGTTTACACACTTGTCTAATGTTTTGGTGGCCTTGAGGGATGCCGGATGCTTTCCCCTACATATTATTGACGTTGGGCTTTCCCTTCCACTTATGGCATCACTTAACCTTGTTTTGCACACTATTTGTGGTGTGTTTACAAGCTTGATTAATGTTTAGTAACCTCGAAGACTGTCGAAAGCTTTCCCCCCCCCTCCTATTTCTCGATGTCATTAGACGTTGGCACACTATTGTCTTGAAGACAGCCAGAGGGTTTTCACTTTCACTAGTTGCTCCTCCCACCCTCCCATTAGTACATGCATATAGCTTTCCCCTCCATATTATTGACGTTGGGCTTTCCCTTCCACTTATGGCATCACTTAACCTTGTTTTGCATGGTTGGCATACTATTGCCTTGAAGACAGCCAGAGACCTTTCACTTTCACAAGTTGCACCCCCCCCCCACCCCACCCCCCATCAGTACATGCATATAAAAACAATTCTCTGAAAAATCTTACCATAAATTGTTTGAGCGTGCATAATTTTGTGTACACCACATCATCATCATCATCGGCATTTTGATTTGAGGTAAGACTATTTTTACCCATGTTTTAAAGATAAATATGATTTACATTATTTATCTTTATATATATAATTTGTTCTGCTTGTTTCAAACAGATGGAATTGCAAAAGAAGCTTACTAACTTGGGGGAGATTAGAGTCTTTAAACCATTAGATCAGTTGGTGATAAATGAAATATATACACCAACATCATTCAGATCAATGAATACTCGTTATGGTAGGAAAATTGTAGTGGATATTAACGTAAACGACAAGTTAACAACAGTATTTTTACCTGCACAGTATAAGGAGCTAACGGATGCTGATGTTAACGAAATGAATAATAACAACCTCAAATTTGTGTTTCGAGGCAAAGAACATGGACGTAATGTAGTAGAATTTTTAAATTAATATGAATTTTAAACATGTAAGTTTGGGGTTGGAGGGTGATATTATTATTTCACATCTACAATCTGAAGAACGAGGTGGATTGAGGGCAGCAGAAATAGAAGAAGAGGAGGAAGAAGAAGCAGATGAAGATTGCTGGCTAGTTTGCATCGCACCATCTTCATTTCGTGTGTATACATCTAATGATACATTACATGATATGAACGTTGATGAATGTGTGCTCACAGTGTTATTACAAAATCCTGTATTAGATACTAAAGCTCACTTTCTAATCATTTCTAGTTATAATCACGAAACGGAAAGGCGTGAATCAAACGTTGTGGTATTTAGCGATTTGGATACTAAAATATATCAAAAGAATTTATTGTATAGTCTTCAGAACACGTGTGAATCAGAACTCATCCACTGTTCTAGCGATAGAATACATTCCCCATATTGGTGGGTTTACTGTCAGTTATTCAACCCCTCAATTGATGTTAAAACTGTATATAGTAATTGTCATTGTTGTTTATCAAAATTGGTTAGACAATGGCGAAACGTATGAAGCTATCAGACGAGGCTTCATTTTCCCATACAGAAGCCATCGACGAAAACTTTTTACGCGACACACGATTATGTATAGAGTCAATGCTAAATGAATGTGATGGTGGTGCTGGGTTGAATGTTTCTACATCCTTCCAACAATTATCGGAACCAACATTAATTGTAAACCTTGATGAATTAGATGCGTATTGGAGGGAACTCACGAGTAATATTCATGATTGTAACTCTGTTATAAATATAAGTGTGGAAAAATGTGTTTGGACATTACTAGAGTCGTGTTTTAAGTCTCGAATGTACACAACATCTATTCAAAACAATACCGATGTGAAAGATCCTAAATTGTTTTTGGAAAAGTGTTATACGTGTTTCCGAAAGTATGTGCAATTAGCTCTAAAACATAGTGCGCTTAAGGTGAACACTTCATTGATATGTGAATATTTGTTGCCGAGTACAGGTGAAACAACGAAAATGCATATCTCTTCAAAAAATAAGATCATTACTACAGCAACAGATTTGCGGTTGTGGTATGATGAATACGTTATACAAGACATCCTAAGAAAATTGAGTAGATTCCCAGAGCGAGATTCGGGGTGGTCGCTTAAGTCAATGTTGGAACTACGTATAAATATAAATTCATATGTTGGGATACATGCGGGTCATTGGTTGAAATTACCAAAAGTCATTAGAAATAAGAGAGCTGTTATAAATGTAATGTGTGAAGATGACGACTGTTTTGCTTGGTCGATCATAGCAGCTATAAAGCCTGCGAAAAGTCACAGCGAACGCCAATCGTCCTATCCTCACTATAGACATGTTTTAAATTTAGAGGGAATTCCTATGCCTATGGAAATACATAATTTTTCTAAATTCGAAAAACAAAACGATATATCGGTAAACGTATACGGGTTGATGAATCAAAAAAATGGTCGGTGGATGTGTGTAGGAAACGAGAGCCAACAAGAAACGTTTACACTAGTACCCATTTATATCACAAAGAAAAAAACAGCTCAGAACAAACATGCCAACTTATTGTTGCTTCAAACGGAGGAAGATAATGCTGTATACCATTTTTCTACAATTAAATCCCTGTCTCGTTTAGTGTCTTCTTCTTTAAATAAACACCAACATGTCATATACGTATGTGAAAGTTGCCTATCTTATTTCAACACGCAACTGAAACTAAATGAACACAGCGTAAATTGTCGTCAATTTGAATCAATTGAAAATAGAAATGCCAAACGATCATGAAAAAATTATCCAATTTAGTGAGTATAAACATAAAGAAATTGTTCCTTTTGTCATTTATGCGGACATCGAGTGTACTTTGAACCCAATCGATGCGGTTATGTCGAGGAATGAAAATAATAATTCCTTTACATCACGACTGCAACATCATAGGCCACACAGTATCGCATACTATTTGCATTGTTCTTACGATGAAACTTATAACAAATTTAATTTGTATCGTGGAGACGATTGCTGTGATTGGTTTGTTCTAGAACTGTGTAGAATTATTGAAGATATTGCTACTCTATATTACGATCACAAAGTTCCTATGGAAGAACTTAGCATCGATGAAGAATTAGAATTTTCAGAGGCACGCGTTTGTCATATTTGCGAGAAAGATTTTGAAACAGTTAAATCAGATAAAGTCAGAGACCATAATCACCTTACGGGGAAATATAGAGGCCCTAGTCACAAGGATTGTAATTTGCGTTACATTTTACCTAATTACGTACCAGTATTTTTCCACAATTTAAGCGGATACGATAGTCACTTTATAATTAAAAAGCTGTGTGAGAAGGTGGGGGAGGATGGCGAGGTGCTAAATCCGGGGAGAATATCACTAATACCCTCAAATATGGAACGATACAAATCGTTTAGTAAATATATCCCCATCGGAGGTGGTAAGCGATCATTACAGTTACGTTTTCTTGATTCATTCAACTTTTTAGGCGGTTCGTTAGAAAAATGTGCTTCGTATATGGACAACAATGCGAAGCACATAACACGAAAATATTTCTCCAACTCCGCTCACTTTGACTTGATGTGTCAGAAGGGTGTATTTCCCTATGAATACGTAAAGCAAACGAGTGTATTGGATGAGAATGCTTTACCCCCACAAGAAATGTTTTACAGCACAATTAGCGATAGTAACATTTCGCAAGGAGATTACGAACGCGCCCAATGTGTGTGGAGAACATTCAATTGCAGTACGTTGGGGGAATATTCGGATCTCTATTTGAAAAGCGATGTTTTACTTTTGGCAGACATATTCGAAAACTTTCGAAGTGTGTGCAGAACAACCTACGGATTGGACCCTGCTCATTATTTCACAGCTCCCGGTTTGGCGTGGAGTTCTCTTCTGAAAATTACAAACGTCAAATTAGAACTCTTCACAGACGTTGACATGTTGCAGTTTGTGGAAAAGGGAATTCGTGGGGGAGTAGTGTTTTGTGGCTGTAGATACGTTAAAGCCAACAATAAATACATGTCCGATTACGATTCGGAAGCTCCCAACTCTTATTTGATGTATTTTGATGTCAATAACTTGTATGGTTGGGCCATGATGCAGTATCTACCAATAGCTAATTTTTCTTGGATTCAAAATGTTAACAATTTCAATGTGCAAAACGTTTGTGATGAATCTGAAATAGGTTATATATTGGAGGTAGATTTATCGTATCCGAAAGAAATACACGATTGGCATAACGATTTTCCGCTCTGCCCCGAAATGATGGCAGTTGGTGCAACTAACACCAAAAAACTTATGACAAATCTGCATGACAAAGAACGCTACGTAATACACTACCGAAATTTGAAACAGTGTTTGCAGTATGGTTTGCAATGCACAAAAATACACAGAATATTACAATTCGATCAAAGCCCTTGGATGAAACCATACATCCAATTAAATACGGAGAAACGTAAAGAGGCCACAAACGATCTCGATAAGAATTTTTTTAAGTTAATGAATAATTCTGTCTTTGGTCGCACACTGATGAATGTGCGGAAATTTAGAGATGTAAAAATCGTTACGCGGTGGGATGGGCGTTATGGTGCTGGGAGATTGTTGGCGCAACCTAACTTTAAGAAAAGGGTAATTTTTGATGAGGCGTGCGCAGCCATTGAAATGGGGAAAGTGTGTGTCAAGAACAATAAACCTATTTTCGTAGGGATGGCGATATTAGAATTATCGAAAACTAAAATGGTTGACTTTCACTATGGGTATATGAAAGCAAAATATCCAAAAGAGCTAACGTTGGTGTACACCGATACTGATAGTTTAATTTATCGCATAATGACTGACGATGTTTATGCGGACCTAAAGGATGATATTGCTCAGCGGTTTGATACTGGTGACTATTTGGAAAACAATCGGTTTTCGAATGCCTAGAATGAATAGACGCGAAATCGGTTACATGAAAGATGAATTGTCTGGCGTTTTGTTTCATAAATTTGTCGGGCTTAGAGCCAAAATGTATGCTATAGAAACTGAAAAGAAGATTGAAACTAAAGCCAAGGGTGTTAAATCTAACGCAAACTTAACCATAGCGGATTATGAAAAATGTTTTCGCGAGAACAAGCATGTAATGAGAAAGCAATATTCCATACAATCGCATCATCATGATGTTTTCACTGTATGCCAAAACAAAATAGTTTTATCGGCTGATGATGATAAACGTTTCATTCAGTCAGATGGTATTTCAACTTTAGCGTTGGGTCATTATCGTATTGTAAAGTAGATGATTAAAAAAATGTTATTTTTGCTTTAATTCTTTATATAATCACTGTGTAAATATATGCTTATATACTTATTGTAATAAACATTAATTCTGATGTAAACTCTTGTTGTCATTACAAACCTTTATTCCCTAAAAAAAAAATCCATCCCAATTCTATGTATATATAATTAAGGAAAGGTTGTGAAATAAATACATTACAAACTATTTAGAAAAACAATATACATATATTTGTTAAAAAACAACAACATAATAGTAACAATGAGAAATTACATTTTTCCATCCAACAATTGTTTTATAACAACTTCCCCACTGAGCGGTTTGTAGGTGACGACGCGATCATGGAGCAGTAGCGCAGAGAGAGACGTACTTTCAGGAATGATGACATCTGTTTCGAGTTCCACACGAATATCGACTGAAGATGAGCGAATAGAATCATTTTGATGTGAACAATCGATGACGATCAAAGGTGCTTGCGACATAAATTGCTTTCTGTTGAGCATTGGTTCAACTATTTCACTTCCCTCAAGTGAGTGATAATATGAAGACTGAAATTGAGTATACATATCATACAGGTCGGAACAATCATGTTCGCTCCATTTAACACGTATGTCTTCATTGGGGTAGTGCTCTTCGTTGAGGAAGACTTTGAGTTTAGAAAGATTGCAGTGATCGAACCGCCAGCTGTTAGCAGATTTTATTTTTTTATTGATTTGAAATCCAAAAATTATGAACCGAGGTTTCTCCAGTTGGGAAGATGCTTTTACGGTCCAGTTAAATTTATTAGTTATAGGCATTGAAGGTAGTTCATACAGTTCCCACGATCGAAACGCCATATAAATGTTTATCATTTTTTTCTTCGATGCCGAGCATTCGCGCCTGTTCTTCGTGGGAGAGAGAAATAGATGGGACCTTCCAATAAATATCCTCAATGATTATTTTAGATTTATCATCCTTGGTATTGCTCAGGAGAGTGCAATTGTCATTGCTACTTCGGATTAAAACAAGTTCATGCGTGCAACCTATAATACACTTTTGATAATCTTCAGCAAAGCCCAAAAGTAGAGATAGAGGAACGATTACGTGGAAGCGACCTGTTTTAGAATCAGCAAGTGTATCCCCATCAGCGACAGGAAACCAACCAGCATTTTCAAGATTGTTTGTAGGCTTCAGTGATGTATAAGCCTTCATCGTGCTTGTTATCCCCAAATTTCTCGTGCGATCTATTTCCTGTGCGTTAAGCTCATAACGACACTCGTTGAAGAGAAATGCTGCAAAATTTGTATCGAGAACTGCAGTAGTGCTCGTCTTCCCATCATCGTTTGCGACTTTACCTACGATGTGAATATTACTCTGCGATGGCAGCAGACTGTATTCCTGCTTGCGAATTGGAATTCGTATTTCATCGTTATATCCGAAAGTGGTGCCTGCGTAGGGGCGGTAAATTCGCTTCTTAACAGCTGTAATGGATTGACTGAAAGTAGGTTTATTTTCCACATCCAACACATGAAACATGGTGTTTACCACACAAAGACTTGTCTGACAGTGATGAGAAACGCGTCATGTTTGATTGGCTTTATACTTTTTTTTTTCACTGTGTATCCTAGAGATTCGAGATACCGTCTGTTGCTTATTGTCAACGTATTTTGGTGAATATGAGTTTGTTGCTGTTGTTGGCCTACACTTTTTCGTACGTAGATGATGCCCATTATTATTATTCAACCGCTCGTATGTGAAGAGTAACTGAAAGATTTTCTTTCTGAAGGCTAATCTTACCCCCACTCTGATCTCGAAGACTCACACTAATGTTGTTAACACTTTGCAAGGTGATGGGATAATAAATCATAGGCAGAGGTTGCTCTATTATTTTATATCCAGGGGGAACTTTGGGGAAAAAATCGTATATAGAATGTGTACGTTTTCCGTTTAGAAATGCACCTTGAGCAATATTGCACTCCACCCGTATGACGTTAATGTTCGTGATGCAGAATGGTGTGGGGGAGAAATGTACTGCGCCTGGCTTTAATATGACTCGTTCAAAACCTAGGATAGATGCTAGAGATCCGTCGATGGTAAAGTCGATTGTGTACGCACTAAATAGTTTCGTTCGCGATGTAACTTTATCAATCCCCATATAAAAATTATCTTTTGTATGTTTCTTCACGTTTTTTTTTTCTGCAGTTCTTCCGTTTCTTTGGGAGTGTCCCCTATCTGCGCAAACTTACTATTCAATGCTGACACGATGTCTTCAAATTCGTATGCACCTTCTGGTATGGTGATGTTGACATTAATGTTTTCATGTGGTTCTCTGTATCTAATTAACAGCAGATTATTTTCGTTTGTTATGTTGGAAATCGAGTTGGATGTGTATAAACTTTTCAAAGCCACTTCGTACGAAACATCGTCTAATACAAGCTCCTCAGATAGATCCGTGCTCAATTCAGATCCGCGTCCTGTCAATGTGTGCACCCACTCCTTCATGATGGTGATGGTGATTTGTGTCGAACTAATCACACATCGGAGGTATTTATAGTCAACAGAAATTGTAAACACAAATGCCCACAAATAATGCTATCGAAAGATTGGTATCGTTCGTAGTTATACCAAATACTATGGCAAGCACGCAAATAGTGTGAAATTTCGCGAGGCGGTTTAAGGTTACCATAACTGTCGAAATAGTGTGCACGCCTCCCTCGTTTACAAAAGGCCACCCAATGTGAACCAGAACGGGAAGATGGTTCCAAGTTTACAATACAACTCTCGTTGTTACGTGCATGCTTAGGCAATGTGTTTCGCATGTAAACACCACGAAAATGGGGGATGTGCAACCGCAACGCATAGTGGTGCAATTCTATGTTGGTGAGTGGTTTGTATGGTAGTTTTACCATGGTCTGAGGTACAGACCTAAACCTTTTTTGTAAGGGGCTAGATATATCCCGTTTCCACCACGTAGAGCTACCGCCTCCATAACATTGTTGTGACGTTGCATCTCGGACAATTGTTGTGTTGCACTTTTGGCTTTGTTTACTGCGTTGATTATACCTGACACACCGCCGGCCAAACCTCCTAAAGCCGAGAGACCCGCGAACACTGGAATGAGCGGAAGAATTCCCCCCACCTTTTGTGGTACTGGGATTATTCTTTTTTTGTTTCCCACACTGTTGGTTTTCCCTGCAACAAGACGTGCTGCTTTGAGCGCAACAGCAGCCGCTTGCTTGGCGTTGGTATCTGCTGCTAGACATGAAATTGCTTTCCGCGCACTCTGAATGATTGAAGATAAATTTATCTTTTTTTTAAAGCTCCTTCTTTTTGTTTTCTCTCTTTGGACTCCAGCTCCAAGCTTCGACTTAGCTTTCATGATCCCTGCTACGGCTAGCGCAGCAATTCTTTCACGTACACCCGCGTCCTGCGACTTGACTCTAGACCAAGCCTTGGTAGCTAATACACGATCGGCTTCCTGTCGTTCACTTGCGCCTTTTTGTTGGTATGCTATATCATGCTCCTTGCACGCACGATCCAGAGGATTGATGCCTGGATCACCTCGCTTCAATCGTTTTTTGAGGTGAGTACCCGGACCACAATACTGATATCCTGGAATATGTGCTTCGAAAGGTAGGTGGTCGATTGTTTTGTTTATAACTTTGTTCAGAAAAGCCACTTCCGCTACTGATCTTCTTCTTCTTCTTATCGCTGCTGTTGGTGGTGGTGGTGTTGGTGCTGTTTGCTCTCTCGAGCGATGAACATTTTGTGGATGCTTACATTTTTCGGTATGCGTATATATTGATGTGTATTGCTGTGTATGTAAACAGTGCTACGATGAAAACGGTGAAGCAGAGCACCTCCCTAACCTGTTCACGTTGTACAAGAAGAAGATGGTGGTGGTGGTGGGGGGCGAAATGCAATGCGTCGTCACAGCGCTCTCCTACCAAATTCTCTACGATGTCTCGTATGCGGGCCTTCGAATTGTGGAAAGACGAACCTTATGATTAGTCTGCTGGAACACCCAAATGGGTTGCGTTTTACCAATATCTATATCTATTCGAAATCGCTGCAGCAAAGTAAAATATGTTCGCTTGGAAAATATATTGAATTCAATTTCAGACATCTCCTATCACTGCTATTCCGAAAACGATGATGTTGTGCATCCGGAAAAAGCTAAGCCAAATTCCATAATCATTTTCGATGATGTGGCGTGTGATAAACAGAATCTTATGAAAATATACTTTAGCACTGCTAGACATTTCGGTGTAGATGTATTTTATTTATGTCAGACCTACACTCATCTACCTAAACATTTACTGCGTGATAATGCGAATTTCATTATCTTATTTCGACAAGACGTCGGAAATCTTAAACATGTTTACGATGATCATGTTAATACGGATATGAGTTTCGATGCATTCAAAAATCTTTGCGCTCATTGTTGGAAAACTCGGTACGGTTTCGTTGTTATCGATAAAGATAGTGAATTAAATAATGGGCGATATCGCAATGGATTTGATGAATACTTTGTGCAGTCTGCACGCGAATAGAATATAAAACTCCTTTGAACGATACACTACACTATCAGTTTGAATGTAAGCCTGCTTATGGAAACACAAAAAGTGCTTCGTTCGAACACCCGTTCGAAAGCTCGTTCTACGGACACCCGATCGCGCATAACAAAAGACATTCGTGATAATAGACACCTTGCGCAAGCCATCAAGAATATAAAACATAAATATAATACACTTAAATCAGATGAGTTGCAACAAGAAACTCATCTTCAAAAAACATTTAAACCAATTTCGGAACCACTACAATCCTTACTGAATAGTGTTAGGAACAACCACACATTCCAATCAGCAGCACCAACAGCACTGCCTCCTATGAAAAGAGAAGAGGATGAAGAAGAAGAAGAAGAGCGAGGAGCATCTTTTGTAAAATTCTTCGAAAAAACATATCAAAACAAAAATTTGGATAAAGTATACGGTGTACGGAAGGAAGGAAATCGATGGTTGATTGGAGATTCCGAAATATTCTTCGATGTAAACAACTTAATAACCATAAATAATAAAACCTATGAAGGAACAGATGGACTTTATAATTTACTCTTTACAAACAAACCCAAATATTACGAAGCAACAGATCTTAGAGAGTACAAGCAAATATTGGAATCTACAAACGCACACAGATTACAACATCTACCGACACATCAGTTGAAGTCCAACAGAGGCTATAAATATACCGAGATTATTAAAAAACTCTTTCCCCCAAAACATACAGGTCATGGTATTACGTGGAAGTCTCATCATCAACAACAAAAACGATCTATTGACTATGTACACTGGGATGATCCTAATGAACTTGTACATCGATTGCAGTTGTTGATGGCATCAAAATCGGCTGGTCATACTGCTCACGAAAACGAAATTACATCCATCATCGAAGAACTGCGAGAAGCTCGAATCATTGCATAAAAACTAAGAACTTCTTTGCTTCACATCATACCAGAATGATGGACGTTAGAGGCAGTATTGCTAGTGAATTACATCGTCCGGCTCGGAAACGCTATGCACGTCGTAAGGTTATAACCAAGGGACTAGATGATCTACATCAAATGGATTTGGTGGAAATGATTCCCTATTCGAAAGAAAATAATGGTTTTAAGTACATGCTAACTATTATTGACGTTTACTCCAAATATGCATGGGTACAACCGTTAAAGACTAAGCGGGGTAAGGAAGTTGCTACAGTAGTATGTCAATTATACGATAAGAGCAAACGTCATCCTAAAAACATCCAGACAGATAGAGGTACTGAATTCTATAATGCAGATTTCAAAAAATGGGCAACATCACACAACATTAATCATTACTCTACGTACAGCAATATGAAAGCAAGCGTTGTAGAACGTTTTAACCGAACTTTATGTGAGCGTATGTGGCCAATATTTACAAAACAAGGTTCGCATGTGTGGATACATATGTTACAAAATATTGTTCGAGACTACAATCGCTCCTATCACCGTACCATTAAAATGAAACCGTGTGATGTACACGATAATCGTTTGCTCTCATCGGTGTACAACAATATCAAAATGGTTGGAGGAAAGAATAAATTTAAAGTTGGAGACGTTGTCCGCATCAGTAAGCAAAAACATCAATTCGAAAAGGGTTATACACCGAATTGGACTACAGAACTCTTCACTATTCACAAAGTTCAACCAACAAACCCCATAACTTACATACTGAAGGATTACCAACAACAATTGCTGGCTGGTGCTTTCTACATGGAGGAATTACAAAAAACTAAGCATTCAGATGTCTATCTCGTGGAACGGATACTCCGAAGGAAAGGGGATAAAGTATTTGTAAAATGGTTGGGATATAATAATTCTCACAACAGTTGGATTGATAAAAACAATATTCTGTAATATTTTGAATAAATAAATTTAATATATATAACTTTTTTTTTTTTTTTGTGAAATCGTGTTACATTGTTATTCCTTCCCTAACCAGATTGTCAAGGAGGGTGAGAGAAAATTAAACAAAACAAGAAAACTTTATAGCAAATATGTTTATTTAATATTTTCTGAACATCACACACACACACACACAAATTAATTATTCAAATGTCTATTATACTAAATTCTTGAGGTGTTGGACTAACACACACACACACACATACTTCAGTTTGATTGATGTTTACACATTAAAGACAAATTCTGAAAAGAAACAAAAACATATGAAATATAACATTCGCTATATAAATATAACAATCACATACAAAATAATCACCTTTGTTGCAGACTACTACTTCCATCTCATCATTTATTCTACTTGTTATAAATGATGTTAACAGTCGCACTGTATCTACTGCATTTTGTGGATTCACACCTCGCAATTCTCTCAATCTCGGACAACCGAGATCCGTCAGATCTATGATATCGTGATCTTTTGTAATGTAGTCAGAAACCCATTTTTGTTTCTCCTTACCCTTCACATATATAGGGCAATTGAAGCTGATATTCAACTTCTGAAATAAAGCTTTCAAATCGTCTGCTGATATTGTACCCTTATCCCACTCCAAACCATGTATATTCTTATGCACATAATTGTTCGCTTTATTGTACGAATTAGCGTTCTCAAATGGATTGCTATCAAGTTTTATTTGAATGCTGTATATTTTAGTTACTAAATCATTATTCCTATATAAAATAGCTAAATCGCATGGATTAAGTTGGCCATGTTGGTTGTAATAGCTCTGAAAATCCAAAACACACAACATTTTTTTTTTACCAATTACACACACTCAAACGAATGATGATATGTTAGTTGTGCAAGGTGATTTTATACTTATGTATTGGTGGGGAGGGGAGGGGAGTGAAAGCGATGCAAATTATACCCTCATGATTTCTCAACACTATGTGAGAATAGACCACTAAACATTAGACAAGTGTGTATACGCAATTCTGATAATGTGGTAAACAGGGTTGAATGACGTCAATAATATGGAGGGGAAAGCATCCGGCATCCCTCAAGGCCACCAAAACATTAGACAAGTGTGTAAACAAGGTCGAGTGACGTCATAA